>JAWZYV010012012.1:0-196630 GCA_038373885.1 Cheiracanthium punctorium
ATTGAATTTAATAAATAAAAAGCTCTTTCAGGTATTCAGTTTAGAAACTTGCTTAGATTTATACCTTTTAAAAATACATAATAATTCCTGTTTACCCTTCGTTTTCATTTACAAGGTTTTGTGTCATTCAAAAATACTACTTCATATCCTCATCCCCCCCCCCCCAAACCAATAAGTGAAACATCTATTTTCATGCTTCTGATTGTAAAATTGAAATATAGATACCTGATGATTACATTTTAATGTTTGTTTATTTAATTTGTTTTTCTGGGAAAAAAAAAAATAGTAGATAATTTGGGGAAAAAAAATATTTTGCAACACCACTTCCTTCTCAATTTTCATCTAAGCTGCAATGTTAAGGACACAAATATTTAGAGACCTAGTGTAACTGCCCCTTTTTTCCTTCATATGTGATTGGTCTTGAAAATAATTGTCCTAATTTGGCCCTAATTGCACTTTTCATTCTTATGTGAGAATTTATAATTATTCTTTCTACCTGTGCGAAGAACCTTTTTTTCAACTAAATGGATTTTTTGTACCACCCAAAATTATCCTATTGATAGCAGGGTTGGAAAAAAACCAGGTTTTTTTGGTTTAAACTGGGTTTTTTTTGTTTTTAGTTTTAAATTCTTTTATAATTACCTGTTAAATACTTATAAATAAAAGTTTTTGTAAAATGTTCAGATAACAATTAATGTTCCTTCTGAAAGTAATTAAAAGAAAGTAAATAAACAATTGTTACTATACTTATGTGGACATTGAAATCATTCAATTTTAACCCATTTGTGCCTAGATATTTTTGCGACTTTCTTCGATTTTCGCCAATATCAACAGTAATAGATACATTTCTGATGTCAACTTCTTGAACAAGGGATGATTTCTTTTAAAATCTTTATGCATAAAAATTGAAGTGTCAACATCCTACTAGGTCATGTTAAAATATTTTGTGGAGTTGAGGTTCAATACTCGTGAATAAAGGCTAGGAAAAATAAATAACGTTTTCGACTGATAGCGATAATGCCGTCCCAAAAAAGGGACGCTAGGCATAAATGGGTTAATATTTTATTTAAAGATACTATTTTTTATATTTAGTATATAATATAATACAATATTAACTGTTTACTACATTTTACATGGAATCTTGCACTTAGATTCATCAGTAATAAAGTGATAAGTTGTTCAAAATGATATTTTTAAGGTTTAAAAATAAGTTGTTAAAACACAAAACCTCTATTTTAGAAACAAATTAAAAATGCAGCCTATAATTTAAGTTTAATTAATAATTTTTAATAATGATAAGACAATAAGGTGTCTATTAGATTGATATAAAAACTTATTGCTGATACTTATAAGGATAATTTTAAAAGATATCAGAACATATTCTATCTGTAGTATTCGGAATTTTAAATTATTCTTTTAAAAAAACCAATTGGTTTTTTTTGAGAAAAAAACCATTTGGTTTAAACCATGATTTAAACCAATCGGTTTAAACCATGCCAACCCTGATTGATAGTGCTTATAATGCTTGAGAAAATGTTTTGAATGATACTTTTTATGTATCATGTACTGCTCTTTTATGTGTATTTATATTTGTTGGCCACTACTGTAGTTGTGATGGTGTATATGAACCTTTGTAAAATAAATTTTTACTTTTGTAATATTTTGTAATTTGTACCAATAAAAAAATGTAATATATTATTTGTTTTTGATATGTTAATTTTCCACATTAAAAAAAAAAAAGGAATTTCATGGACCTAAATGTGTTCTTCAGGAGTATAATTTTTCTGTTATTTGAATCAGTATTTTTTTATATTTATATATAATGTCAAGTACATAGCTTACTTATTAATAAATAAAAATAGTATATTATGAAAGAGCTCAGTAAAAGTATGATGATTTTAAATAAGTTTAATTTGCTTAAATATGCAATAATTTCAAGAATATCTTCCCCTTAAAAGTGTTTATTTTTTTAATAAATATATACTTTTTAAAATGCTAATTTTCTCTAAAGCATTATTTTTATTTTGGGGTGGGGGGATGTATACACTATGCAGTTTACTATAGACGATATACTCAAAAAGGGAAAGTAAGTTAGTTAAATATTTATCAGATTTGATGTTTCCTAGTGATTCTGTAAAAGCCTTAGAGGAGCAAGAAAATTCTCAAAGAGACAAAAACTATAAAATTAAGTACTCCTTTTCATGCAAACGCCCTAAAAATACATCGCTTTCCTTTAAAAGCGATCCGAGTATAGAAATGTACAGCCAAAAAAGCAACAGTATAGGGGCCCGGGAAAGTTTTAAATTGCGCCGCCACATTTGGCTACTTATCGCTAATCCATTTCCCCTCCTAAAGAACGTACCCTCGCCAAGCTTCGTCAACCGGTTTCGCCTGTACGTTTTCTCCCCTGCATAACACATTGATACCTGGACTGCCTCTGCTCGCGTTTTACATTACGCCTACGGAAGTTTCCCATCTTTATCCCATGGATAATCTTCGTACACCACGAGAGGCTGGGCAAAGCGGATTAAATTGCTCTCTGGCGATTTGGGGTGCAGTCAGACCAAGAGTCAGACTGCTTTGGCAAGAGTCGTTTCTCCCGCTGTTATACACTGCACGCTAGGGGTTGCCGCCCGCACCGCAAGTTGATCCGTGAAAAACAGTAGAGCTTCCACATTCTTTTTCTGTTGCAGTATATTTACATACACTGCTATGGAATAGAAGTAAGGTGTTAGAGGGGGAGGGGGGTGGGTTTTTAAAAAGTACATATTTATTTATGCAATAACAATAATGGAAAATTGAGAAATTCAACGTTTGAGCATGAAATTTTATCTCGCAGTTATTTACAGTTTTCTTGTTATCTTTTTATTTTTTCTTAATGTTTTACTTCTTTCTTGCCTTTGCCATTTGGGAAAAAAAAAAAAAAAAAGACAAAATGTCATTGACAATACAATAAATTTCCAGATTTCACCGTTCATTTTTTTTTCCTGTCTTTATACATAGACAATGTTTTGACTGAATTACAGTAAGTTGTATTTAAAACAAATAAGAAATCTTTTGCGGTTTAAAACAAAGTCAACAGTAAAAAAATTATCTAGAATTTGCTTTCTCATTTAATTTTAAGTTTTTAGCTATTTACCTTATTAATTTTTCACTGAAACAAAATGGTCCAAAGAAAGTCTTAAAAAATCGTTCTTGAATACGAATTAGTTTTTTCTTTCATTGAATTAGTAGTTTGTGCTTGATTAAAAGAATTTAGCATTTTATAAATATAGATTATATGTAAATGAACTTTACACAAAGTTTAACATTTACTTTCTTACCGTTACAAAGACGAGTGGTTATTATTCTTTGTTGTTACACACATTATTGCTAGCCCATATTAATCTTTCAGTATCCTACAAGAATCAGTAATGCAATTTTCGTCCTCGCTTCAAACTGCATCCATGGGAACATATAGGTTTAAACCCGAAGAGTTTATCTTCATCTATAATCCATATCTATTAATTGCTAAAACCCCGGACTAAACATTTAATGAAGAAGGGTTTTCTCTAATCGTATGTAAATTCATACAAAAGCCAAATGATGATTGCTTTTTAACTGTTCACTGTTTCTTTTTTATTTCCGTAACATATTACCTTCAAATCTAAAATTTTTTATTCATATTTAAATGCATGCATTTAAATATGAATAAAAATTTTAGATTTGTAATTTTAGACTGCAATTTTAAATGCATTAAAATATATATTTAGAACAATTAATCAACAAATAAAATAAAAAAATATTAGGAAAAGAACATGGAATTTCTAACTCTATAGAGTTAGCGGATCAACTTGCGGCTAGGGGTTGCCGACCGCACCGGTCGGCAACCCCTAGCATGCAGAGCGGGAGAAAGGAGTCTGATGCACGCCAAATCGCCAGAGAGCAATTTAATCCGCTCTGCCCAGCCTCTCGTGCTTACACCACGTAATCAACGAAATGACCGTTAAAATGAAAACGCGGGAAGCCTTATTTGCAACCCTGTGGGCCATTATTGGCACGTTGGCGATGACGTAAACCCCTGATTGGCGACCAAAACTGCTTTCCCCCTTTAATCAGGGGACAGTTGAAAATGACTGCGCATGCGTCATAGGACGGACGCAGAGACGAAAGGTCTCCGCGTCCGTCCATAAGCCGGCAGCGTAGACACTCCCTACGAGCAAAGTCTTGCTTCTTTGGCGCTGTTACCCGGCCGTATCACTGTTGCCAAGTATGCCGGAGAAAAAGATTTTGGCAATGAAGTATTTTGTAAATCGGAAATGAATGTCCAAATGACTAAAAGAGCATTAGCAGATAAGCACAGAAGCACAAGCACCTAAACGCCAAACAAATTTTATTTTTTCTCGGCGTGAAAATATTTTTAGCCATTTTAACTTTGATTTGAGCCACATTTTCTCCGACTGAATTAGCAACAGTGCTACAGTCGGGTAACAGCGCCACATTGGCGAAAGAGCAAAACGTTTGCTCGTACACAAAAACGAAGCTTTGCGGACAGCCTGTACTTACCTCAGTGTGCCATGCCTAGCCACTAGTTGTTGTTGTTGGAATGGTTTGTGTACAAACAACCGGTAAGATGTACATTCAAAAAACACTTTTTAATAACGACGTTTGATGAAGTTATTAAAGTATCGATTTATTTGTTTAAGAACTTAAAAGTTCTCTCCTTATTTTCGTTATTTTATCATGGGGCTTTTAAATGATACAAAAAGTCGAAAGAAAATGAGTTCTTTCATAATTCAGCATTCATTTAAGCTAATAGTTTTGAGTTTCTTTATTGGGATCACATGGTTTTGTCTCCTTGCATCTGATGTCTTTAACAATAAAACTTACTTTTCAGAAAATGCTTTGCTTCCCGGTTTAGTTGATAGGAAATTTAACCCTGGATCATCTGTGAAGCGTTTATTAGATAGTTTGAAGGATGAAGTTAAAACTCATCCGCTATTAGTACCTTCTGCGTGGATTCAGGGCCATTTCCGACAAATCGGATTAGATGTTTATCAGAACAATTTCACATTACAATATCCATTTGGATCCAAATCAGTTTTCACTGGAAGAAATATTTACGCTATTTTACGAGCGCCAAAGGTGGCAAGTACAGAAGCATTAGTAATATCAACACCGTACAGAGATTTTGAAAGCATTCACGATAATACTCTACCATCTGTTGTACTTATGATAGAACTTGCACGATTGTTTAAACATAGTGCTTATTGGAGCAAAGATATAATATTTTTAATTACCGAGCATGAAAATGTGGGTTTTCAAGCGTGGTTAGATGCTTATCATGGTGTTTCAACGTCAGATATTCTTTCAAGTGAAAAACTGAAAGGGTATAGTGGTTTGATCCAAGGCGTAATCAATTTGGAGATAAGTCATGAACGCTTTTCTCATGTTGATGTCAAAATCGAAGGTCTGCATGGGCAGTTGCCAAATCTTGATCTTTTTAATTTAGCCATTGAATTATGCAACAGAGAGCAAGTAGCAACAAGTTTCCACTCAAGATTCGATTTTTACCCTTCCAAGTCTCTTACCTGGGAAAGTTGGTTACATAATTTTGTTACTATGAGCAACATGATTCTAATACAAGCAACTGGACTTCCAAACGGTGGGCATGGATTATTTCACCGTTTTGGCATCCAGGCAGTCACATTGAAATCGGATGTTAGGAGAGCTGAATACAGCTCAATTACTCTGACTCAAATGGGACGTGTGCTTGAAGGAATGACTAGGAGCCTGAATAATTTGCTTGAAAAATTCCACCAATCTTTCTTTTTCTATTTATTGCCTAGTACAAGAAATTACATATCTATTGGACTGTATATGCCTCCATTTGCTCTTATTGCTTTACCTATACTCATTAAAGCTTTGTATTTGTATATAAGCCTTCAAAATTCTGACTCGAGACAATTGGTAGCACCTCAAACAAGCAATATAAATTTTTGGACTATTTGCAACACAATTGTAGCACATACATTTCTCGGCATTTCAGTTTATTTCTCACCTATTTATGTTGATTATGTTAGAAATTATTTTCAGTATTCTAATGAGGATAGTTTATATCTGTTACACTTAGTGTTGTTATTAGCAATGATATTACTTATTTATTGCTTTAATACTAATCGTAAAATCAAGATGACTGAATATACATTCAATATGTGTATTGTTTTACTGCTATTAGGAGCAATTTTGTATACATTAGCACTTGTTAATATATCATTTGCCCTTATTCTGACCTTATGTTTTGTTCCTATTAGCATAGTTATTCATTGTAGAAAATTGTTATGCTTACAGCTGCTTCATCTCATCCTGATAAATCCTTTTGTGTTCACTTATTTAATAGTTGTAGTTCAGTCTTATCTGATGGAGAATGATGAAGTTTGGTGGACTCATTTTCATAGGGCTGTCAGTGGTCACAAGAAAATAATATTGTTTGCAGTTGAAGATTCATATGTTTTCAATAACTGGAACTATAAAATTGTTACTGCTGTTATTCTTCCTCTGTGGCTTAATCTATGGGCTTTAAAGACAATGAGTATTGATGTATAATATTTAATTTTGAAAAACCCATGCATTCTTACTTATATATGTGTATCACTTTAGTACAAGGATCATTCCGAAGTGACTAACGTAACATTTAGACTACATTTCATTACATTTTTTGCTTAAAACACAAAAGTTAAGATAATATTTTGTACTAAGTGGCTTTTTTAATCATAATTATGTTTTTTTTATTTTTTATTAATACCATAAACAAATTCCTTGAAATTTAAAGTTTGCAGGTATTTATTTTTTAAAATGTCATTGTGACTAACGTAACATTTTTGCTCCATGTATATTAACACCTTAATACCACTAAAACTTGAAAAGGTACCAGGGTTGGCTTTTTCGCGTCCAAAACTTGTTTTTCCCATCCCACTGGGAAAAACTGGTAAATACTGGGAAAAACTGGTAAATACCGGGAAAAAGTGGTAAATACTGGGAAAAACTTCCAAATGACAATATGTAAGATGTATTCTGGCTTTCTAAATATAACATGTAAAATTAGTTAGAAATACATAGTTATTACAAACTTCCCTTACGTTTAAAATTATTCCGTAGGAAAGCAATATTAATTATATTAATTATAATATAATAAATAAGAAATATTGCATAAAATATAAAAAAATGCTCATAAAATTTTTTAATAATAATGAATTTCCTAATTAAATATTTCAGAACTTAGAACACAATAAAATAAAATTACTAAACTTAAAAATATCAGTATCATCAAGAGAAGCAATGAAGAATTTGTGTTAAATTTAAATAAAAATGTTATTGTTTTTGTACATTATCAGTACCAGAAGTCCACCATATCTGTTTACATTTTTCTTGTTGCCAGATTCTTGTCTAGTCTGTAATAGAATGACTGAAGAATCAGTCTTTAAAGACTGATTCAGATTTTCTTAAAAAAAAAAAAAAAAAAACCACATCAAACTCCATACAAAAACACCTTTTCCAAAGACATTTTTCTCTTAAGACATTACAAACACTATTTCACCTGCACTATGGTGGAAGAATTTAAGTAAAAGTAAAACTGGAATAGATGCAGAATTTCTCCAATTAATGGAACATCTTCAGGGGTGTCCTGCATCATCAGCATCTCTGGAGTGTATTTTTTCTAATTTTTCTTTCAATCAAAACAAGATTAGAAATAGACTGGGTTTACAAAAAGCCTCTAAAATGGTATTTTGTTATATGATGCTAAAATCTAATAATGTGGAAGTGGAAGACGAAGAATATGAATACGATAACACTTGGTAAATGTATGGGAATCTGTATGGTGTGTAAATAAATATTTAAATAAATGCACTCCATTGTCTGTTTTTGTAAATCTTCCTTTTCTTTCTTTTTTGTTTACCTTTTAAGTTATTTACTTAGAACTCAATTTTGACATTTTTAACGGTTGTTTTGAATTTATATATATTTTTTTAATAATCAGTTTTTCCCATGTGGGAAAAACATAGTATTTCCCAGGACGGTAAATACCGGTTTTTACCATGGTATTTTATTTACCGGGAGTGGGAAAAACCTTGCCAACCCTGAAAGGTACAAACAGTATTTAAAGATTAATTTCTTATATATAAATAATGGATTTTAAAATTTTTCCACAGTTTTTAAAATACACGTATATGTATTTTTTATGATAAATTCACACTTTAAGCTTAAAAGATGTGTGACTGATGTAACAAAATAAAAAACGAGTAGCTAATGACCGAATGCATTATTTTTTTCATAAAATAAAATTCCACAAGATTTTTTTTTTAAACTGCTGCCAAATTCTACTACTAGAATATGTAACAAATAAACAGATAAGTCACTTTTAATGTTTTGTAAAGAAAAAAAATTGGTGTGAAGGTTAAAATGAAATGACCCACAATACTACTTGTCCTTACGATGTGATACCGAAGGAAAGCAAGATCCATTCTAAAAGTAACTTAAGCATCAAACACATTATGCATTATTCATCTCAATTTACTTCTATTAGTATATTAACTGATTTTTAAAGAATTCGACTACTATATAAGCAGTCCTGTAGAGCCAGGAAAATCCACTTTTGTCTTAGGCTAAAGGGCAAAACTGGGAAATTTGGTTGTTGGCCAGTTGAAGTTTAATTAGTAACCATTCACCAACAACAAAAAAAAAAAATTCCCAATTAATAAAATGTACCAATTATACCAATAAAGCATACAAAAATTCAGCCTTTCATCATAAAAAGACTCAGAGATGCCTTTGAACAAAGATGGTTAGAGGCTATACACAAATTTGAATGTAAACGTTTATTGGTGAAGTTAAAAAAATAATTTTCTTTCATAATTTCTGTATGACCCCTGGCGATCCTCAAACATGATTTTTTTTCTCCCGAGAGCCTTTGTAAAGTGGTTTAAGTCAGGATATACCTTATTTTGAACATTTTCTCAACTTACATTGCCCACTTATCCTTAATGGATAAGAATAGAGTGTTATCATTTTTTTAGGACACCTTGTACAGTAGGAAGTTCGAAATCCAGACGTCCAATAACTGGAAAGATCCATAATCAATACATTTTTTTATCTTTCAAAATTTTTTATTTTTCCCTTGGAGGTTCCCCTCTCTAAAAAAAAAGGGCTGCTTGTTCTTCTTTCACAGTTTTGATTTCCGATTGTTGTAAATCTTTTGGATAAGGGAACCTCTGTATCTGTATAAGATGGAAAGAGCACCTGGCATTTAAATTCTTCATCCTCCTCTGACATGGGGGGGGGGAGGTGTATGGTCCCATGGCTGTAGCACCAATAGGTGTGCTTTTGTGACTCTGTTGTCCTCATCTTCTTCACAGCTAAAAGTGGAGAATGCAGGAATGTTGGATAACTGTTATCCAGTGGTATAGTCGAAGGGGGACGCTGTCCCCCTACTTTTTCACTTCATCCCATACGTCCCCCCACTTTTTATTCTCAGGGGGGATGCTCATTTACAAGTTTTTTTCTTTTTAATTCTGTGAAGAAATTAAAGTTTTCATTTTGTTCCCCCGAGGGCAAGTACATCAGTATAAAAATCAAAAGGAAACTTTTGACTGTTTGAATCGACTTTACAAATGGGATCGTAAGGGTTTCTTAAACACTTCAGTAGTGAAAACATATCCATAAGAATAGAACAGATTATAATCTTTCCGAACGCACTCTTGGTAAAAAGTCTTTTCGAATGGCTTAAAAAGTAACAAAAATCGGAGTAGTGAATAGTCAAGTACCAATCCAAAAGAAAATCTGTCACTTTGACATTGGATTGTTGCCTCACCGTGGAAAAGTGGTTATATAACTGGAAATGGTAGAATGGCGTGAAGGTCCCTGGTTTGGGTCACATTGTGCATCTGTCAATCTAGCCTTTCGGAGTTTTACGTAGCTCTCTTCGAAACTTTGTGTAAATTCGGGTTAGGACCCCTTAGAAAGACCCTCACGGAGGGCACCCCCCTCTTGTGTTGTCTTTCTGACGAGGATTTATAAGCGGGCTTCGAGCCAAGCACACAAATCTGCTATACGTGTTCACAATAGCAACAACAACATTGGAGTGTTGACAAATGTAAATGGAAAAAATTGAGTAGCTCCCATCGCATGTCCGTAACAGTTCGGAGTTTTCCGTGGTTTTCTCCGAAACTTAGCGTAAATACAGGTTAGGACCTTTTAGAAAGACCTCAAGTGAGAGCACCCCCCCCCCTCCTTGTTCTGTTCTTCTGATGAGGATTTATAAGAGGGCTTCTAGCTAAGCACACAAATCTGATTACATGTTCGCAACAACAAATTAAGTAGCTTACAAGGTTGATGAAAAAGACTTAGTTTAGATTTATTAACAAGTAAACAATAATTTAACAATGAATTTATTTTAATTCGTTAATAAACAAATGATGGTTAAATAAGTTTTAGCGGTTGTTTAAGGAATAATTAATGAATCCGATAAGTTTAGGTTAAATTTCGTCAAAAATGAGCGTCCCCCACTTTTTTTTCTTAGGACTACAACACTGCCGTTATCTCTTTACAAAAGCTTGCGAAGTGGGAGAACAAAATCAGAAAACATACACTTTTACTTTTTTTTAAATCTGCCTTTTAATCTTGAGCAGTAAACGCATTAAGTCTTAGACATCATGATTACTTTCAATGTATTGGTATTATACAGTTTTTTCAAGTGATGCCAAAAATATTGTTTCTGAGCTTTTTTCCACCTATAATGAAAGTATCCTCTTAGCTTAATGCAGGCACAAAGTAATCAAATGCAACGCTGCCAGAAACTTCGTCGTGAGCAGTTCTTATCAAAAGATTATTACTATATTTTCCATATTTTTATATTTTGGGGAAATTTTTGTTACTACTGCATGATGGCAATTGACACTAAGCTTTGGGATTGTATAACGTTCAAGTTATTAAGAAAAAATGATAAGAAAATAGTATTCATAGTTAACTGAGGGCAGGCGTGTAGCCAGGAAAATTTTTCGGGGGGGGGGGGGGATATGAACTTATATGTGTATAAATAGACGGAATTTCATCACTAATCCAAAAAATTCGGGGGAGGGGATATATCCCAATATCCCCCCCCCCCTGACTGAGGGTGCTGCTGCAGTTCCACAGTCCCTATGTACGAGCCACCACTGATTGAAAAAAACAAAATAGTTAAATTAATTTTTCTACACATTGATGTTCATTATTTCATGGACATTTCTTGTATTTTATTGATTAAAATGTAAGAAAAATACCACTTTTAACCTGCATAACAAGCTGGGTCTTAAAGAGTTATAAGATCAATTTTCACTCATGGTATTTGATTTAATATTGGATGCTAATGCTGGCAACCTCATAAATGAATGTTTTATTTTGAACATAAAAGTATGTGCTTTGGAGTGTAACAGATGTTATTCCAAGACATGAAAAAGTAGCTATTGACAGATAGTTTTTAATCACTACTTTTTTGCATACTAGCATCAGCCAATCAGTCATATCTAATTCTCAAGTTGATCTTAATGTTTATACTGTCTCTGAATCCCAATTTACTTAGTTTTCATGATAAAGCAATTTAAGTTTCATATTTCAGGTTGATCGAGTTTGCAAATAAATAAGCAAGCAAAAAATGTTTGAATAGAAATTTCAAAGTGAATTCCTTTACAATATTATAGTGTTGGCAAAAGGAAAAATTGACATTTTAGTTTGGCAATTATAATGTTGACTGATAAATTGTGTACCAAAAAAAAAAAAAAAAAAAAACCTATTGCATGTTTTAATGGAAATGTGGGTATCGATAATGATCATATTAGTTTAGAATGATGGAAAATTTTTTGGCATGCACAAGGTTCCACCAGTAAAGAAAACGCTGAAAAACCTGGAACTGTCATAAAAATTTATTTAACAGAAAAAGTCAAAGGAAGTTGTAAATTTTGACCATAAACCAGAAAAATTTTGCCATATTATCTAGAAAATTATCTGAAATCTGTATTCATAAATAATTTTTCATTTCTCACGTCATGAATGCTCTAAATATAACATAATATAGTGTGCAAAGTGGCAAATGTATAATATTCTTGGGGGAGGAAGGCCCCCTAGTTAAAAAAAAAAAAGAAAGATTTAGTATAACATTTTGTTTACGTTAAATAACCTTTCTTTTAAAGTAGACTCTCTCTCCAAAAGAATTACCTAAAAATTTTTGCACATCTATTGCATTGGTTCAGAATGTATTGTAAGTGATGATAGTGAGCAATTACATTTATAAATGCCTTTGCACTAAACTTGCTATCATTAACAAATGGCCCATTATTACATTTAATTTTGTGGGGTTTTTTTTCTTTTTGTCTCTGCAGTAATGGAATAGTATCTCTATAACTGCTGTAAAAAATGCCTTGTATTTTTCATATGCTTATAAATGTAATAAAACTTAATCACAGTAAAGATATATTGTAGTATTTGCCTACTGTATAATATAATGCCTATGTGTGTTGTATATTTCATGTTCAGTGACGTAGCTTTAGAAGTTATAGCACAAAACAAACTTAAAAGCTGTTTCTAAATCTTTGTAATACAGAATTCTCTTACTAGTGGCACAGCAAGCAGAACTGCCACCTAGGGCTATGGTAACTTTAGAGTTCCCTTACAAAAAACATTTAGTAGAGCACATGTTGAATATGTTCAAAGTAAGAAAAGGGACAGCCTCTGGGTGAATAACTTACCCATGCAAGTATAAAAAGGCACCTCTTTTTATGCTCTAGATATGTTGTGCTTATTTTTCTCTCAGTTTTTGGAGTTTGGAATTGTACCCCTTTGAAGACGACGCCCCAATGCAATGCTTACCGTGTCGGGCCGCCCGTGAGTAAGAATATAATTCAAATAAAATACAATACCAATCTTAAAATATTCCATAGTATATTATGAATAGTCACTACCTAATTATGCTTCTACAAAATACTATACTGTTTTATAGGAAAAGCCTCAGGTTTAGGCTTTAAATTTGTAACAAAATATCTGTTTAAAATAAATAAATAAAACTAGGATTGGATTAGGATCTACCTCTATCTGATTAGATGGTATAGGTTGTGACTTACACAATAAGTGTTAACATTTCATAAGATTTTAAATAGATTTTTACAAAAATACTGTACATTTTGTTGGTATTAAATGATTGCCTTGCAGTGTTATCCCCCATTGGGAAACAAGATGTTTTTCAATGTTATTCCATGAAAATTTACACTTAAATACAAGTTAGGACCCCTTTAAAAGACCTCCATGGAGAGCACCCCTTCGGCCTAGATCCCTCAAATAGATAATCGGCCGTAACCCACAAATCTTAACAAAACTCACAAAAATTTTATTAGTAGTAAAACATGATGTATTCAAGCAATTTATTTGCAACAAAATGAAAATTTTGATTTTTTTATGTACAAACATATTTTCTAGATTTAACTGAACTAAATTAACTATTCTTATATTTAACTGAAACTGACTGAAACTTTAAAAAGAAGGTCTACTCACAACATTATAATTTCACCCTAAACATTGCAACACACTTAGGGTAGTAAAATCTCCCATAAAGTGATGACATTTACATTAACACATATTTATTTCTGTGGTATTTGATTCTATATGTTCCAACTTTAAACTATTATCATACTTCAGATTATTTTTAGAGATTTAGCTAAATCAGTAAGCATTGAAGCAAAGATATTTGACTGACTTACCAACATATTTTATCAAACAAATCAAGAAAGGAAATAATTAATTTCATTATAATTTTTAATTTAAAATATTTTCCCCAGAAATCAATCAATATAAAATTTGAAAATTTTCCTAAGTATTATTTATTTTGGGGACCATTTGGTACCCTTCTGCAAGTGGGTGCCTGAGACTTGGCAGACCCTCTCCTCCTGCTATGCTACTCTCTGTTCATACTTGTTTTTAGTTAAGTAATTTCGCCATTGAAATTTTGTGTTAATTAAAATTAATATATTGGCATTTTGTCTATTTGTATCAATTCCAAAGTATATTTTTGCAATGCTTATTTCATTTCTTCATTATTGTAATTGTTTCATGTTTGTTATACACACGTCTAAGGTAATTAAATAATCTGTCATTTGATTAATAAATATTTAATGTAATGAATGATATCTCTTGTGGCAAATTTTATGGAAACTTGAAAACCAGTTTTTATCCCATTTGTTTACATGTAAAAATAATGTACAGATATAGGATAAAATAATAGGAACACCCATTTCAAAATATGACATATTTCGGCCGTCCTGTACAGCTTCAACATATGTCACAAGTCTGCCACTAGTGGTTCCAAAAGGGAAATTATCAGATTAGCATTTGCCAGTGTGTATTGTATGAGACAATTCTGTTCACAGCAAAATGGCATTATGTGCATCTTGTCCAACGTGCAAAGATGTTATTGAAATTTACCTTGCTAAAGCTTCTGTATTCAGAGCAGCCAACCTATTCAAGGACCAATGTTTGAGGGTTTATGACAGCCTATAAGCCTGGGAAATGTGTTCTGTGAGAAGAACAAGGGACGAAAGTTGAAGCTGACTGACTAGGATAGATAAGCTGTAAAGAGAATAGTTTCTCAGAAACATAAGATTACCCTGCTGCAGATAACCTCAGAGATTAACTCCCATCTCCGGAACTCTGTATTTACCAAAACTGTTCAATGAAAACTGCATGCTATTAGCATTCATTGCAGAATAACCATTCTGAAGGGGTTAGTGTCACTGCAGAATACTATGAAGTGAGAGAGAGAAACAACAGTGGTACTGACACCTCTAAAACTGGGCACAACAGCAATGAGAATTGGTAATCTGGTCTGATGAATCATCATTTACATTATTTATGTTAATCAACTAGACTTGTGTTTGTCTGGTGAAAACCTACAGAAGCATTTCAATGTTGACTGTCTGGTTCTTACAGTCAGTGGCATAGCCAAGATTTCCTTTTGGGGGCATATTTATATATCTCTCTCTCTATTTGTTTGTTTGTTTGTTTGTTTCCCCCCAGGAAAATCCTCTATTCCAAAATGACAACACCCCTGTAAACATCGCTCACTGTGTGGTAGGGTGTTAGTAAGGTGAGCCTAGTCATGAAGTGGAACATCTGACGTGGTGTCTTCAGTCCCCTGTTTTCAAGATAATTGAGTTTTGAGTTTTTTAGAGAACAAAGCCCATAGTTTCCTCCTTCATGTATACTACCTGAATTCAAGACTGCTGTGCAGGAGAAATGGCTAAGAATTCCTTTAAACTTTGCACACCTACTTTCTACTAATTAAAATTATGCATTCTTTTACAGATGTTCAAATTATTTTGTCCTACACCTCTATATAGGAGCTTTATCCCCTACTATTTCTTCCTGCTATGCAGATGTTATGCCTATTGATGCAAAACTAGTGGCATCTTTATAGAATAAATGCAGTTTTTTTTTTTTGCATGCTTTTTGTTAATAACAGGGCATCTACTAGCCAGGAAAGTCTACAAAAAGCCAGTAAAATGCAAACTGGGTCAGGAAAATTCTCTGAAATAATAAATTTTCCTTCATAAAAATTTCTTGTCAGTTTTTTTTTTTTTTTTTTGGTAATCTCTTCAGAGTCCAGAGAGTGAAAAATGCTGATAAAGGTGATTTATGTTCAAATAGAGTGAATGATTCAGAATGTTTGTAGGATAGGGGAGAGGGGGGCACAGTGGGACGATAGATATTTTTCTATTATTCAAAAGCTCAAAAATTAAAAAAAAAAAAAAAAAAAAAAATCCATAATTTAGTTAACCACTATTTCAGCACTGTGGAAACTAGTCACTGTCACAATTCATCTTGTAGGGAAGTTTCAGCCATTTTTGTTTCTACTATCACTGTTGGAGAAAGCAGTTTCATTTAATGCTACTTTGTTACTTTTAATTCATCAAACATTATTCAGCAAAGAATTTGGTGGCAGGCAACTCTTAAAAATATGTTCCATTCTGATAATTATTTTTATGTCTTGTCATTTGAAAACTGCTTTTACATAGTCTGTGTTGAATATCTTAATCTGAATTTAACTATAATAATAATGTGTTGCCATAATATTGCTGATTGCTTATGTTCCTTACTTATTGTCCCACTGTGCCTCGCAATGGGGCTCAGTGGGACAACTTGAGTACCTTTTGAAAATTAATTTTTTTTTCACAGAATAAAAATAAGGATAAATTCTGAAAAAAAAAATGTAATTTAAACTAAAATTTGTCAAAATATTGTTCGATATTTAATTTTTATTTTTTATTAAAAGGAAAAAATTATTACAGAAAAAGAGCAAAAAGTGTCCCACTGTGCCCCCCCTCTTCCCTATGTGATGCTCACACCTGTTTCACATTCAGTGGTGAGGTATTTCTTGTGAAAGAAGGGCTAAAAAGCTAGGGTAAAGGCACCAATTGTTGACACTACTCCAATTATTGACAGTTGTTCCTTCAAAGTTGAAAAATAAGTGTTTGGGGCCACTTAGAAATTCAAACTCAGCACTAAGTCAAAGGTCAACTAATCAGCTACAAATTCCCTCTGTGATCAAGTCATTTTGACTGACAAAACTCTGGGAAGGTAGAGTCTCTTATCAGTGTCTTGCAATGGCTCATAAACTAAAGGTTTTGCTTAAGAGGTAATTCTCGATTTTGCATCTAATAACTGTGCAACTTCATGTTTCATTGCTTCCATTTTTTAGGTCTACTTTGTTGCTACTTCTACTTAATAAGAATATAGTTCCCAAATGTAAATTTTCAGTTAAGCAACTTTTTTTAGCAGTGTCAATAATTAGTGCTTAAAAACATCAATATTCAATTATCGACACACCTGTCAATAATTGTGAATTTCACATAAATATGTTCAAGGACATTATTAAGATTGTTTTTTGATTCTTAACACAATTATGTTTCCCACTTTCAAAAATAATGAAGTGATCCAATTTTTGACAGGGGGTGTGAATAATAGGTACACGTTAAAGTCAATAATGCCAATGTTAAGAAGCAATTATTGACAAGTTAACTATTCAGATAGTGTCATTTTTGACCTAAGTAGGTAGACATAATGAGAAATGTTAATAAGTATACATTTAGGACTGAAGCAATTCTGGATATTTGTGATTTGGACAAAACTTTTAAGTGATTTGTTCTCATTTTTAGGACACTTTCCATGTGTGCATTTCTTCTCACTTTGTGTAGTACAGTCAGACTTATTATTAAAGCAGACTTAGCTTTTCTGATTAATGATAGCTAAACAAATCATCAAATCAATCCTCCTAAAAATGGAAAGCTTGCATTTTCCATTTTTAGGTTGGCTTTATCAAGTTAATTTTTTCCCACATTTTTTGGTTAGAAAAATGGCTCCAACAAGCTCTGCTAAACAAAAAGAAAAAGTCCTGTTGAAAGAAGAAAAAGTATGAAGAGGGATAAATATTAGCAGAGCACTCAGTTTTGTGAAGAATGGTGTTCCACTTGTAACAGCAGTCAGGAATTATGGGCTACCTACCCTGTATTAATTTTGTTTAGAAAGCAACCTGTAGTCCACAATCAGTTATAAGCCTGGGTCTGTAAGTATTGCAGCAAAAGGAAGAACACTTATGGGAACAAACTTTTTTTAAAGCAAAGGAAATCCGAGAAAAGTGTTCAGTGGTGACAAAATAGGATTTTCCGTGAATTCCGAAAGCAAAAAGTTTAGGCTCCTAACGGTACAAAGAATGTACACTTCTCTCTAAATAATGAAGAAAAAGAGTGTGTGAAGAAGATGTTGCTTAGGCTAATTTTCAAATTATTAACTTGCGTTTTGATGAATGATTGCAGGTTTGGAACACTTTGGCGAAGATATTAAGATATTAAAACTGTTTATTTAAAAAATACTATTGAAGA
The DNA here is from genome assembly GCA_038373885.1 of Cheiracanthium punctorium. Classification (NCBI taxonomy): domain Eukaryota; kingdom Metazoa; phylum Arthropoda; class Arachnida; order Araneae; family Cheiracanthiidae; genus Cheiracanthium; species Cheiracanthium punctorium. The sequence goes on from JAWZYV010012012.1 coordinate 17,934, forward strand.
ATAAACACATTATTACAATGATGGCTGGTGGTGGCTCAGCAAAATAAAAATATGTCCTACAAGGACAGTGAAAATACGATGGAAGGAATTAAACATTACGCCAACACAAAATTACACATTGGCAAGAACAAAAACTTGGCCAAGAAAAATAACGCCTGGCAATAATCCCAGAGGAAGCCATAAAACTTAATCCAATAAAATTAAAATAATGAAACCATGAACAAATAATTTAAAGATGAGGCAGGACAGCAAAAATTAACCTACACCAACACAATGCCAGTGAAGAAAGAGGAATCAAAAAGGTTCCTTGCGATTGCTAACGAAATCTATTTTTAGTCCGGGTGGTGACAATGAGAAGAAATAAACAATAAGAATAATGCATACGGGAAAAAGCGAATATACAGATTTAAAAGCCGAAGTGATTGAGAAAATGAGAACAGAAAAACAATGTAGAATACATGATTTTGGATAGATTAATTTTAAGATAAAGAAAGTAATTGAGAATTAATAAATTATTATGTGATCTATATCACAAAGTGCTTTACTGTACTAATTACAAGCTAATGCTTGGAGTGATTCAGCTCCGTTGTGTCCAAGGTGCCTGATATCACCCAAAGCATTCCTGATGATTGGAATCTGAAGATGAGAGGATGCCTTGTTCTACTTTTTACGAATGCTTTGTCAAAATGTTCAAACCTAACTCGAAAGAAAGGTTCATTTGTGAAGAAACAGTCGATTCCTTCAAAGAATCATCGTACAACAGAATAAACCCCTGAGAGCAGCTCACTTTTTCGGCTTTAAGGATTTTTTGCTCTCGGAGTGTTCTGCTGTCAAATGAAACCCCAGATCAGGGGCTCTACCACCATAGTATCGGAAAGCTTTCGCTAGCGGATATATCGAGCCTTCTCTTCTCATGACGTCACAATCCGAGAAATATCCGATATGTCCTACTACGATCCTATCGTGATTGTTTCACTGTCGTATTGACTATCGGAAATATGTTATTTTTTCCCGACATGTTGGATGAAAGCGAAAACTTACATTCCGGTATCGGGGAGTACGAGATGGATGGGCTTCTATTGTGTAGATCGTGGAGTGTCAACTACTTCCACAAAAGGACCCCTCTCCCTAACACGGTGGGTCTGTCAAAAACGGCTTCCACTTGTGATGGATGTCTCTGGAGTCTTTGAAAATTCTGAAGACCATGCCTTCGTTTAAGAAAAAGGGGGGAAAGTCTAGTGTTTTGATTGGTTGATCGATCGCTCTGAGTGTCGGATAGACCTCTAGCAAGCACAAAAATACTCGCTTGTTTTATTTGACACTCATCGTGGTAGCACCAAAAGGAGAGTCGTGGCTATTTATCCGAAGTATCTGACTATCTGAGAGCGAGAAATATCCGTCACTGATATTCTACGATATTATGGTGGTAGAGTCCCAGGGATCCGAGCCAACAGAGCAACAACTTATAATTTTAAAAAGTTAAAAATTTTTACATGTAAAAATGTTAAATTTTAATCAGGAACAATACATATTGAAGATTTCTTCTTTTCATGGTTTAGAAAAGATGGAGATGTTTTGTGGAGTCAATTAATGAAGACTGTTTGGAAACTTTCAAAAAAGATTTCAGTGACCAGGAGTTTATCAATGCTCCCAACATATCATGAGCTGAATGACATCTATTGGTATCTGTTTATGCAACTGAAAACATTTATCCCAATTCTCTGGAGAAGCCAGTACCTCTGTCATATCATGACTTGAGCATTAAAGTCCTTCCTGTTAATAATTCGAAACCAGCTCGATCTGAACCGAAGCCATTGAATTGTAGAAAAAAGAGACATAACACATTCTCAGTATAATGCATAGTATAGTGTCTTAGCAGATTACAAAAATTACCCGAAGAGGAAAATAAATAAGAAAAGAGAACAGAAATTCATGAATATTAGAGCAAGTTGAATAAACAGCAGATTAAATTACAGGAATTAGTAGAGGGAGAAAAGGAAAAAGCAATGTTGCAGTCAAAGTAGAAAAATACCAGAGCCAAGATACCAAGGAAAGTACATGAAATCTCAAGCGATGATGAAAAACAAGAAGAGTAGGAACCACAAGATCAGTCGAATGGAAACAGTGAAATTTTAGTTTAAAATAAATCAACCTATATTGAAATTTTTATTTTATTTATCCATTTATTACTTCCTTGTACGTAGTATAAGGAAGTAATGTGATCCCGAAAAATTTTGGGGGCCAAATTTCGACATAAAAACCGATTTTGACTACCTCTAAATTTAATTAAAAATTTTTTTTCGATGCATCTCATCGTAGGCTAGCATGCACGATCATATTAACGCGTCTGCAACTCATTTTGACCAGTGGCGAGTCTACTGTGGCCAGTTTTTCCATGCCGTCTGTACGTACGTATGTATGCAACTCGCATATCTTAAAAACTATTGGTCGTAGAATGTTGAGATTTGATATTTAGGATTGTTCTATGATCTAGTTGTGCACCTCCCCTTTTGGTGGCAATCGAATGGATAGTTTATGTACAGGACCGCCCAAAAGATTTGAAATACATTACGCTCTATGGGCCGAAATTCATTAAACTCGCCTAACTCAAAAGCTATTAGGCGTAGAATGTCGAAACTTCATATTTTGGATAGTTGTAACATCTAGTTGTGCACCTCCCCTTTTGGTTCCATTCGACTGGATAGTTTATCTACAGGACTGCCCAAAACATTCGACATACATTACACTCAATGGGCCGAAATTCATTAAACTCGCATATCTCAAAAACTGTTAGGCGTAGAATGTCGAAACTTCATATTTTGGATAGTTGTAACATCTAAATGTGCACCTCCCCTTTCGGTTCCATTCGACTGAATAGTTTATCTACAGGACCGCCCAGAAGATTCGAAATACATTACGCTCTATGGGCCGAAATTCATCAAAGCGTTTTTTAGAGGTATTGGGCTATTTCAAACGACTCAGAAGTGATATATGCTGTAAAGAGTTAGAAAATGAATTTCTCCATTAAAAAAAGTGTCTTTTTCATTTATAGTTCTGCTACAGGAACACTCAAAAGATTTCCAATACATTACGGTCAATAGCAATTTTAGGGGCATTCATCCATTTCAAGCACAATACCGTCCTACCACATACGTTAGGTAATGGTCCGACCACGGTCACGTGCCTCCCTCAAGAACTATGCCAAAAGTCGCCAAGCTTGGCGACTTTTGGTGTATGTGTGTGCATATTTAACTCTCAAATCTCAAAAACTATTATGAAATTTCATATATAAGAATGTTGTAACATCTAGTTGTGCATCTCGATTTTTGGTTCCAATCTACTGGAGAGTTTATTTACAGGACCACCAAAAAGAATTTCAGTACCTTAATGTCTATGGACATCTTCAATATAATACAACTGTAGACAGTCATTGTTTGGTACATGCCCAAAATATCGCCATTTGTTATCGTTCTTGGCGAGTTTTGGCGAAATATCGCCAAATTTGGCGATAATCTGTCATTGTTTGGTTCATGCTTAAAATCTCGCCAAATGTCGTCGACATTGACGAGTTTCGCCGAAATATCGCCAATTGGCGCAAAATTATTTCCTATTTTGTATAACTCTAAAACTTTAACCCGTAGATTTTTTAACTTTGTATTTAGAACTATTGTAATATCTAACTGTTTTCAATATCTTTTTTGACAGCAATCGACTGAGAATTTATTTACATGGTGAGCCAAATGACTTTGAATACATTGAGGTGTATAGATGCATTCAATTCATTGAAAGTCTGTGGTCAATGACTACTTTGGCTATCCCCAAAATCTCGCTGACTATCTCAAGTTTGTCGCCTTTTGGTGAAATATCGCCAAATAAAGTGTCAGAAGGAAATCTTTCAAATTGAACTCAGCTTGGCGATATCGAAATATTTGGCTAGAAATCGCTAAACCTTACTATTATTGATATTTTATCTCTTTCAAACAAATAAATTTAGAGGAAGTGCGTCGAAAATATTTTTGATCTAATGGACGTGCAAGGAAGTCATGTGTTGGACACATCAGATTTTTTATTTTTTGTAATATTACCTTATTTTATTCAAAATAATATTATTTAAACTTTTATGACAGTGTTAATATCTTGTCTTTTTAAACTGACGATAAGTGAATATGCATGTGAATAATTGGTTCTTATCTATATCAATAATTGGTTCATTCATGTCAATAATATGGGAAAAAAATTGTTGTTGAATTTCTGCTCATAAATCGGAAATTTTTATTAATTTGGCTAAAGTAATGAATGGAATCTGTAGTGCAGATCTTGGCCACAAAGAAAACCTTTGAAACATAAATATTGCTTTATAAATAAGAAAGTTATGAAGAAAATAACTCGAAAATTCCCTTAAAGTGTCAATAACCAGTGCCTTTACCATATCTGTCTATGACGAGTAATAAAATATAGAAATTTTCATAGTATTACTCTGTATTGTTGCAGATTTGAAGTGTAATCGACCAAAAGATAAAAAATTATGTTTGAAATTCGGCATCTGCATTCAATATTGCCATTTAGATGTAACCACATGTAACACAGGTAGTATTGGTCACTATTGGTTAAATCTGAACTAATTATAGTATCTTACTTGAAACTCATAGTAATTGTTTTCTATCTAACTTAAGTACATCGATAATTATATTACAGTTGAAAGTTTATTTCGAATAACTTATAGCAAAATATTTAAATATAAAAATGGGGCTATGCTGTTGAGGGATTTCCCAAAATAAACCACATCTATAATCAAGAAATTTTTCCCAAAAGCTCCGGAAAGTCTGGAAAAAGTCAGGAAATTGACTTTCAGTAATTTAGTAGATACCTTGAATAATTATTTCTTATTTTACTATGCCATTAAAATTGCTATTAAAACAGCAATTAAATGTACATACCAAGTGATTCAAAATAAATGCTATAATGATTATCTTTTAAACTGTAGGTGATTGAAATACACTTTAAACTAGAAAATTTTGTTAAATGAAGAATAACTTTTTCAAACATGGCTTTTTTTTTTTTTTTTTTTTTTAAAGAAAAAAGGAAATACAAATTTTGAAAGCCAATGTAAGGAAATGCATGAGAATGAAAACTTAAGGTTAAAAATGTTATACTTTTTTAAAATATCTGAAAAACAAATTAAAAGGAATATTAAATATGCGATCTGCATCACAATATCTTTTTCTGTTAGTATATTAGGATATGCTTTAAGCTCTGTAAATGTATGCTGTAAGCTGTGTAAATGTATAGTTAGGCCATTAATATTATGCTTATTTTTAGCACTTGAGTGCTATAAATTTCAGACAAAGATTTTTGTGTATTCAAAAAACAGCACATCATTTTTCAAAGGTTGTCAATGAAAGGTGAAAAGTGACCAATGTTTTCTATTTTTCATCAATTTATTGCCAATTTTGGCACCAAAGAATAAATTTACAAAGCTGAACCCAACTTAGCGGTATCATTTATATTTGATGAGAAATTGCCATATCCTACTGGTTAACCCTCTTGCTGTGCATCCCGCTATTTCCATGGGCACCATAAAAGTAGCAAAATTTACCTAGCCTGTGATTTCTATTGGTACATATTTTTTCTGTCTATTCTGAAGCACAACCCACCTTTTTCAATGTTTAGTAGTTCATTTTGGCTTTTCTGTGCTGTTTAATTGTTAATTCAGGTTAATTAATTGTTAATTCATTAATTGTTAATTATTAACAGACAGTAATAGTTTTCCATATTTCTATGAGGTTTACCAGCCTGTTTTGTAAGCATTTCGTTTACTCTTTTGAAAGCTCAAAGATGTTTCTCAGGATGCGTTTCGAGAGTAATAAAAGCTATGTTCCTGCTGATGTTTCCGACATTGATAGCAGTTCTGACTCTGATTTAAAGTACATTACAATGATTTATTGAATTTTCCCTCCAGATAGTGATGAATCTGAAGATTAAAATTTTATCATACTGAACTTCATTTCAAGTCAAATTTTGCAAATTTTTCTTTAGTTTCTATCTTTTACCTTTGTATTTTATAAACCAAATCATAATTTAACTAAGAACAATTTTCAGAATTTCACTTTTATAGAATGATACTTCAGTTTGTTTTCTTATGATCTTTCTTACAATCTGATTCTATATTTTTTTTTAAAGTGCTTTTACAATTTTTTTTACATATTTTAACACTAAATATTAAGCAGGTGTGAAATATACAATAAAAATATGCAATTCTTGAACCTACTTTGACAAAAAAAAAAAAAAAAAAAAAAAAATATGCAGCAAGAGGGTTAATGGGTAATTGGGATACTAATTAATATCTATAAAGGTGTTAATATTGGTTTAAATAAAGGTATAGTTAAAATATGCCTGGTGACAGGGGCACTGACTATGTGGGTGTTCTGTGGCTCGAGTGCCTACAGAAAAGATCACTTGCTTGTGGAACACCCAGGAAATTTCATGGGACAGTCTTAGCCAATGTAGAAAAAATCTGCTGGAAATTCACAGTTTTCTTCAGAAAAAGGATCATTTGTGAAATTATTTTATTATTATAATCTATTTCTGCTTGTCCTAACATAGACTTGAATAAAATCAACCATGAATGGGAAAGGGAATTGTGAATGTTAAAAAAATAACTCTTATTTAGGATACGAAATTCATTCCACCTTGATTTTATTTTTTCGGGTGCTTGGACTCTTAAGTTCTTCAGAAAAATTTAATGGCTGTCGAACGTTTGTATAAATTCTATAATAAAGTTCTAGTACTTGTTGGTGATTTATATACTGCTTTATAATTTTGAACTAAGATTAAATTTATCTAAGAGCTTGAATAAATATCAACTAGAAAAATTTAAAAAAAAAAAATGTCCAATACTTTCTCCCTTCTTTTCCAAAAAAGAGTTTGTCAGGTATGAGCAACCTTTGTAAAGTTGCAGGCCAAACTTTGGGATGCTAGCGAAGGAATTCACAGGCTGTATAATGCGGATTTATATGGGACTAGCCACCTCCGCCGACCAGTTGGTTCGCCATCTTAATAAATAATGTTTTCAGAGAGAATCCTGTTTCTCGCTGGCTTTCTTGGCTCTGAAATCTCTGAGATTCTGAATGGAATTTAAGATGTTTACAACAGGGTGGCTACAGAAATTGAGAAAAAAAGTTCCCTGTTTTCCCTGACTATCTTTATCAAATTTCCAGAACTAATTATATACATACCATAATCTTTCATGTAAATCACCATTGTGTATCATGCACCAACAGGTGAATACTTCATATAGTGAAATAAATAATAGAAAACCATAAAAATGCTTAATATTAATAAAATTGTAGTTCAGTTTCATAAATCCAAACATAAAATTTAGTTGAACACTAAAAGACAATATGCAGCAGAAAGTTTCCTCGTTTTATAGTGTTCAATTTTAAGCGTAAGGATGACTGATTGAAATAAACTGGCCACCTAGTCAACTTATTTTATTTCAATCAATGTATCGTTTCAAATCTTTAAAAATATGTAAAAAGGCTTAAAACTGAGCACTATCTTTAAAAAAAATCGTCTTGCAGGGGAGCTTAGCAGGCTTCACTCAAATGTCCCATCACTTTAAAAAACACAACGGTGCAGTAGAAGACTAAATCATCTTTTACCATTCATTTTACCTATGACTTTATTCAGGAAGCAATTCACATGCCAATATGATTCGCATATCCAGTTTCTTGTATGATCCACATCTTAGAACGAGTCCAAATACATGCGCTTTTTCGGATTCGTATAGTGAGAGTGCCTACATCACTTGAGTCTCGGATTCATATTTCTATGTTCTCGTATGATCTGTATTCTGGTTTCGGATTCGTAAAATGTCTGAATCCGTGCATCAGTTGAGTATTGTGTGATCCAGAATGGAGCCACGCATTAGATTGACAACTAAAAATGATCTAGTTCACTAGGCAAAAACAAAAGTTCCCTGATTTGCAACAGGGTATCAGGGAATTTTTGCAAAATTCCCTGATATTTCCAGATTGATAAAGTACCCTGATTTTTCCCAGATTTCCCTGATCTGTCGACACCCTGTACAAACAGGGGTGGCCCTAGGGTAAGCAGCTCCCCCAGCTAACACAAAAAAGACGGCCCTCTTTTATGCTCTACTTAGTTTTTGAGTTCGAAAAGATGCCCTGATGTGTTGATGCTTACCGTGTCAGGCTGCCCCTGGTTACAAAAATAAGATGGTTTAGTGATAAAAACCTACAAAAAAGTACAAATTATTGTGATCCTACATTAATTTTGAAGAGCTTTAGGATATATTGACCGTTATCAAAAAACGGAAAGAAGGAAAAAAAAAGAAGAAAATTGGAAACACTTTCAGATTTTAAAAAACACTAAAGCGCTATATATTAAAAGCATATAATAATCCATGCATCCTCTCTATTTTTTTTTTCCTTATTCCATTAAGTTGGAAAGTGTATCATTATTCATGAGTGTGATTAAACAAAATTAAAATTGATATTTCTAACGTAATTTTTCTGGATGTAATACAATAGAAAAAGCTGTGCAGAAAAAGGCACAATTCGAACTGAATGAACGTTTCAAAATCTTATTCACGTGTATTCTTTATCTAAGAGGGTAGCAGACAATAAAATAATATTTTAGAATAATTTAACAATGATCAGGGTGTCTACCGCTCCGGAAAGTCTGGAAAAAGCCGGGAAATTGGAAAATGGGTCCGGAAAGTCTGGAAAAAACCGGGAAATTGGATAATGGGTCCGGAAAATTCACCAAAAGAATCATTTTTTTTTTTTCGTGTCCTTTTTTAAATATATTTTTTTTTTACCCTTTCTCTCTAATTGTCAGACTCGAAACCGAAAGCAAGTGCAACACATTTTTCGGATCGCGAAAGCATCAAGCAAGCGATGTGTTTGTATAAGGAGGGAAAAATGGGGGCTCATCAATCTTGACGGGAGGGTAAAAGACAAAATAGCTTACTTTGTAACTTACGGTTTAGGACTGTATTTCCAAGAACAGTTAGTTAATTCTATCAGAAAGTGCGACTACTTCTGTTTCTCAATGGATGAAAGCTTAATCCTGTATACTTCAGTTAAAATTGATTTCAAAAAGTTGTGCAAAATATACAAATATAAAGACAAGCGAGGGGACATTGTGCAATTTCCCAAAGTAAAATGCAGTGGTCAGGAATTTTTTTTCCCAGGACCTCCCAAAAGTCAGGAAAAAGTCTTGAAATTGACTTTCAGAAATTTGGTAGACACCTTGATGATAGAGCATCAATCACACAGTGGGTTTCTTACAAATGTATATTAAATGCTACAGATCTATTTGTTAAAAAGATTGTATTTTTGAATGCTGTGAAAAAAAAGCATGCTGATGGTTTGTCACGTGACTCATTCATTTAAGATTTCATAACATAAAATGAAACCGTATAACGATTATTTCAAATTCGCCTGCGGAAAAGGAAATCTTATGTTTTATTTATTAAAAACTATAAGTTTATGCCATCTGTTGACGGCTTTGTAAAATAAAAACTCAATTGTATTCTTTCTGTTTTGAATAAAAGATAGTTTTTTTGTATATTATAGGAACAATGTTTTTCCGCTCAATAAAAAGTAGCCTATTTGTTAATCCATGACTAACTGTTTTAATTTTATCCAGATCTGTCGAACAGTTTCAGTGTGCAAACAAACATTAACATTTATATATTAGTAGGATTTTGAATGGTTTATGAGCTTTATATTGGGTTTTAATGTGTTCTGTGGGCCAGATCAAAAGATGGGGAAATCTACATCCAGCCGTGGGCCAGAGGTTGACCATATGTGGTCTAGAACAGCAGTTGTCAAACCTTTTAAAATTATGCCCTCCTCCCTCACATTCCTCAGCAAACATTACAGTTTTTTATTCTTCAACAATGAGCATTTAGTTGCCTTTTCTACAAAGTAATAACATTACTTTGTAGAAAAAGCGACTAAATGCTATTTATTAATAAGATGATTTTTTAAACATGCATTACCACTTGCTCTTTTGCTATTATTCTCATGCTCCCCCTACAAACGCTCTACTTCCCCCAAGAGGGGTGTACCCTACTGGTTGGGAACCGCTTGTCTGGAGCATCCTTGAAAATTTTGTGAAGTCGGTGCCTCTGCCCTGTGAAGATTGTAAAAAAATTTAATTGGCAGTTTTAATAAAGATTTCACATCCAAAGAAGTGTTTTATGGAACAAGGAAGACAATTGAATTATGATTCACTTTCCAGCATAATAAAACATAAAAGACAAAGATGGCACATGGTTTATGATTCACTTTCCAACATATTGAAGCAAGATGGCAAGCAAGGCCGACACATGGATTATGATACATTTTTAATACATAGCACTTTAATGTCTATTTAAACTACAAAAGTGTTTTAGCTTAAAAAAACAATTTTTAAAAAATGTTTATTACTTTGACAATAAAGATTTAAAAAATAGCTTCTGCTTGAAGTAATTTGTACTGCAATTTAAACTTTTTTTTTTAACGAGTGAGAGATCCTTATGCTTTGAAAAAGATTTAAATGTTGCATCAATAACAAAATACAGTAGAACCTCGATTATCCGAAGTAATTGGGACTGAACATACTTCGGATAATCGAGAATTCATCAATAATCATCTAGTTTAATATGTAGTATCGTCATTGAACTGTTATTATGACTATTTTAACTGTTAAATAAATAAAAATTATAAATGAAAATAAATTTATTTCTGATATAAAATCTTAAAATGGCTTAGTATGGTTACACTGGTTACATTGGTATTACAATGGTTATGGAACAAACATTCGATTGTTCTGGGACTTGGCAGTATGACCTTCCTAATTTCGAAAAGATGTATGTTTTTGTTTAGAATAGGGATGTTTGAAAGTGGGAAAGAGTACACTCATACCAAGAATTGAGCTTGCGAGAAGGAATTCTATAAAAGGGAATTCCAAAATATTTATCTGCACTCGTAGTTTGGAAAGGACGGTTTGCATACAAAAGGAATGTGGAAAAAAAAACAAAATGCATGTTTGTTAATAGAAAGATTGGATGATAGTAGAAAGTGAAAAAAAACGTGAAGTAGAAACAGACTTCGGTTAACGGAGAATTTCAGTTAATCGAGGTTCTACTGTAATTATGATCAATTCTCTTCAAAGAAATTTTACAGATTCCCTACTGATACCCCACTCCTTACCGAACTGTGCCTGAAAAAAAAGAAAAGCATGCTTTCACTTGTTGCTAGTTTGCGAATTATTATTGAAAGTACAGCTTCATTCATACTAAATAATAAGCTTAATCACTAATGATTACTGGAATAGTGGTAATAAATAATTCTTAACTAGATTTTCATCTTAAAATAAGTCAAAAAACTTAATTTGAAAATTTTTGAACAACTAATTTTACCAATCTTTGATCTGATAATTTTAAATAAATTACTGTTTAAGTATTTTAATGATGATGTAATGTTTGTTTTTTAGGATACTACGGAGTATGTTAAATAACAGAATTAATAAATTTACAGATAAGCCATTTTTATGGTTTATATTTATTTTCGTTTACCTTGCTTATCTCAGTCCGGAAATTGGAGCAAAAGGAGGTATTAAATTTGCTATTTTTAAATATGCTTTGATTATTTTACGCTTTTATGCATAACCATTTCCACCACATTCCGCATCTTTTTAGACATGCAGCTAAGAATAAATTTCTGACAAAAATTAAATGAATTACTAGCATTAGTTCATATTGATATCTATTGATATAGTAAAAGTCTTTTTATCCCTTACGCATTTTCTCTCTATTCTAAAAAAAAAGTAAAGGCCGCTGTCGTCGCTGCTGGCGCTGTCAAAGCTTGTCAGCGTATCTCCTCCTAAACTGTGGGGATTTGAGTTTCGACTAAGGTGCCCACAGATTCGAAAAATTCTGAGGAACCTGCTAAGCTGATTTAAAATTCGAAAATCGAATTATTTTAGAAGATATTAATAAAAAACAGAAAAAATAAACCGAATGGTTGCCAGATTTGGCATAAAATCATTCATTCCTTTGCAACAAAGCGTTTCCAAGTATCTAGAATCGCGTGAAATTTACAAACATGAGTTAGAATTACGCCCATTTTACGCCAAAATACAAACTATATGAAATAAGTAACTCAAAATGTGTTACACAAAGTTGACAATTTTCAAATAGTAAGTTCGCTTAGACAACAGGAGTTTAGAATTAGCGATTATTCATTTTTCCAAAACAGAATAACTAATATCTTGAAAATGAAAAATAATTAAAATGCAGATTATTTTAAAGCCGGTTCTCGTCCAGCTGGATTATTTGCTACCAGTAGAAATATTTGGCGGCGTTAACTATGCCATTATAGCAGTTATAGTACACTTTGGATATTTGCTAGCGCAACGAGATGGTATAATTCGTGGTGTTATGTACGCCAATCTGCAAACAATTATGTAAATGAAAATATGGATAACGGTTTTCCGGTAACCTTAAATGAACAGTAAATATAGGTTGTGAGCATGTGTAAATCGCCAAATAATGAAAAGTTGCCATGAGTGGCAGGCTATTCTATCTGTTCCGTAGCTTTTATTAACTTTACATGTACGCAAGTCGCCAAATAATGAAAAATCGCCATGGGTGGCAAATTCGCAAGGTGTCCAATAGGTTTTACATTATTAAAAATACAGCTGAAACATATGTTCTGATTTTATTACGCTTTAGCTCCTAATTAATATAACTTTTGAATGGCAAATTAAATATCATTGTGTTTCTGAGGAGTGCAAATAATTTTTCCAGTAATTATAAGCGGAGTCCGCAATTCAGGTGGAGTATAGCTCAGGACCCGTACAACACGGATTCCCATAACAAAATATCTTCTGTGTTATGAGGAGTAGGGGGTCTACTGTAGTATGAAGTTTAAATTTTTATGTACCAATGAAGATGCAAGAACCAAGCAATGTGTAGCTTAGCTCAGTAACATTCTATTTGATCCAATCTTCGGGTTTTGTCTGTTGTAATTATGTCTTTTTTACGAATAAGCCTGATTAGGGGCCGAATCCCTCATACGAAAAGCGAGCGTAGCGAGTCTGGGGGCATTGGCCCCTAGTATTGTAAAAGAAAAAAAATATTATTTGAAAAACAGAGATAGGGAAATTAACTAAACTGTTGTGGCATTAAAATGTTTGTCTGGTGTTTTCAAGGTTCACTTAGCTCTAAAAAAGCTCAGGCATGTAGACATTTACTAAAAAATTAAAAACAATGTATTATAAAGACAGATCAATATGCAGAAATTTTATTTTAGATAAGTTAAATGAAGCCAAAGTACTGTTTTCCTTGAGCAAGCAGAAACATGTAAATTTTAACTTTGTGTAGATATTTAAAGACTTTTTAAAAATTGATTTTTAAATCCAAATTTACTCTTCAGTACTTAGCAGTTTAAATATCAATGAATAAAAGACAAATCATTAATAAAAATGTGACTTTTCAGTGTCTGAGCAATATATGTATGTTAAAATGTAATCAAAACTAATTCAGGATTTGATTATTATGACATTAAATGTTATTGGAAGAACTGTAAATCTCCTGCTATATTTTTATCATATGCTCTTATAATATAAAAATATTTAACTCTTTAGCGATCCAAATATTTAAAATATGGACATTCTTTGCTTGTGTACATGCTTTAACCCTAGCATTAGGGCATTTTGGTTTTATCTGAAATTAGGGTGAGCAGTCAAAAGTATTGCTCATTTTGAAAAAATATCTATATGATTTAAAGCTAGCAATACAGCATTTTCTTTTTACTTTCAATTAAGGTGAGTGGTCAAATAGACTACTCTTTTAAAATGTCCCAAATTTTGGATTTAAATAAATTTAAAACACATTGTAATATGTAACGATCATAATCATTTAATGCCAAAAATTTAGGTTATTTACACCTTTCAAAAAAAGTGGTCATTTTGACTGCTCACCATGATTGAAGGTTAAAAAAATAAAATGTCATAATGATCATTTTATAATATACTACATTTCAATAAAAATACTAATCTTAATAAAATATTTTTTATCTCCTATGGGCTATATTTACCACTTACACATGAAAAGAACCAGTATGCTGTAACACCTTGAATTATATGAACCCGGAGTTATGCGTTTTTCAAATCTTAAAACTGTCAGACAATTTTGTTTAAATTTTATGAAGCTTTCTGTGTCAAAATAACTTGAATGTATAATTTTAATAATATAATTTGTTATACATATATATTATCTAAGATTCTATTAAATGTTTTCTTCTAAATTACTGTTTTCTATAGTCTCCAACCCCAATCAAAAGTAATTTGTATGCGCATATTTATATTACAAATTATACCCAGACCTACATGATTGTGGCTCGATCCTATCTCATACAAGTATAGGGTTGAAGGTAAAAATAATTCATAAGAAAATAAAAAAATTGTAGACTATTTTAAGTTATATAGTGGTTAAAATGACTATTTCCACAAACAGTTTAAATTTCTTCTGTTGGTACCTTTGTAAATTGACTGCATAGTTGACCTGTTGTATAGTATAGGGTGAATTTTGGAATCCCAGCAGTGAATTCACAGCAATTTTTACAAGGAGAGCAAGCTATTACATGCCTAAATTTATTGTGATTGAAATGAAAAAGGAATTATGGCTCTGTCTCAGGGGTACCCACAGAGTGATGGTGCAGACTTCACCATTGAAAATTTTCGGGTGGTTTAAGATGAAGTTTTTTTTTGGGGGGTGGGGGGGGTGGGTACTTGAAAATTGAATTTTTATACACATCTGCACAAAAACATTAATTTTGTCATGTTGAGAGTGAAAAATACTTCCCATTAATGAGTTGAATAATTTATGTGCATTAACTTGAACCAATTAATAAACAAGATCTAAAGAGTATGAACAAATCGTCACTTTTTTAAAAACTAAATAGACACGTACTTGCAGTCAGAGAGGAATGAAGAAGCTGCGATGATAATGTTATCTGTCTCTGCGTAAAGCAAAACAAGAGGGTGGTAAACTTTGCACACAACATATTTTGGGTGTGGCATTGGGTGGGGAGGGGTTGGCGCACCCTAGCCAGTGGACATCTCTCTGTGAGTTGGTAAATTCTTTTAACGTGACACACAAAACTCAGAACTGATAAGTTCTTAAAATTATTAGACGGAGATGGAGATCCCTGTCTATCTTTTCTGATTACCTTCTTAAGAATTAGTATCCAAAGGAGAGACATTAATTTTTACAGATACTTTAAGACCCTTCTCCAGTCTCTCTGGGGAAATGATCACCATTATGCTTTTCTATGGAGAAAACTCCCTTTACAAATTTAAGGTAGGGGGGGGGGAGGAAGGACTCAAGAAACATTTGATAAAAAGTGTATGTGCTGTAGACTTTAGGTTGGTCCTTGATTAATCAATTTAAAAAAATTTTTATGGCACTGTGTTTTTATTTTGTTCTATTATAAAACAACCTTTTTATCTGACTGATTTAACATTAGTTTTAATAATACTACTATTTTGATGCTTTTTCATTTTTTCAAAATATCTCCTTCTCTTCAATAGATTTTTCTTCTTTGTAAAAAACATTTTACATAAATTAACCACTTTAATATAGGTTATCCTTAAATAATTTAATAAAAAATGAAAGGTGTTATTGATGATTATTATTTTGTCAGTTTGACATAAAAGTTCATTGGAAAAAAAAAAATAACTTACATTGTAAAAAAAATAGCTTACAAAATTCATGTTCAAATAGAACATGAATTTTTATATTTATAAACCTTAATAGTGAGCCATAAAATTCATTTTAAAATTTTGAAGTATTAATGGATTCCCCCTTTTTTTAAATCATAGAACAAAATGAGAGGGTGCCCCATAAAAATTTTAAAAGTTAATTCTTTAAAAACTACCCTAGAGTACATCCACTCAAAAAGTATTCAAGTGTTAATAAAATTTCCAATGATAACTTTATGAAAAAGTATTTTGTCTTTTGAAAAATGCTCTACTCAAAAGAAATATGAGTAGTTATTATTAGTTACTACAGGGTGGTTATAATTTAACTTCCCCTATAGATAGGGTTCTGCAACTAAAACAGGTAAACATTTGTGTCAGCTACAGAATGTTGTTTATGGGGCAAAACTACCTTGTACGTGATTCTCTTTTATAAAGAACATTCTGTATCTATGAAATTGATATAGAAATTTTTGTCATATGACTGAATACACTTTGTACAAATGGAATTTCACTAATTTTGTGATTAGAAATTTTGGAAAAAAAAAAACTTGTGTCTGTTTTTATAATATAGACACCTATCATCACAAGCAACTTAATGCACATGTTGCATTAAGTTGGACAGTAATAAAATTTAAATTTTTATATGGTCCTGCAGTCCTATCAGTTATATTTAGAAAAATTTTCCTTATACATGAAAGCTTTAAGGATTGCATAAAATATCCATTAGAGTTTTTATATTTTTAGGAGTACAAAGAATGCAAAAAAGTTATTTTGGAGAACAGATTTTAAAAGAAATGCAGTACACACAGAAAAGAAGTACAAAACTCTCTAAAAGAGTATGGTTAGTCATCTTAATTTGCACAAAATTGGTACTTTGAAAATCTTTCATAATAATTGGGGTAGAAAACTTGGTGCTAGGATAATAAGATCTGACTGTAATAACAAAATACCAACAACTCCACTTTCCTTTATCTTTACAGCAAAAAGTTCTCCTCCCTTGCTTCTATTTGCTAGTTTTTTACTCTTTTTTTCAGCTAGCAGGGATAGCAAGACTGACACTCTCGCTCCCAGAGAAAATCCTTACATAATTATACGTTTTATTTAGTTAAGAGATTTTATAAATTGGAGATACTTTTACTACAGATGGAAAAATTAGAAATTTTAGTTTGTTGACTCTGTAAGCAGTATATATATATATATATATATATAAAACTCTGTTGTTCAAGCCTCGTCAGGGGGAGATCCCCCTGACGAGACTGTTATATGCAAAATTAAGTCGCTTTTTTGGGACACATTTTTCGGACAATTTTTAATAAAGAGGGTGAGAGATAAAATGACATAGTCATTAATATATACAGTGTGTCTAGTGTTAACAGTGCCCAGTGGCTATTTCCTAAACCGCTAGTCAAAGACACATAGCTCCGGTTGCAAAAACACTTTAAATTGTATTATCTATTATATCAGAAACAATCGAAGTCAATAAATCAATTCCTATGAAAATTACAAAATTTAAATTTTTATATGGTCCTGCGGTCCTATCAGTTATATTTAGAAAAATTTTCCTTATACAAGTTCATGCAAAATTTAAAAAAGATTGCCCTTTTATGACCAAAATTCACCGAGTTATGAAGCAGCAAGCATTTTGACTTAAGTCACTTTTCTACGCTTAAAAATGTCCTGTCACAGTAACCATTAAGGGACCATATAAGTATTAAAATTTTAAATAATTTCATTTTCTAGCATAATGCGTGGAAAAAAGCAAAACTAATTTTAGAATATTAATCTTTAAGCAGACGGTTATAGTCAGGCTCTATAAAAATCTATCCGGGGTCATTTTTTGAAAATCTTAAATAAAGTAAAAGAATTTGAATAAGCTGTGTAATTAAAAAAATGCTTTGTCAAAACAATGAGAAATTTATTAAAAAGCTAGAACATCTAAACTTTCAACACATTTGTTCAGTGTATTTGAATAAATTGAAATGAAATATGTTTCAGGTAAAATGGTTGGCAGATGATAAGCATTAAATTTTAATTGTTAAAAAACTTCTTAAATTAGTTTATTATTGTTTGTCTAAATTCATGATATTCGAACTTGTAGGTAATTAAGAATAAAAAATGGAAGATGGCATTTAATACTAATGAATACACTGAAATGGTGTTACTTTATGGAGAATTTAATTGAAATAAGCAAGAGGCTGCAAAGCAGTATGGTATAAAATTTTTGAATGACAATCGTCCAATTGCTTGTACTGTATTAAAAGTAGTGAAGTGCTTAAGAGAAACCAGTATCGTTTGAAATCCTCAAAGATAAGCAGTATCATGGTCGCAACAAAGCACGTGCCTGTGGAAGATGTCCTATGACATGCTCTCGCTCATCCACAGTCTAATTTAAGGAGCATTAGCGAAGCTTGTGGCTATTCTAAATCGCATGTATGGAACATTTTAAGTACATATGTATATCCATATTGCCCCATTTTGGTACAAGAAATTTTGCCAGGAGACAAAGAACTTAGTTTTGATTTCTGCAATTTCATTTTTAATTAGCAAAATCATAATCCATCGTTCGTTAGTGACATTCTCAGGACCAATGAGTGTCAATGTCCTTGTACAAGACAGGATGTCATAAATGCACAAAAAAGTCCCTATTGGTCTCTGCAAAGTCTGCATATCATTCACCCAAACAGATAGCAAGGGCATTGGTTGGCAAATGTTTGGCGCAGCATGTGGAAAGACATCTTAATTTGGCCATTTTTTTTAATAGTGATTTAACATCCAAAAGGTATGCATAGATTTTGGAGAGCCCAGTGACTGACTGCTTAGATAAATGTGTTTCACTACCAGATTTATCACAAATGTGGTTCCATCATGATGGTGCTCCAGCACATAAATCACTAAAGTCTTGTACTGTTCTAACTGAAACATTTGGAAGTAATATGGATAAGTCGGTCCTGTTGAGTGGCGTCCAAGATCACCACACTTGAAACCTTTAAATTACTTCCTCTAGGGTTTCTTGAAAAATAAAGAATAGGAAAAAGAATCAGGGTTGGACGGTATTTACCGGTTTTTACTACGGTTTTTACCGTCTTTGGAAAAACATGTTTTTACCAGGGTTTTTACAACCTTTGAGAAAAACTTAATAATTTGACTATTTTTTGAAGATTTATCTCTCCATCAATGGCTGAGAGGTTCTGCTATCGAAACTGGATGGTGGGAGGTGCCAGGTTCATACCCTGCTATTTTTTCATTTTCTCTGGGATAAAAGTTCAGGACATTTAATATCACTATTTCCATTTCTATATAACAATATTCACCTAATTCAGTGTCTGATTTGGCAAGTAAAAGAATGCTATACGAAAATAGTTCATTTTAAGGAATATAATAAACACAGAAAACTCATCCATGTTTTCATCTTACAAGAAATACAAATTTATAGATAATGTACATTTATCATTATTAAACTTATTAAAACTATTATTATGAGAAGGCACATTACAATATTTATTACAATTATGTAATGCAGGCTAGTTTAATAATTTTTACTTAAAGGAAAATTGCAAATATACTTTTACTACACTTAACTTATCTTAATCATTTTAATGAAAACTAAATGCTTACAAATATTATTTGTTACATAATGTAGTTTGCACAATCACATAATGTAGTTTGCATCATCATGATGTCCTGATGATGATATATCTACATTAATTACATGAAAATACAGTTTTATAAATAGCATTAATATACAATTTATGACTCGGGGAGTTTATTGTATCATTAGGTTTTTACCGGTAAAAACCTAGTTTTTACCATGCCCCGGTAAAAACCAGTTTTAACCCAGTTTAACCGGTAAAAGCCAACCCTGATAAAGAATCAACAAGTCCACCAGACTTATTAAATCATATATGTGTAGCATGCAGATGTATAAAACCAAGTATGCTACACAAAGTACAGGAAGAATTTCCTGCAAGAGTTTTGCATTGCAGCAGAAAGAAGCTACTTTGAGCAAATGTTATGCTAACAGGATTTGTAATATTATTTTAAGTTTCTAGAATGTATATTTTCATATTTCAAAAGGTTTTATTTCCTAATTTAATGTTTAATGAAGTGTTTTATTCCTTTTTTTTAAATTTGAAGTTACTTAACACAAGTTTAGTACTTAAAAAACCCCTAAAAAATTCGATTTTCAGCATAAGCTATTTTTATGTTAATTTATTCGATATACATAGTTAAACATTAATATTCTTTATTGCAATCTACATTCATAAAATAGTCAGTGAAATCGCTAATGAATATTAAAAGGCTCAAAACCATGCACATTCATTTTCTCAAATTCATTCTGTATACGACCTTTATTTCACAGCTCAAAAAGTGCTCTAACTTTAAGCAGCTGTAACTCAGTAAATTTTGATCGTAGGAGGACAATTTTTTTTTTTTTAATTGTGCATGAAATTATGTAAAGAAAATTTTTTCTAGATATAACTGATAGAACTGGGGGACCATGTAAAAATTTAAATTTCATTATTTTTATAGGAATTGATTTATATATTGATTGCAATTGTGTCTGATGTAATAGATTATAAAATTTAAAACATTTTTGCAATTGAAAGAATGTGTCTCTGACTTACGGTTTAGGAAATAGCCATTGGGTACCATTAGCACTGGACACCCTATAACTTCACATTATTAAAACTTCTCACTCATAGATTTCAGATGAAGCCAACATACTTTTGTAAATACAAGCAAATTAATTTTAAAAGGTGGTTTACTCCGGAGATTAGTTAAACAAAATCAGCACACAAAATGAAGTGTAAATATTTTAATGAATTGAAAAACTTTATTGTTTGAAACCTTCACCATCTTTTCTATCTTTGGTGGCTACATCTCAAACAGTTAGGAACACTCAAGAGCCAAAACATTACGACCACCTATTTAAAAGCATGTTGGTCCACCTTTGGCCTGCAAAACAGCTGCAACTTGCCTTGGTATGGATGCCACAAGTTCTTGGTTGATGCCTGGAGTTAGATTAAACCACATGTCCAATCAGCGATCATGCAAATAAGAGATATTAACACAATGGTGGTGTTTGAGCTCTAAGCTGCTATTCCATAACATGCTATCAAATTAAGATCCAGTGAGGTAGGTTGCTAGGACATTCACTGGAATTCATCATTGGGCTTCTCAAACTACTCCATCACGATTCTAGCTTTTTGACATGAAGCATTATCCTGTTGAAAGGTTCCATTTCCAATTTAGAAGACACACACCATTTAAGGGTACAACTTATCTGCAATTATATTCAGACAGTTAAAAGCTTCTATGGTCTGTCTACCACAACCAAAGGTCACTGAGACACTAATGAGAACATTCTTCAAAGTATAATACCACATGTGTATGACCTGTTGTACATTATGGTAAAAACTGTTCGCCTGGAAAACACGTACCCTGACATAACCATCCAAATGATAAATGATGAATCGTGATTCATCTGACTAGGCAGCTTGCTACTATTGATCCACTGTTCAGTCACTAGGTTCCTGGCCCCAGTGTAGGCATAGTTGGTGATGATGCTTGGTCAACAGAAGCACACAAGTGGGACGTCTGCTGTGCAATTCTATATCCAACAGTGTTTACTGAACTGTGCTCCAAAACATCTTTACTTTGACCCGTATTGTACTAGGCTGTCAACTCGTCCACTATCTAATGTCAACTTCGCTTTACCAAACAGGCCAGTCTCCAAAGTCCTGTTTTTTTTTAAGACATACATTTGTTTTGTGTGGATGTCCATTGACATGGAGTCTATTGCTAATCCTACCATTATTTATACACTTTACATAAATACTAATAAAGGCAGGTCACCAACAACATGTTGGTGCACCACCAGGAGTTGTGCAGTTTCAAAGATACTCATTCCAAGTCTATAGGTCATTACAATTTGTCCTCTATCAAAATTGCTTAGATCTGAAACTTCCACTTTCACACAAATGTAACAGCAAGAATGATATCTTATTCAGTCCAGTAGTAGTTAAATAACATTCCCACCTGATCCCACACTCTCCACAACATTCAGGCGATTTCAGTGAAAAGCATGGGGATGGTCATAATGTTTTGGCTCTTTAGTGTATTTCGCAAGAAGTACTATTATTTACTATTAAGGGGCCAAGGCCCCTAGACTTGCTTTTCGTATGAGGCATTCGGCGCCAAATAAGGCGTATTCAAAAAAAGAAAGGTATGATTTCAACAGGCAAAAGCCAAAGATTGGATGAGATAGAATTTTACTGAGCTACACATTGCTTGGTTCTTGCATGTTCTTTGAAAAATAAAAATTTTAACTTCACACTATTTTTAATTATGTAAACCTATGGAACACCTTGCATATTTGCCACCCATGGCAATTTTTCAAAATTTGATAACTTACGTATATGTATAGTTAATAATTTGTTTTAAGAAAACAGTACTTCATATGTTTGTTTGTTTTTTTTAAATAAAAATTACGGATTAGATAGGATAGCTTCCCACCAATGGCGAATTTTTGTTATTTGGTGATTTACACATACTCATAACCAATAATTACTGCTCATGTAAGGTTACCAGGGAAAACCGTAATCCATATATTCATATACATAATCCTTTGCAGATTGGTGTATTTAGCACGACGAAATATATTCTCATGCACTGATAAATATCCAAGCTGTACTATAGCTATAGATAATGCCGCCAAATATTTCTACTGGTAGCAAATACCCAAGCTATAATCTATAATCTGCATTTTAATTATTTTTCATTTTCAAGATACTGTTTGCTAACATTTTGGAACACACAATTTGGATTCACCCTGCTTGGAGAGATAGCCTTTTGCCAGATTGTACCTGATGCCAAAATGGCACCTTTTAAATCAGTTACAATTAGTTATTCTCTTTTGGAAAACAAATAATTGGCAATTCTAAACTCCTGTTGTTTAAGAGATCTTACTATTTGAAAATTGTCAACATTGTGTAACACACTTCGACTTATTTATTTCACGTACTTTTTAATTTGTCATAAAATTGGTGTTCTTCTACTTCATGATTGTCGATTTCACGGGATTCTACATACTTAGAAT
Organism: Cheiracanthium punctorium; assembly: GCA_038373885.1. Lineage (NCBI taxonomy): Eukaryota > Metazoa > Arthropoda > Arachnida > Araneae > Cheiracanthiidae > Cheiracanthium > Cheiracanthium punctorium. The sequence goes on from JAWZYV010012012.1 coordinate 40,813, forward strand.
TGCTTTGTTGCAAAGGCATGAATAATTTTATGCTGGAAAATTGCCAAACCTGGCAACCATTATGCTTATTTTTTTAATTTTTTATTAATATATTCTAAAATAATTGGAATTTTGAAATTTAAGTCAGCTTATCGGCATCCCCAGAATTTTCCGAATCCATAGATATCTTCGTTGGAACTCTAATCGCCTCAGTTTCGGAGGAGATAGCAGAACAAGATTCTGACAGCAGTGGCTGTTACTTTTTTTAGAATAGAGAGATATGATTTTTAGAGTTTTAAAGATAAAAAGAAACACTCTTATTTTTAATGTAGATTTTATTTATAGCTTATAGCTGCCATATTACTGCTTTTATTTATAGCTTATAGCTGCCATATTTTTATGTCTAAAGGACAAAAATATTAAACTACTGTGCTTACTTTTTTCAGGTTTATTGAAGCCTGAAATTACTGTAAAATATGTTGCTGTGTCTATTATTTTTTTTATTAGTGGTGTATCTTTAAAAACTCAGGTAGGCCTGTCAAATAAAAATTACTTTTAATTTCTTGTTCAATGAATTCTTAATTTATTATAAATCTGAGATATATACAAGGGGATTTCAATTTAAAGGGACAAACTTCTAGGAGAGGTAGGATACACCAAGACGTTCCAGAATCACATATTAATATGGGGTCGGAAACGTCGTGTTAATATACCAATTAATAATTACTTTGGAAGAAGTGTTAAAGTAATAGTGAGCTTTCTGACTATGGTTTGTCTAAAACTAGTGTATCTTTCATAGAAGGCACTTGATTAAAACTAATAGTTTACAATTTCTATTCCATTGCATTGATGGAATTATTGGAGAAAAGTACACTGTTTATGAAACTCATTTAGGAATTAGACTAATACTTCAGCACTTGTTTCACAGAGATTATTAGCAGGTCCATGAAGATGACAGTTGCGACCCCACATTGCTATGTGATTCTAAACAGGAGCAGTCCTAGGATACGTGGCACCCCTTGCAAAAGTGAAAAAGGTGCCCCCTTTTATGCAAGAGATAAGTTTTTCTCAGTTTTTGAGTTTGAAATTGCACCCCGATGCGATGCTTACCGTGTCGGGCCACCCTTGATTCTAAACAGTCTTATTCAAACTGTGTATTATATCCCTTCTAGAAATGTGTCCCCCTAATTTGGAATTACCCTGTGTAAGATTTGCATAGTGTTCAAAATATTTTTATCTTTATTTAAAAAAGAAAAAATGGTGTAAAAATTTCATTCTTTTTCAGTCTTGTTTAATTATCATTCTTTATACAATTCAGTTTTATGACATTAGATTCTTTTTCTAGAAATGTCTATGTACATTAAAATTTAAAACTATAAATTGTGTGTTAAGACTGATAGTATTGTGCAAGTAAAATTTACTTCCCATGAGAACTACTGCCAAATAGCATTAGACACTTGGATATATTACTTGGTGATTGTTTACTTGAAAGCCACTCAACCTTTTTGTTATTATCATTGCAAAAATGAAACAGCCAAGATTCTACTTTTGTGTTGATTTTGTTTCATTGCATTGATTTTTAAATGTATTTCTGGATCTCAGCAGGGCATTCAAAAATTAATCATTTCTGCAAGAATGGAATAAACTGGTTAAACCTTAATTCAAGGGAAGGGAAAGTTAGACCTTGAAACCTTTCTCCTTGTTTATGCCACTGAAACTGATACTAATTAATGTAGTTCAAGCCATATTAATATAATTATGTACTATGAATCTAATTTTGTTAAAAAATATTAAAACTAATTAATTATATCACTGTATGTATAACAATTAAATGGCTGTTTTACGTATTGCTAATTAATAGGATAATCACTAATATAATTTAATTCATCATAATCAATAAGTTATTAAAAAAATATGCATAATGCTGAACAACTTTTAAACTTTTTTACCTTATCTTGACCTAGTTTTTGAGGTAAGAATGCTAACTCCAGCTTGCAGGTGGCACTGTGCTTTCTTGCATAGCACATGACAACTTTACTATACCTAGACCCCACTTTTATGACTGTAGCTCTTGACATTCAGAAATTATTGAGGTGACAATAGATTTTAGCAGGCACACTATATATAGTTTTAACTGGCATGTTTTTTAATGGTTTGTAGCAGCAAAATGCTGGGCCACACTGAGAAAAAAAATTGGGAGGGGGACTAAACAGGGAGAAAGGCTAAAATTTCCCCAAAAAGGCCTCATCATTATTGTTTAGTTAACAAAGTTTTAAATTTCGGGGGTGGGGGTGGGTTATGGCCTTGACAAAATGTATGTTTTTGAGCACTTGAGATTGTGGCTTCATATTTTAAAACTTTATAAGAATAAAACTAAAATTTATAACTCTACAATCACTCTTAAATTAGTAGATTGTATGGGAAAAATCATGACTTGGCAGAACTAAAGCTAGTTTGTTTTTGAAAATTCACTGATTATTTATTTATTTTTTAATGCTTAATTCTGTAGTAAAATTTTTTAAATTTGTTTATTCCAGGAATTGCTATTAGCCATTTATCAGTTTCGACTGCATGTTTATATCCAATTATATTCTTTGTTGTTCATTCCGGTAATTGTACAGATTTTTGTACAACTTTTAGAACAATGGTTTCCCAAACCAGAATTATTAATTGGATTTGTAGCAGTTAGCTGTATGCCCCCACCTGTTTCATCTGCTGTTTTACTTACTAGATCTGCCGGGGGAAATGAAGTAAGTGTTTTCAATAGTGTTCAGTCACATTTCTTTATTTTATGTGTATTTTTATTAATAATCATTACTATTATTTAATAGGCAGCAGCTGTTTTCAATTCCGCTCTTGGTAGCTTTTTGGTATGGATTTATTTTTTCTATTAACAATCATATGCAAGAATTTTTTTGGAAATGTAACTTTTAATAGCATTCTTTTTATTTCTTTTAGGGCATAATTGTTACACCAACCCTCTTGTACTTGTTCGTAAGTGGGCTATTATTAATTAATATATATTCTTATTACATTAAATTTTAGACAGTGGCTAGGAAGTTTAATAACATGAATCCAAAACTTAATAAATTCAAATTTAGTACTTGCAGTGATTCTGCTCTTTAAAATTTTAATATGTTAGATCCTATAATTAAATATTTTCTGTTCACAATTTAATAATGAAAAGCACAATTTTTTCATTATTAAATGTATTCAGAAATAAGACATTTTCAAGCAGTTTTTAGATATCTTTGAAGATTATACAAATCTTAAAAGGACTAACAATGCTAATATATTATCACATAAGATGAATAATTAGTAACTGCTGTAGTTATGCTTAATATAGTTGTAGCATGATGAATATGGCATTGTTTTTACCAGTGCTTTATGGAGTTACACTTATTACATTATTAGTGTACACTTATGGCTTTACAATATAAGTACAACAGACAAGTAGATTAATGTATCTTTGAACAGAAATAAACTCTATCTTTTCCCTTTAGTAATGTAAAAGTATTTTTTTTTTTTTTTTTTACCATATCATGGAAATTATTTTTTGAAAACACATTTTTATGATTGAAAAGTTTACAATATGGAAAAACTCATTTTAGTTTTTAATATGTGTTACATTTATTTAACTTGCATTGATTTTGTATATACTTGTAAATTTTTCAAAATCAAGTAGAATGAATTTATAACGACAGAACATTCATAAACAATTTAACCTTTTCTTTATGAGTGTATATTTATTTATTGTTATTACATTTGAAGCACATTTTATATATATATATATATATATATATATAATATAAAATAGCTAAACTTACGTAATATGGAATCCCTAGTAAAACATTAAGTAGTAGCACATGATGACAAAAAAGTACTGAAAAAACTGAAAACATGAAATAAAAATTGACAATCCAGAGGCAAGAAATTGTGTAAAACAGAGCTGTTCAAGCCAGAGAAGTGGGAGGACAAGCCAAGTAAGATCACATGGGCGTAAGCCTAATTGTTCGATCCCATGCAATGAAGTGGAGATGATATAAATATATCTCTCAAAATGTATCAGTGATCAACAATTCTACATAGTATTTTTTTTTTTTTTTTAAATAACCAACAACCAACCCCATCCTCACCATCCAATAAGCTAATTTGGACATACAGTTTTATTTATCACAAATTGGATATATTATTGATTTTAGAAATATATATATATACAGGGTGTCCCAAAAAGGTGGTAATGGGCTTCAATTCTTTATATTAGAGATAAGTGGTCAATGTATGTTGGAAAAATGCTCAAAATAAGGTCTGGAAAAAAAAAAAAAAAAAAACTGTTAAGAAAAATTTCCTCTGGGTTAATTTTTAAAAATTACAAATTTTTAATTTCTATACGATCCCTGCACAGAAAAATTCCCAATTAGTAAAATGTGCCCCATGCAGTAATGTGGTGATTTACAAAATTTCATCCTTTTATTATAAAATCGTAGATATCTTTATACAAAGATGATCTGAGGCTATACATGGTTTTGAATGTGAACGTTTATTGCTGAATTTAAAAAAATAATTTTCTTTTGTAATTTCTGTATGATTCCTCAAATGTGACCATTCGACAGGATTTTTTTCTTTCGAGAGTAATTGGAAAGTAACGTCGGCAATCATCATATATTTATCTTCATACCTCTGACACTTTTTAGGATATAATTCTCAAATTTTGTTCACCACCTCATATGTATGGAGCACATTTTACTAATTGGGATATTTTTTTGCACGGGGATCATATACAAGTTTTAAAAGTGTAACTTTTTGAAAATTAAAGAGAGGAATTTTTTCTTATAACAGTCTTTTTTCCAACCATTTTTTCAATTTACATTGTACACTTATCTCGACTAAATAAAGAATTAAACCACCTTTTTGGGACACTCTGTGTGTATATCTATCTATCTATAGTATATATATATGTATATTGTTATTATTATTATAAAGTCCTGCTTTTTGTGTATTTCTAGAGTAGGTTTTAGCCACCTTCTAGAAGGCTCCATCTCTTGTTATTGCAATAGAAAATCTAATTTTTCTAGAGTGGGCTAAAACTTTTCTAGGGTAGGTTAAGCCTATCATAGACCCCAACCAGTTACACTAAGAGAAGCAGCTATGTAATACTTGTTGTACACAAGCAATTTGAATCAGATCTGAGAAAGACAATAAATTATCCATAACAATATAAATTACTTTATAATAAATTCATTTTACAGAATTGCTTTATATGGTTATGACTATGAGTTTATCTTTTTTATATTTGTCTTGCTAGTTTAGCGGATCCAGTGAAGTGCCTGTTTGGGATGCTATGTTCCAATTATGTATTACAGTAATTTTACCAGTCATGATTGGTCAGTTTATGCAGCAAATAACTGGAAATTTCTTTAGAAATAAAAAAGGTTTATCAGCCATAGGAAGGTACATTTTTACCACTTTTATGTGATTATTATTGATAATCAGCAAATCAATCTAAGAAATATCATATATTCATTGAAAGCAATTTTGAATATTTAAGCATTAATTTATTTGAATGTTATAAGTAATTTGGTATACCTTTATTAAATAAGCATTAAATTTTTTAATTTATTCAAATGTAATAATCATTTGATGAAATATTGAGCTAGATAACTTAATTAACATTCTATACATAATATTTTTATTACTGTAACAATGGCATAAAGAAGTAAATAATTACTTTATAATAAACTGCTATTTTGAATCTTATTAGTATGTAATGTAAATGTATTTTCATAAAATAATAATCAAAGAATTGCTATTTTGTATTACTGAGCTTTTAAATTTAATTTTGTGCATGAGTATTTGATTTATTGAAAAATATTTTTCTTTTTCTTGTTTAGTTTTATGTTACTGCTCATAATTTATTCAACATTTTGTGAAACATTTTCTAAGAAAGATCCTGCTTTTACATTGTCAACTATTATTATCACTACTATATCAGGTATATATTTTTGACTAAAGGACATGTTTGAACACTATTTTAAAAGTGGACTGTAGCTATAGAATTGCTATATTGCTATTACAACCATTTTTGCAATTGAAAATTCATTTTTACATTGTTATGGCAACAGCTTCGGTTCTGTTATTTTTCATGATATAAATGCATGTTTTTTTTTAATTCACTGCTTTTGGGAAAGGGCATATGGGTATATGATCAAAACAAATAAAGTTCAATAATAATATATATATATATATATTTTTTAATATTCAGAAACACAAATTTATAATATTTATTTTTATGGATAAATATTGCAATATACAGGGAGTTCCAAAAAGGTAGTAACACGCTTTAATTCTTTATCTATTAGAGATAAGTGACTAATGTAAATTGAAAAAATGTTAAAATAAGGGAGGAAAAAAGACTATACTTTCAAAAAGTTACACTTTTTATATTTGTACACGACCTTTATAAAAAAACATTCCCAGTTAGTAATATGCGTTCCACACACTAATGAGATGATGTACAAAATTTGAGAATTATGCCTTAAAAAGTGTCAAAGATATGAACATAAATACATACTGACTTAAACCACTTTTCAATGGCTCTTGAAGGGAAAAAAAAATCATGCCTCCCTGAAACACAATCATGATTGTGTTTCAGGTATTGTACAGAAATTATAAAAGGAAATTACTGTAATTTCCGTAAAAAATGCCACATCAGCATAAATGCAGCACACGAAGAAAATGACGCAAGAAAAATTAGAACTACACAGAAACACCGCATCGGCATAAACACTGCTGTGATGACTGGCGAGGTGCAGTGCCTCTGGCGGAGGTAAGTGGGAGAAAGAACGAGTCGGACGAGAGATTCGAGAGAAGGATAGCTCGAGGGTGTTGACCTCCGTCTCAGTAGAAAGTCAGAGTGAAAGTTATGTTTTTGTCAAGGTTATTTTGATGATTTCAATGTTCGTGTTTGTTAGTAATATACATATCTATAACCAAGAAGCATTTGGGCAAAATTGTAGGATAATAGTATAGAAAACCGTGAATAAATAGTTTTGTGTGTGTGCAACTGGATATCGTCCTGGAGAAAATGCACTATACACGGTCGGGGAAGCACCTGATGGTCCAGAAGTGGGAACCGGACATCACATGCTCTCTTTTGAGAGCCAGAGCCTTTAGAAAGTAGGAGCTCATAATTTCAGTGAATTGATATTAATGATTATAAGCAGCAGTTTTATGAAGAATTATATTAAAATTAAGGATATTGATGTAGAATTTTGATTGAGATACACTATTAGGATGTTCATATAAAGGGACTGAGAAAAGAAGACTTGGTTGTTGTTAGGCTAAAGAGTTAGGTCTAATGGCCGAGACTGACCATCGAATTATCGATTTGAAAAAGTTAATCGAAGAAAGTCCACAGTATACGTCGGATTTTGATTTTGTAAAAGAATTTTTAATTTCCACAGTAGAGGAACGAAAAGAGCATGAGAAAAAGGAAAGCGAGCAGTTAGCATCAGAGCAGAGAGATGATAAAAGGGAGCAAGAAGAATGGGACAAATTAAAAGAGGAACATGAGGCAACATTGGAAGGAAAAAGTCAGGTTAGAACTCGCGAAAGCACAGTTAGAGATCGCGAAAATTCAGGCGGATAATAAAAACGTAAATACGATTTCAGAGAAGCAAAATTTAAGTGTCATCCCATTGGAGCCACTAATAAAGAGTATTGCCAGTGCCCATTCAGCCTAAAACATGGAACCTATTTTTCAAATCATTAGAGAGAGCATTCGAGATGAAAAAAGTCGAGAATAATTTGAAGGTAGAAATTTTATTAAATTTATTAGGTGAACGAGCTGCACATTTATTAGTATATATTAATGCGGAGGAGATGAAGGATTATCAAGAAGTTAAGTTGTTAATATTAAAAGAGTTTCAACTGACCCCAGAGGCTTGTTTAGAGAAGTTTTTATCCGCAAAGAGAAACAAAAATGCAAATCACATGCAGTTTGCTAGTAGGTTGAGGGCAAATTGGGACTTCGATTGTGAACTGAGGAAGGTAACCAATCTAGAAACTTTAAAAGATTTGATAGTTTGTGATAGATTATTAGGTACAGTAGACCCTGACACGAGAAGTTACATTCTTCTGAAACAAAAGGATGACTGGCTAAAACCCAAACAATTAGGAGAATTGTGCGACAGCTATTTTACATTTAAAGGGAAAAGTTTTTTGGAAATTTATAGGTCAACTAGATATGGTAATACCAATAACCCAGGTGTAGACACTCATTCAAATTTAAAATATGTCCCACACCCTATGAGGAATAGTTACAATAATAAAATAACAATCCAGCTAAAACGTGTAAATTATGCAAACAAACATCCAACCATTTGCGATTTTGCCCAAATAATAAAGTTAAACAAAATGTGCCTAAAGTTTCGCTAACCGCATCAAGTCAGAGGGGATAAAGTAAGGAAGACAATAAATTAATTGCCAGAGTGAAAGCCGAATATTTTGATAACAAAAGGGTTCAGAAATTACAAATGCTAGAATATGCAGACATTCAAATCAAGGGTGAAAGAGTCAAAGTATTGATTGACTCTGCTGCAGAAATGCCAGTTATGAGACGCGATCAAATTTTGGAAACTTTTGATACGATAAATATTTTAAAGTAAAGCTTGTTTCCGTATTCGGTGAGGAAATTACAGCAGAAGTGCGAACATTACTCATTGCGTTAAAATCGCAAGACCCTGACTACTCGTATAATGAGGTAAAAATTCTGTTTGCTGTCACTGATAAGCTGACAGTCCCCTGCATCATTACACCACAAATTTATGAGCTACCTCAAAGCGCGTGTTTGCCTGTGTTAGGAATTTACCAGTCGAAGGGTTCGTCTGAGAATTTATGTAGAGAGAAAGTAGGTCCAAGCCAGCGAGAGAATGTACAGCTGGCTTCTCGCGAAAAATCTGGAGAGGATGTGTATAAATCCGAGCAGAGCCGATGTCAAACTGCAGTTATCAACAAATCTAAGCAAGTTTCTGACAAAATTAATGAGCAGCTATCCGATGCTACTCCTTTCAAAAAACAACAAGAAGAGTGTGAAACTTTGAGAGAGGTCTGGGGATTTGCGAGAATAAAAATAATTATTTTTTGATAGATGGATTAAAGTAATCCAGTTAGTGGCGCCAAAGACGCGTAGGGAACGAGTTTTGAAGTTAGGGCATGAATCTTTTTTCGTCAACCATTTGGGAATGCGAAAAACGAAAGAAAGAATTCAGTATTCATTCTTTTGGCCGAGTATATCAGGGGATATAGAGGAGTATTGTAAATCTTGTAAAGAATGTCAATTAAGGAGTAGAGATAGAACAAGAGATAAAATTCCTATAACACCAGTACCTAGACCTCCATTCCCTTTCGATCAGGTTAATGTCGATATTATAGGACCGATTGAACTCCCGTCGGCGCGGAAACATAGATATGTCCTTTGTTTGGTCGACCAACATTCAAGGTGGCTGGAGGCGATTCCCCTTTGCTCTATTACTGCTAAAGCGACGTGCGATGCATTGTTAGAAATATTCATGAGGACAGGGATACCCCAGATTATAGCTAGTGACCAAGGGTCAAATTTCGTATCAAAGTTGATCCAGGAATTTCACGACAGGTTAGGCGGACACCCTAGATTTGCGACCCTGGGACATCCGCAAAGCAGCGGTTTAGTAGAGAGGTACAATCAAGTTTTTAAGAACATGCTACACCACATTATTTGGTGACACCCAAAAAATTGGGACAAATATATACCCTACTTGTTATTTGCCTACCGGGAAATATCAAATTGTACCATGGGAGTGTCACCATTTAAGTTAATGTATGGGAGAGAAGAAAAAAGGGCCATTGGCAGTATTAAAATCGTCGTGGGCAGGTGAAATCCCCCTACCCATAAAAATTGGGAAAAGTGCTGTGGAGTATTTACAGGAATTAAAAACCAATTTAGAAACAGCTGCATAGCAGGCTTCTTTGACATCAGAAGCAAAGCAGGGCGCGTACGCAAAATATGCTGATAGAAGAGCAGTATAGAAAGAATTTCGTCTGGGAGACCAAGTTTATTTATTGATACCCGATTCCACAAATAAATTATATACTAGGTGGACAGGGCCAGCAGAGATAGTTTCTCGTATTAATGCAGATTTGTACAAAGTTAAATTACCTGGCGATAGTGTGAGACACGTCCATGTAAATAAAATCAGAAAATTTTACAATACAGTACAGGCAGTAGGTGTCGTTTTTGAGAAAGAAGAAGAGCTAGGAGAGGTTCATCCCATTTCTAACCGGGATAATAGTTCCGAGATGAGCAATTGGAGTGAGATTGATCTCGAGCATTTAGACAATGAGAAAAGGAAAGGAATCCACACACTACTGCGAAAGTATGAACCTCTATTTTCAAATATAGTTCAAATCGCTAGAGTAGATGAGCATAAAATCCGCATAAATAGTAGTGAGAGGTGGAAACCCCACCTCTATCAAATACCAGAAGCATTGAAACCTCGAGTTGATAGCCAGATAACAGAACTATTGCAACTTGGACTAATAGAAGAAAGCGATGCAGAGATTGCGCACCCAGTGGTATGCGTGATGAAGAAAGATGGTACATTAAGACTTTGCGTGGATTTCAGAGCACTTAATGCCGTTACCAAACCCGACGATTTCCCCATGGAAAATGCCCAAGACTTGATGTTCTGCATTGGTAAGGCTAAGCTAATATCCATAATAGACCTACTGAAGGGATATTAGAAAAGGAAAGTCAGACTTTGGCTTCATTCAAGACTCATAGAGCCCAGTATCGGTTCAAAGTGATGCCATTCGGATTGCGGAATGCCGCAGCAACTTTCCAGAGAGTAATGAACAAAACACTGTCGGAATTTAGAGGCTTCGCTCGGGCGTATATCGATGATATCGCCATCTTTTCGGAGAACTGGGAAGAACATCTAGTACATCTTGACAAGGTATTCGACAAATTACGAGAGTTACACTTTTCAGTGAACCTAAAAAAATGTTTGTTCGGTAAGTCCCAGATTAACTTGGGGACTTGAGTACTTGGGACGTCTCATTGGATCCGGCAAACATCATACAGACCCCGATAAGGTGGAAGCTATTCAGAAGCTGGTCCGACCACGCACTAAAAAGCAGTTGAGAAGCTTATTAGGGCTATGTAATTACTATAGAGATTACATCCCACATTACTCAGAGATCGCATATCCGCTCACTGAGCTGACAAAAAAGAGAATTCCTGAAGAAGTGAACTGGTTAAAGGAGCACGATCAGGCCTTTAACACTTTAAAGGAATGCCTGGTGCACGCACTCAGCCTTCATACCCCTTACTCAGATAACCGTTCGTAATACAGTGTGACGTGTCTTCCGTGGGGATCGGTTCCTGCTTGTCTCAACGGAAGGACAGGAAACTGTACCCCGTAAGCTATGCTAGTCAAAAGTTGACTAAAGCGCAGCAAGCATGGCCCACCATCGAAATGGAGGCTTACACAGTGATCTGGAGTTTTAAGAAATTCGAAACTTGGGCCTTTGGTTCAACAGTGGAACTGGTTACGGACCACAATCCGTTGACATACATCACCAAGAATGCTTCACAATCGTCCAAATTGCAGAGATGGTCTCTAGCCCTTCAAAGGTATGATATATTTATATCGCACTGTTCTGGAGCAAAGCTGTGCAGTGCCGATGCATTATCCAGATGAGATAAGACTTTCATTCTTTGCCGATTAAGACTTTCATTTTTATTCAGACTGTTTCTGATAGACTTTGACCTTAATTATAGACTGTTCCTGAATATCATGTACCGATACCTCCAAATTTTTAGGTATCGGTATTGGTTCTTTCGATTCTAAAAGTATCGGGAAAGTATCGGTTTCTGTTACTTTCATCCATTTTTACTGATACTTCGCTTTTCAGAAGAAACCACACAGGCGCAACACTATTCTAGAATCTTTATTTTGGTAATGAGATGAGAGGCGTCGTTTCATTGGCACATTTGTTTGTGCGAGTGTTTTCAAACTGTGTTTTTTTTTTTTTTAAATTCTAATTGCTAAATGGATGTCGTATTACCAAGTGTGGTCGAAATTATGGATGAAGAATTGTTAGATGACAGTTTAACAGGACAATCGTCTATTCTTCTAAATTATTTTGAATTGGTGTCCAACATTAAATACGCTACCTGCAAGGATTGCAAAAAACAAATGTCGAGAGGTAGGCTATATATAATTTTACTTCAGTTTTATAAACGTTTATTTTCTCACTGTGTTGGCTCAAAAAAGAGTTGATTCATTCATATATATATACACACACACAATTGAATCTCCATATAACGAACTTGCTCAGTTCCAGTTAAAAAAATTCGCTATAGAGAAAATTTTGTTGTACAGAGATTTTTGCAGTCATTTCTTTTTTATTACAAAGTTTAATTAAATTTAAAAGGTTTGAGTTTGTGCATTTTAGCAAGCCTACACTAGTGGAATCTAATTACGGAGGAAGTGGATGGGTTGGCCTTGGGCAAAGGATTTTTTAAGGTGTTCTAACACATATTCACATTGCCCAAAACTCTAGACCATTAGATCGACAGTCATGTGGCAAGCCGAAACATGGGACCTCCACACTTCAGCCATCTACCATGTTTATGTTCAATGACCACTTAGCCATGGTCAGCTTTAATTTTTGTGATAAAAGCTCATTGTCCATTTACCTTTCCCAACACGCTTAATTACTTCTTTTAAAATATATATACCTACTCACTGGGTATTTACCCTCTTTACATCACTAATAACACTTATGCTAATTAATTAATATTTTTAATTATTTTAATGCAGTTTTTAAATTGTATTAATTATTTTATGTTTTATAGTGATATTGCTGCAGATTATTTTAATTGCAACATCGTTTTTTATTGCAAGCAGCATGTCTAGCCAGTATTCGCCTGAAGACATTGTAGCAATAGTATATTGTTCTACTCACAAATCTTTAACATTAGGTGAGTGTATTATTATTACTTTTTTGATACATTAGTTTTACAAGAAAATATCAATAATATTTTAATTGAAACTTCAAGAGGCATTTATATCTACAGGGTGTCTACCACTCCAGAAAATCCGGAAAGTCTGGAAAAAGCAGGGAAATTGGAAAATGGGTCCGGAAAGTCTGGAAAAAACCGGGAAATTGGGTAATGGGTCCGGAAAATTCACCAAAAGAATCAATTTTTTTTCATATTCTTTTTTTTACCCTTCCTCTTTAATTGTCAGACTGGAACCGAAAGTAACTGCAACGCATTTTTCGGACCGCGAAAGCATCAAGCGATGTGTTTGTATAAGGAGGGAAAAATGGGGGCTCATTAATCGTGATGGGAGGGTAAAAGACAAATTATCTTACTTGGTAACTTATGGGTTAGGACCGTCTTTCCAAGAACAATTAGTTAATTCTATCATAAATTGCGACTACTTCTGTTTCTTTTAATTGATGAAAGCTTAATCCTGTATTTCAAGAAGTTGTACAAAATATGCAAATATAAATACAAGGGAGAGGGCATTGTGCAATTCCCCAAAGTAAAATGCATTGGTCAGGAATTTTTTTCCCGGGACCTCCCAAAAGTCAGGAAATTGACTTTCAGAAATTTGGTAGACACCCTGATCTATTATATGCTATTTAAAAGGTAATTTCCAAGAGACATAAAACAAAATTTAATATAATTTAGGATTTCCCATGCTGCAAATTCTATATGGAGGAGAAGCTAATTTCATATTGATATCATTTCCTTTATTGGTGTATCATCCTATGCAGATACTTATTGGAAGTTTGCTTGTTTCACCTTTACAAAAATGGATGCAGAAAACCAAAAAGTAAATATTATAAAAAAGTTTCAATATACACTATTTATATTTTGATAAACATGTAATTGATGAAACAGCAAATCTTTTTGTATTATTTGTAAATACAGCTAAAGAAAAGGCAACTGTTATGATCAGTGTGGTATTTTTAAATTTATACATCAGGGTTTATACTTATTTTTCAAAATGAAATTCTATAGAGTTTCTTTGGGGATTTTTCCAGTTTATCCCTAAAATAAATACAAGTACTGAGTAACAACTTTTTACTGTATTAGCCTGAATATAATACAATATTTTTTGATTGATTATATTCCATTAAAAACCTGGCTCATGCTAAATTTGGGATCTAAATACAGGATTTTCTAATTATCTTGACGAAAATTTTCAGTGTTGCATTATATTCAGGCTAATACGGTACTTATGAGCTCCACTCTAAGACAATAAAATTATGATAGCATTATAGTGATCAAAATTATGCTATTAGGCAGATACCCCACGTGCAGACTTAGCATAAAAAACACTCCTATGCATAAGCAATGAAATATTTAATATAATAATCAGGAGTTCAGTGCATACAGTACTCAAAGTAAGAAACGCATCTTATTTTAAGTTTTGTATGCACTGAACTCTCAATTATGTTAAATATTTCATTGCTTATGTATATGGGTGTTTTGTGTTATGGCAAACATATTTAAATTGTTTTTAGGGAAAACTTTTTATGACTACTATACTTTTTATTTTATTTTAACAGGTTGAAATACAAGCTATATTCTGTCTAACATGAAGATTTCTACTAAATTCAAGATTTTACATTTATTTTTGCAGTCACATTTATGAAAATAATATTTTTAAATAAAAATTATTATATGCATAAATTTAATGTATTTTAAATTAAAAGAAATCAAACACAGATGCAAATGCATATTTGAACTACAATGCAAAACTAATTAATTTTGTTTAGCTATAAAAATGCTTGTTTAAACTTTCATGTGCTATGCTACTGTGATATTTTGAGTTTAGCTATTAATAGCATTAGTACTTTTTATTGTAGAAAATAAATCAGTTACTTTAGAAAGAGGTAGAGCATATTGTAACTAGTCTAATATCTTCTCATTTACTAGAGATTCTCAAGGATTGTATGATACTACCTAACATTTAATGTACCTTTTTTACTTCCTTGTACGTAGTATAAGGAAGTAATGTGATCCTGAAAAATTTTGGGGGCCAAATTTCGACAAAAAAACCGATTTTGACTACCTCTAAATTGAATTTTAAAATTTTTTTCCATGCATCTCATCGTAGGCTATCATGCACGATCATATTAATGCATCTGTAACTCATTTTGACCAGCAGCGAGTCTATTGTGGCCAGTTTTTCCATGTCGTCTGTACGTACGTATGTAACTCGCATATCTCAGAAACTATTGGTCGTAGAATGTTGAGATTTGATATTTAGGATTGTTCTATGATCTAGTTGTGCACCTCCCCTTTTGGTGACAATCGAATGGATAGTTTATGTACAGGACCGCCCAAAAGATTCGAAATACATTACGCTCTATGGGCCGAAATTCATTAAACTCGCCTAACTCAAAAGCTATTAGGCGTAGAATGTCGAAACTTCATATTTTGGATAGTTGTAACATCTAGTTGTGCATCTCCCCTTTTGGTTCCATTCGACTGGATAGTTTATCTACAGGACTGCCCAAAACATTCGAAATACATTACGCTCAATGGGCTGAAATTCATTAAACTCGCATATCTGAAAAACTATTAGGCATAGAATGTTGAAACTGTATATTTAGGAACGTTGTAACATCTAGTTGTGCATATCCCCTTTACATTCCATTCGACTGGATAGTTCATCTACAGAACTGCCCAAAAGATTCGAAATACATTACGCTCTATGGGCCGAAATTCATCAAAGCGTTTTTTAGAGGTATTGGGCTATTTCAAACGACTCAGAAGTGATATATGCTGTAAAGAGTTAGAAAATGAATTCCTCCATTAGAAAAAGTGTCTTTATCATTTATAGTTCAGCTACAGGAACACCCAAAAAGATTTCCAATACATTACGGTCAATGGCAATTTTAGGGGCATTCATCCATTTCAAGCACAATGCCGTCCTACCACATAAATTAGGTAATGGTCCGACCACGGTCACATGACTCCCTCAAGAACTATCCAAAAGTCGCCAAGCTTGGCGACTTTTGGTGTACGTGTGTGCATATTTAACTCTCAAATCTCAAAAAATATTATGAAATTTCATACATAAGATTGTTGTAACATCTAGTTGTGCATCTCGATTTTTGGTTCCAATCTACTGGAGAGTTTATTTACAGAACCACCGAAAAGAATTTCAGTACTTTAATGTCTATGGACATCTTCAATATAATACAACTGTAGACGGTCATTATTTGGTACATGCCCAAAATCTCGCCGTCTGTCCTCGGCGAGTTTTGGCAAAATATCGCCAAATTTGGCAATATTCAGTTATTTGGTCCATGCCCAAAGTATCGCCATTTGTCATCGTTCTTGGCGAAATATCGCCATATTTGGCGATAATCTGTCATTGTTTGGTTCATGCTTAAAATCTCGCGAAATGTCGTCGAAATTGAAGAGTTTCGCCGAAATATCGCCAAAAATTATTTCGTATTTTGTATAACTCTAAAACTTAAACCCGTAGATTTTTTAACTTTTGTATTTAGAATTATTGTAATACCTAACTGTTTTCAATATCTTTTTTTGACAGCAATGGACTGAGAATGTATTTACAGGGTGAGCCAAATGACTTTAAATACATTGAGGTGTATGGATGCATTCAATTCATTGAAAGTCTGTGGTCAATGACTACTTTGGCTATCCCCAAAATCTCGCTGACTATCTCAAGTTTGCCGGCTTTTGGTGAAATATCTCCAAATAAAGTGTCAGAAGGAAATCTTTCAAATTGAACTCAGCTTGGCGATATCGAAATATTTGGCTAGAAATCGCTAAACCTTACTATTATTGATATTTTATCTCTTTCAAACAAATAAGTTTAGAGGATGTGCGTCGAAAATATTTTTGATCTAATAGACGTGCAAGGAAGTCATGTGTTGGACACATCAGATTTTTTTCTCTTAATGGCTAAGTCAATTGCTGCTAATGGGCTTGACCACTATGGGGACACCTAGTAGGTAGGCCAACATTGCCCTCTATGAGTGGTCTCCTAATTTGGTACTCAGGGTGGCCACTCTTTCTTAGAGAAAACATTCAAGGACATTTAAGGACAGCTGAAAGACATTTTTTAACAGCAAATCTTTCAAAGACTGCTTAATGCTTTCAAGCAACACTTCAGCATTTGCGTGCCCTAAAAACACCCGTTAAATAGCGTGACATCACTTTGCCTTCATTCCAAAAGCTAAGGTTTAGCTGTCCAGAAACATGGATCGAAATAAGCCACCGATTCCATCACACGATCTGTAGGACAAGTGGCTTTGCATAACTTTCAATGCCCAAAATACTTCAGCCATCGTTGATTCTGCTTTCTGAAAACATGCTACCGACGAGGGCTGTTCTTGTAATATCGATGCAGAATCATTAAATGATGGTTTACTCGTGGATGATGAAGATTGTGATGACGGTACTTTGGATAGCAGTCCATCCAGGGTTAAGGTGCTCCTTTTATTTTCGATAAGTGACATGTGCTTCTTACCTTGCATATGGCTCCTTAAGGCAGCCATTGATGAAATGTTGATCATATCAAACATCTTGCCACATGACAATCACCGGTAACTTTTCCGATCCACGTGGCAAAATTTGTATCTTGTAACCAAAGATCGTTAAAATGGCACTTACGGCTCATAATTATGAGATTTCACATAATAATCAATATTTTTAATAACTACAAATGAGTTAGATCAATAAAAATGCATAGGAAAGATATGCACACACAACTGTGATTGCAGTGCATTTGTACATAACAGCTCCATGGTACGTGGTTTCATTATCGTAGGGGCTGGGAATAACCGATAAAACAACAAAAATTCAGCAATTGGATAGTCAAATTTAAGGATATTACAGACTTCCTTTCAAAATTTAAGGACATTCCAGACATCCATTCAAAATTTAAGCACATTCCAGGCCTTGAACTTTTTTTTTGTAAATTCAAGTACATTCCAGGTTTTCAAGGACGCGTGGCCACCCTGGGTACCAATTCTAGATGAGATACATAGCAGTTGGATTGGTACCCCCAGAGGTATGATTTGAACATAGAGCCACAAGCACATTGTATGCGTTCCAGCTCTCATTAGCATACATGATCCCGCAGCTGTCTGAGAGGTTGTCACCCTCCCAAGTACTGGCCAAGGTTGGTGTTGCTTTATTTTCAGTGCTTTTATGGGAACTGCGATAAGCGACTATGCCACTGTGGGACCATTTAATGTACCTATATTGGACTATTTTATCTATTTTTTCTCATTTTGTTTTGCATTTAAAAAAGTCTTAAAGGTATCTTGTATTTAAGTTGACTGAGACTATATTTTCATGATCTATACGTTTCCAATCCTTCAAATGAAACATAATTTATGTGGATTCAGTTCTTTCAGGACTTCACCCTGTCCTGTCAGGCCATTTTTCTATTATAAAAGAAAATTTTATATAATATTGCTACGATATGTAGCATTGAATTACTGCACTTCAATGAGTTCAATACTGATTGAGCAACTGGGTTCAATATATAAATTACATTGAAACTTGAAATTAGGCTTTAGAGTTATTCCATCTCAAGCCAGGCAGGGTATGTCAGGTCATCATGATAGATTTTTTTGAAAAAATTATGGTAGTTACAACTGTTGGAGACATAAAATATGCTAAAAGGATTTTTTCCAAAAAATTCTTTTTTTTCGCACTAGAGCACTTCAAATTTGGCCTAAAATTGGGTATTTTTTGAAAATCCAGATCATATAATACTTAAACTGCTTTAACTTCAAAGTTATTTCATCCATTTTTTTTTTAAAGCTATTGAGTTAACCTTTAATATTTAAAAAAATTCTGATTTAAAAAAATGTTTGTTTACCCTAAAAACTGCAATTTTTCAATGTTGAAGATTTAATTTTTTCTCTTTTTTTGCTCAAGTAAAGTTGTCTATTAATAACCATATTCTTAAGACACCATTTTTTTTTTTTTTTTTTTTGAAGTAAAACTTCTTTAGGCGCAACTAGAGAGTAACTCAGATTTTTTTTCTGACGGAAGTAACGCTCACACAGTTTTGGAAAAGCGGAAGCTGCCTGCAATTGAACCCAACCAGCAGGCGAAAACTACGGTTTAAGAACATGGTGATACAAAAACATGAAGAAATGGAACCTGCAATCGAGCCAAACTAGCAGACGAAAACTACATTTCAAGAGCACTGAGACAGAATAATACTTCGAACAAAGCCAGCAGAGGAAAACAAAGGTTTAAGAACACTGCCATAGAAAAAGGCAATAATAGACCCTATGTGCATTCGATACCAACCAACAGAAGAAAACACCAGTTTAGGAACACAGTTAAAGAAAAATACCACAACATAGACATTCTCTCGATTCAAATCCTACGGGAAAACGCTTTAAGAAAACAGTGAAAGAATAATAGTTCAACACGGGCACTTCCTGGAAGCTAACCTAAGGTGACCATATTTCTAAACAGTATTTTGAGGACAAATTAAGCATTGTCCTGGAATTCAAGGAAAACTTGGGGACACTAGAAAATATGTTTGGGGACTTATTTGAGGACACAACATATTACCATGCTAATAGCTCTTTATATCAATTGTGCATTCTTATTTTTAATAAATTAATGGAAGTATTGATAAATATTTATTTAAACCAGAAATATGAAAGGAAAACCATGTTGAAATATTGCAATTTATTCATAATTTAATACTTGGCATAGTATTTGTATTTTTCAGAAGACATTGCCTTTTACATTGGCTCGTTTTGTGATCATTTTTCATGAAACCTTTTACACCCTCTAAAAAAAGTATTCGAGTGCAAGAAAAATTTTGTACTTCAATTTCATATTTAAAGCATGGTTGTTCCTGAAAAGTGATTAATCATTAACAAAACTGAAATGGGAAATTTGACTCATAGTCGAATACTTTATTGAATGTCTGTACACGCTACACATACAATGACAACAAACGTTTCCAGAGATCGAATTTCATTGTTTCTCTGAGTAGAAGGCGCTTTTAGTTGTTTTATTTTTCTTCAATTTTTTCTGAAAGAAATAAACTAAACGGAAACTTTCAGGGGAAAAAAGTACAAATCTTTAAATTTGGGGACTTTTCGCGTCCCCAAGAAGTCAAGGTATTTTTAGGGACAAAGTAAAAAAAAAAAATCTATATTTGGGGACTGTCCTCTAATTTCAAAGACATATGGTCTCCTTTATGCTACTCCGACATCCAGATGGAACAACGGTTTAAGAACACAGGTATGTAACACCACAAAGAAACAAACACTGGCTGCAAACGGTTTAAGAACAGAATAAAAGAATAACAAATGGACACTCCGTGGATTCTAACCCAACCTCAAGACGGAGGCGGTTTAACACTGGGATGGAACACCACAAAGAAACGGACCCTGGCTGCAATCAAACCTAAACAATAAACAGAACCTGCAGTTTAAAAACAGGGATGCAGAATAATAATTTGAAACATACCAACAGACGAAATCAACGCTTAAGAATACTGTGATAGAAAAACACACACACAAAAAAAAATATACACTACCTTCATTCGAACCCAACAAACAGAGGAAAACATCAGTTAAAGAACACAGTTAAAGTATAATACTAAACTATGGACATTCCCCCCATTCAAACCCAACCTCCAAATGGAACAATGGCATAAGAAAACAGTTAAGAATAATACAACAACATGGACACTTCCTGGATTCTAACCCAATTTCCAGACGGAACAACGGTTTAAGAACAGAGGATGAAACACCACAAAGAAACAAACCCCGGCTGCAAACGATTTAAGAACACAGTTAAAGGATAATACATGGACACTCTCTGGATTCTAACCCAATCTCCAGACGGAACAACGGTTTAAGAACATGGGGATGAACACCAGAAAGAAAATGAATCTAATGTCAAAGAAGTTTTACTTCAATCGCGCATAAAGATTACACGCACACACTTTTTTTTTTTTTTTTTTTTTTTTTTTTTTAAAGACTGTCCACATTTTAAGAAATTCAGTTAGTCCAAATTTTCTAAAAACTTCAAACTTCGGGTGGCAACAGCACAAAAACCTCATTTTAAAAAAATCTTAAAATTTACACAGTTGATGTCTCATGCATGTGTAATAAATTGCTTTTTTAAAAATGTCTCCTTTCAACCATTTAAAAATTGCATCCTGAATGCTGTTTCTGTTACATCTTGGTCTAATTATTTGTATCATAAATTCAACTGGAAATATTAAATTTTCTATACCTAAAGAAAATTATTATTTTAAATTTATTTTTGATTAGAAATTAGGATAATGAACACACGCAAGATTTCAGATTGGGAACTTATTGCGGCAAGCGATAGCCATTTTTCCCCCATCAAAAAATGTTGTTTTGCCATTTATTAATGATTAACTCTAAAAATTATGATGAATTTTCATGAACTTGAACATTAAAACTTTAAGTAAGGAATACGAAAAATATTGAACATTATTCTAAGAGATAATTATGAAAAAGAAAATGAAAGCAAACAAATAGAATATTACATTTTACATGACTAAGTAATTATCACAAGCACTGTAACAAACAATAATAAATATTTATTTTTCAAAAACTTAGTTTCTCTTTCTTTTACTGTAGTTTTCATAGAAATTAATCATTTCTTTGGAGGTTCTAGGTACTACAGATTTTAAAGCAGACATAAAATGGAGCATTGTTATAACTGATGTAGGTGATGTTATATATTCTTCAATTGCAGACATTGCAGCTTCACGACAGACATCTGCAATCTGTAAGACAATATTTTTAAAAAAAACATGAAACAAGTTTTAAACACTGATTAAAACAGAAATAAATTAAAAAATGACAAATTATCTATTATATATTGTTTAATAATGTTAAAGTTTGTTAAAGCAATGTTAAAGTTTGTTTGTCAGGGAACTCCTTCCACACAGTTCGACCGATCAGCTTGAAATTTTGCACATACATGTAAAATGGCATAGATTAGTCCATAATCAACTTTAAAATTCTGAAAAGTCAATCGTTCCACAATTTTTGGATGATTTTCACTTTCAGAAAGCTTTCCCAATTTCTGATTGTCTAAAATAGCGATCATGTGATATACCATCAATATGTTGGCAATAGAAATAACTGTAAACAAAATGGTATATTATAAATGAAATGATGCCATGAGTTTAGAAATTTTGTTGTTGCATAAAAAAATAATCATGTGACAGATTATCTATATGCTGGCGATAGATATAACTGGAAACAATGTGGCATATCAAATGAAATGGGGTCATTTTGATGTCACGAGTTTAAAAATGCATTAGAAATCCCAATTATGTTACCAAGCTTTGACAAAATATTAAACCAGGAGCGAAACAATAAACTCTTAGAGTATCATATGCTTTAAAAAAGTAAAATAATGTGAGTTTCCTTCGACTAATTCATGTTAGATATCGCAAGTGAGAATGACGCCATGAATTTAAAAAGAAGTTAGAAATCTAATTATGTTAAAAGGCTGTGATGTAAAAATTTACTATTATAAAAATTCAAAAATATTTTGTTTAATGCATGAGGTACCCGTGGCGATTTCTGAATACTACACGAGAAGATTTTTCAGCCACCGTAATAATGAAAGGAAACTTGCATTTTTTTTTTAATCGTGGGAAATTCAAAAGTTGTCACAAGGTGGAAAATACTTATTAACATAATAAATAGTATTTGCTATTGGTTTGACGATGGTCCTCATATGTAAACAGAATGTGACGTCATAAATTAAAAATTAGGTGAAATTATTAAACTCTGCAGCACAGTTTAACCCATCCTATTCACAATTTGTGCAATTTTAAATAGCTCCTTGAGATTACACAGTTTGATTTTTTTTACGAGACTGAACCATGGAGGATTTAAATATTTAGATTGGAAACAGCTTGGATATTTTCTACCACGGTGAGATGGAATGTTTTGCAGTGCTACGGCAATCTGACAAGAATTATGCTTAAAAATATATGGAGAGATGTTTTAATGGCAACCACTATAAAAAGTGTTTATCGTTTATGCTAACACATAAATTTGCAAAGAATGACCAAAGAGTAGAAAAGCAACCATTGTTTTCAAATATGTTTTCTTTAAATTGAGCATTAAAGAGAGAGAAATATAGATAATATTAATATAAGTAATAGGTAGTATTAGTAGATTTGCTGGCTAATATGGATTAAAGCACAGTATACCACGTCAACAAATATTTAGTGAAATTAAGTGTTGTAGTCACCATTTTTCAACAGCCATCTTACAACTAACGAAACTATAACCCTACGTTGTGTTAATATATCCTGCGATAGTTTCAACAAGAGACAACCTGAGCTTTTTTTTTTTTTTTGAGATTTTGTTACGATCATATTTTAGGAAAATATTCCTTTCCTATTGTGCAAAGAATGGGCAGGCAGCTAGTATTAAATAAAAATACAACCAGATTTTATATTTTTTTTATACTCAGAGTATATGTATTAAATGTATATCCTAATATATACTATACAGAATGTCCCCAAAACACTGAGCTTGGGTTCTATTCCTTAAATATTGATCAATCATACACATATACTGTAAATTACTAAGTTACAGAATTTTATGATTGATTAAAAATTTCAGGAGATTTAATAAAAGCAAAATTAAATTTTTATGCACAGCTCCCGTACAAAAAAAAAAAAAAAAATAAATAAATAAAAAAAAAAATAAATAAATAAATAAGATGTGCCCCCATACATTAATTAGGTGATGTACAAAGTTTTATAAAGTCTTCAGAAATATGTTTAAACAAAGTTGTAAAGGGCTATACCAATACTACCAAAAGTATTATGTATTCATGCAATTACCACCCACCCCCACCTGCTGCATTTGTGTATGACTTCTGAAACACAATCAGACCTGATATCTTTCCCTTTGAAAGCCATTGTAAAGTGATTTAAGTCAACATATTTTTATTTTCATATCTCTGACACTTTTCAGGATAAAATGCTCACATTTTGCATATCCATTCATTAGTGTCTTGGGCACATTTTACTTACTGGGAAATTTTATGTACTGGAGCCCAGGGTTCGTTAATATATATTTGATATTTATTTTAAAATATATTTTCAGACAGTGTGTGTAAATAAGTTTTCCATTTGAGGAAGGAAACCCTTCCAACCCTCCCTTCCAACTTAAGATTTACTTTTAATACTGTCGTCACCCCTACCCGGAGTTCACTTCTCTGCCCTACTCATAAGGGACTTCTTATAAGAAAAATTATGTTACAGCAAAAATTTTAAATTAGTTTCATGATACTATGTAAGAATAATGAAAAAATATTCAAATTTCATACTTCTGCTCCAGTGTAGCCTTCAGTCCTTTCAACTAAATATGTTATATTTATATCTGGAGCATGAGGCATATTATTTAACTTGGCTTCAAATATCTCCTTCCTGGTAGCAGTATCAGGTAAAGGAACATATATCATTTGATCAAATCTTCCAGGTCTTAAAAAACTCTGTAACAAATTAATTAAAAATTTCCAAGTTATTTTTAGCATAACAAATACAAGTATATTTTAGTTGTTATATTGTATACATATAAAGTTTATTTATTATGTTTTTAAATTTTTAAATATATTTCTTCTATTTGATTGATATTGATGAAATCTAAGAAGTAATACTAACACAATATTTAAAATTTTCGATCACATCAGATTTTAAAATTGCCAGCAACACAGTACAATATTAGAAGATAACAATTCTTCAATAATTATATTCATTAAATATAATTAGTACAGTCAAACCTCGTTATATGGTCACTTTGAGAAGTCCCCGCTGACCGAATAGGAATTCTGTATATTTTAATATCGCTTAAATGGTCATGCCATCATAGCTATACCCACTTATATGGTCACTTTGATCACTGTGGGACAGGCGCGTAGCCAGGAAAATTTTTCGAGGGGGGGGGGGGATATATGCGACTGGAAATTTTTTTTTTTTTGGGGGGGGGGGGGGGAGGAATATGAACTTATATGTGTATAAAGACGGAATTTCATCACTAATCTAAAATTTTCGGGGGGGGGGGGGGGTATATATCCCGATATCCCCCCCCCCCTGGCTACACCCCTGCTGTGGGAAATATTTTTGAAAACTGACAAAGCTATCTTTCAGTAAGAGATAAGTGATCTAACTTTCTTCATTGTGTTGATAAGAAAAGGGACAGTTTGTAGGGTCACAAAAAGGGATTAACCTCTCCCATCCCCCATGCAAGTTTACTAAATAAGCCACTTATTTGTTTTAAAGAGGATTGCACCTTGCACTATCCACTGTTTAGAAAGGAAAAAATGTCAGGGGCAAAGCATGTATCACACCCATCCCTGGAATAAGTTCCAAGTTTGTTTCACATGTTTTTTCCCTGCATTTTCGTTGAATACTGTTATTTTTTTTATTTATTTATTTATTTTTTTTTAAGCATTTGAGGCTTCAGAGGAACATTTAAAAACTGTTAGTGATCTTGAGAAAGTAGAAGTATCTAAACCAAAGGAAAGACAATCCTTCATAAATGCAGATTTTAAATGCTGAATTGTGTTTCTAACTTCTGTAAATATACTATGCATCAATTATTATTTTCTTGTTTTGTATCTAATTACTGCATCAACAATTAAATAAAAATTATTAATCTAATAAGAATGTAGAATTTTGTTTTCCTTTTATATTTATATATAGTACACTCTAATGATAATATTACTTGCAAAAGCATGTATGTGGGTTAAAATAGATGGTTGTTTACTTGTATCATGTACATGGTCACCCCATTTAGGTGGCTTTTTTACGGTCCCCACAGGTGACCTTATAACAAGGTTTGACTGTATTGTACTATTATGGGGATAGAGGAAACATGGAGATCACAAAAATATTTATTTATACAGAAATTCTAAATTATCTATGGAGTCTGAAGAGAAATATAAAAATACCAGAATGAAATATTGAAAATTAAGATATTTTTATTTGAACACAGTAAGAACATATACGCCCTTCCCCTTTTTTCATGTATCAGTTGTGTGATGGTAAAAAAGACGTAAAAGAAACTACTATCAACAAAAAGTAATTTAAAATACAAATTTAAAAACTCAATAATTATTTTGAAAAAAAAATACAATTTCTTTTCTGAGTTTATTTATATGTGCAAGAAGAGAAAACCTCTGCAGAAAATCATACTTACAGGATCAATCATATCTGGTCTGTTTGTTGCTGCAATAATGCTGACTCCTTGAAGAACATCGATACCATCTATCTCCACAAGTAGTTGAGTTAAAACTCTTTCAGATACATTTGAATTACCAGAAGTGCTAAAACAACACATTATAAGCAAAGTCTTTTCTAATCAGCAGAAACATAAATAAATCCAATTAGAATGCAGTAATGCATGGCTATTTGTTCACCATAGTAAAAATTATGGTTCTTAGAATCTTATTAATGTGAAAAATCTATATTATTTTGATATATCCATTTTAAATTCTGACTCAAGTGTTTTCTATGTCTATGGTAACGAGGAAAACGTATGAATATCTCTTTCAGAAAACAAATAACAAACAGATGCTCCCCACTAGTCAAAATACAAATTACCATATTGCAACATGGATTTTAAGAACACAGTTAACTCGCTATTTAACGACCTTCACAAGAAGGATGGTAAATCAAATGGTTGTTAAATCAAAAGCTTATAAAAGTTATTGGAAAATGGTCAGGACTTCAGAGGGTCGCAAAAGCGTGAGTTGACTGTATTTATAATATAGAAAAGAATCCAACACGTTCCAAAATGAAAATTTATTTTTCACTTATGTCTTAGAATTAATATAGTGATACTTAAATTAGAAAAGCTATGTTTAATGATGTTTTACACACACACACATACCTTCCACATGTTTTCTTCTTTTTTTTTTAGTAAGTATTTGGGATTTATTGTGTTAATTTGTTTTTAATCTAGGATTATATGTTCATCCATAAAGAACAAACAACAACAAAAAAATTTTCACATCATTGTATATTACTTTTTTACAAAATAATACTAAGAACAAAGGTGAACTAACTGAGATTTCTTTTATGATAGTCAAAAACTTCACATAAATTAAAAATTGTGCAAAATTGTTAAACTCTGTCACAAAACTTGTCATATCAATATAAATTTGCAATTTGTACAATTCTAAACAGCTCCTCAAATTACACGATTTGACAATTTTCACAATATTAAAATAAATAAATTATTTTCTTCTGCTGAATGATGGATGATTTAAATTGAGCATTTCAGATGCATGAATTGTTTTTACTTTTAAATAAAAGGATGATTTTAAAGTTTTTTTAATTATGTAATGACAACATTCGATTATGAATTTTGAAAATGGTTTATGAGAAGATTTGTTGTGATAATATGAATTAGAGCCCAATATATACGGATTAATAAATATTTTGTGCATACTAAATTCAAAGCACAGTGGACTGTAAGGAGCATTCTGAACACCTCCTAATCAGGATTATGAACACTACTTTTAATCAGATTCTACTTTTACCTTTCTGAAAACTGAACTTGCGTTTGCAATCAAGATTCGGGGAATTACCCCAGCATGGAAATTTGGAGAAATATGTACTGCACCCACAAGCACGCTCAATGTGAAAACTGACTAAAATTACTCATTTTTCATTGTAAAGTAGCAGTTATGCACTTCACTTTGCTTCCTATCTTGCTTTGTCTCTCACAGTACAATTGGATTGCCAGATATGAGTTGATGAATTCACCGATCTTACTTTATACTTTTATTTTGGTTGGAGGGGGGTGGGGAAGGAAAGCATGTGCTGGCACTATCACAAGACTAGGCGCATGAGGGTAGAGCAATTGGCTTGCCTCAAGAGCTAACAGTGTGCATGCATGCATCTACACATTCAGTGAGAATCCTTATGGATCTACAGTAACTGAGATTTGTACTCTTAAACAAAATACAGTGACCTCTCACTTATGCGACTCACACTTATATGCATCTCTCTTTTATACATGAATTTTGGAAGGTAGCGTCACGAGGAATTGGAAAATAATGATAGAGGTATCTCACTTATAAGTGCCACTTTGAATTGTGTCTCTCAGTTACATGCAAAAATAAACAGCGCAATTCATAAATCCTGTCACACACATGTATTTTTCACCATTGTCATCCTCGAATACACGGTGTTAAAAAAACACGAATGTTGGGAATGCTAATGAGAATACAGTATCAAGTAAACTAAGGCATTGGAACAGTTTTTGATGAGTTACAGCGAAGACGATGATAAATAAGATGAAAATGATGCAACTAACCTTTCTGTCCCATCTTATACTACTGCTTTAGGAGTCCTAGAAAAACTGAGATGCTATCTAAAATTATCACTTAACTTGAACGCAGTAACATATTTTAATGAGAGAAGAGATTGTACTACAAACGTGGCCTAAACAAAAATAAACTACAGTGTTGATCACATTTTGGTAGAGGAATGCATACCTGCCAACCTTAGAAAATTAACATCAGTAAAATTATGTCCTCATTTCAGTAAATTTTTACCTCCCATCAGTAAAACTGAGTTCATTTATTTTTTTGGTACAAATAACTCGTGCTCTTGTTGCTTTTCATTCATAACTGAGCCTGCTCTACTTAGTGTTTTTTTCCCTTATCTGGTTTAATTAGGGCGGGGGATTTAAAAAACTAAATTTAAAATAGGAATCAGTTTTTATCCTTACGGCATTAAAGATTTAAATGAAAGAGTTGTAAAAGAAAAATATTTACTCACAAGAGCGATGGAAAAAGATTGAATGGGGCAGGTTCAAATTTTCAATTCAATGAAGTGTTTTTTTTTTTTATTGGTTTCCTTGAAAGAGGAAAGGGGGGAGGTTTAAAAAATAATTTTAATTTCAAAATAGGAATCAATTTTTACTCTTATGGCATTGGAGATTTAAATAAAAGAGTGCTGAAGGGAAAATATATATTCTCTAGACGGATGGAAAAAGATTGAATTGTTAGAAATTGCGAACTTCGAAATTCGCCAAGCAATCCGTAAAATTACTAGTCATCTCCATACATCAGTAAATTAATGCCAAAATCCGTATATTTTACGGATAATCCATAAAAGTTGGCAGGTATGGGAATGTTAGTATAATTGTATAGTTAAATATTTTACAGTATATTACCTTTTTAGCTGAAAAAATATTATTAAGCATTTTTTCTTTTTTTCAAATGTTTTGTCGCTCATAATTTAGATGAAGAGTTAGAAAATAAGGTCCTTTCAGTTGTACAAGGCTCTCAGTTAAATACCTGATTTTAAATCAGTCCCTTAAAATGTATATAAGTGAGAGATCACTGTAGTTCTGTAATGTTAGCATGTAATAGCAACATTATGAAAATAATATATTGTAACAAACAGTACACTGCATTGATAGACCACAAAATAACAATATGATTATTTCCGATGTCTACATGGCTGTTTTATAATGCTACTTGGCTGACAAGATTTTATAGGAAGAACCTTGCATTTGCATATACTGTAAAATCTCCTCACAATAAACATTCTTGGAAAAAAAAAAAAAAAAAAAAATCAGATTAATAAATACAATATGTCTATTAAAAGAAATTAAGTAATATAAATTAAGTCATGAAGTTAAACAAATATTTCAGAGTCATGAATTCAATCATCGGTTCCTTGAACTTCATTATACCATGATTTTATTATACAAACATTTATACTCATATTTCAAACTCTGATTTCTATGCATATAATTAAAAATTTTGATGCCAGTTCTATGCTTTTTGGTAGTTAATGTAAATCTTAATATAAATAACATTAGATATAATCTCTAATTAAAATAATAATAAATACCACTTTTAAAAATATCATTGTCTTTTAAAATTATATCTTGAGTACTACAAGATATGAAAAAAGAACAAAATCTTTATTAGATCCAAATCACAATCTATACATTTATATTTCCACTCATAAATAAAATAATACCACAATACCTTCCCCTCACTGGAGTTAAGGAGTCAATTTCATCAAAAAATAAAACACAAGGAGCTGCGGAACGTGCTTTTTTAAATAAATTGGATACAGCCTTTTCAGACTCTCCAACATATTTATTGAACAACTGAGGTCCCTACATAAATGAACATTATAAATAAAATTAGTTGATTTCATCTTATAAATTATAAGCACATTTTTAATGAGAATTATACATTAAAAGAAAACTACAGAAGTCTCTTATTATATCGTATTTGTTGGGAGACAAGAAAAAAGTGTGATATATCCAGGGGTGCAATATAACAGGCATAACTGAATTTCTACAGAGATCGCTACAACAAAAATTCCAACATGTATTAGCCAATGAGATGTGAGCAATTGTTCATGAACTTTCTTTAACCACCTCATTTTCTTCCATACTACCTGTGTCGCATATTGTTACATTTCAATGAAATCTGAACGCCTCATTCACCAACACTCACTTGTAACCCTCTCATTTTATTGCACACTATCAGTATCTCAAATTTTGGGAGGTCTTTCTATCGCAATTCCTACGATTCATTATTTGGCACATTGAATTTTTAATGGTAGAACTTTTGAAGCCATAAAAGTAAATTCAGAAAAAAAAAGGAGACAAAAAAGTAGGATATATCCAAATGCACAGTATACTGAGGCAGTGATATAACATTTTGGTACAGTACTACATCAATTTTTCCTGTGTTCAACATTCATTTTCTTTCCTGTGTTCAACAACATAATACGAAAATACCTATTCTTGGAATGTAAAACATAGTTTACCCAGTATTCCTACTTGGCACTAAAATACTATTACAGATAGGTATTTTAAAAATTTGACACAACACATACACAATGAAAGGAGTAAAATACAATGGAAGGAGTAAAGGAGTAAGTCAGGAAACTTGGATAGCCAAGGTCAAGACAAGAAATTTTTTTCATTGAGTAAATCTCCACAACATTAAACAAAGGTTTCACAATTTATGCTATATGACTTATCAGAGTTCCCACTTATTTCTTGATATAAAAAATAGGGGCTTAAAGTTATTTTTGAAAAATTCCAGGGACAATAATTGAAGATAAGTTCCAATACAATTATCTTATACATCTCCTTAATAATTCTGCATTTCATATCTATTAAAGTATTAGCCCCTTCCTTCTCGCTCGCGCGCTATTTCCAGACTGGAGAGTTCAAAAGTTATGCGCCAGACAGACTAGAGCATTTTAATTCTTATGCATGGAAATTTTTTATATCAAAATGTCTATAAACTTAAAATGAATGCACATATTGCACACACACTTATTTTTATACAATATTCTTGAATACAAAATGGGTACTTTTATGACCGTTTTCTTGAAAATATTATGACCTTTAAGGGGTTAAAGTGTATTTGAGTTTGTTTTGTGTTTTAATCAGTTACTAACTGAAGGCCCCATTCTTTGCACATGAATGGATTTTTTTTTGTATTACAGCTTGCTGTAATTACTATTTATCATAATAAGCAAAATAAATATCGCATAAATATTATCTTTGTTCAATAATCATGCATATAGAATTTCATGGCGATCGTTTGAACGGTATTCTCATGTTTAAATATCTATGTGTACCAATTTCCATAGCAAACAGTTTAACAGTCAAGATAAGCTGCAGTGCCATCTAGTGGCAAAGTAATGATACGCTACAGTGCCATCAAAGGGCAAAATGGATAACGCAAAAATATTCTCCGTGTTCAATATGCATGTATACCAATTTTCAGAGCAGTCTGTACCACGATCAAGAAGTTGATTGATGCAATGCTATCTAGTGGCAAGTTAAAGTAATAATGTGCTGCAGCGCCATCTAATGGTGAGCTACAGTCAAATGAATACTAAAAAAATATATTCTCTCTGCTCAAATGTGTAAGTATACCAATTCTTAAAGTTGATCAGTCGAACAGTTTAGAAGTTGGTGCACTGCGTCGGCATCTAGCAACAAGTCATAGCAAAATGGATAGCGTAAAGAAGAAAACTAAAAAATTAAATAGATAGAGAAGAGAGATAGAAAACTAAAAAATTAAAGAAATAAGAGATAAAGTTCCAAAATAAAGATGTGCATGCATCATCCCGAAGTTTGCATTACAGCTACAGGGCTCACAACAGAATTTTAAGGTCAATTCCGTGTGAAAAGGAAGCTATTTTAATCATAAAAAGGACCAAAAAAGGAGCTGTTTTGTCTGAAAACTAATACATTTAATTTGAATCTTAATAAAAAGAGTAAAGACTTTGCAAACATTAAATGTAATTTTTGAATTTTTATTAAATAAATCAAAAATAAGACGTCAGAGTTAAGGCAATTAACATATTAAAGTGAAGCTTTTTGCCTTAAACAGTCCAAAAAATGCAATATCATGTAGAACGGCAGTATCTACTTGTAACGCAGTCAGCCCAACCAACCAACTGTAAAACTTCGTGGCACTTATATATACAGCTAACTTTTCTATTTTCAAAAGTGTCTACTCTGGATCTCGGATCCGCTCTAACGAATTTTTTACAATTAATATATGATTTTAATCGGTGCCAAATTCGATGAGTGACGTCGCTGGTTAAGCTAGGAAAACTCGTTTTTTTTATTTAATCCAGTTCAAAGGGGGAATTATTTAACCCGCGTAAGGAAATACGGAAAATGATCTCGTTTTAAAGGCGGTAAACAAGGCAGGGAGTAGGAATACAGTGCTGTATATCCGTGACAAGTTTTGTACAAGTTACCTTATATCGTAAACCAGTTTGTTCCTAGACAGCTGGTACCTTTCGCTCCCTCTTCCTGAGCAAATGACTTGAGTTCTGTCCTCGACATCGCACTTTTGCGAGATGAGCTTTGTGTTACTGTCGTTTTTCATTTACTTCATTTTAAAAAATAATAACAGATTATTATATACTTTACTTATTTTTTCTGTAATTTATTTTGCTATAATTAATAATTAAAAATAATTAAGACTTCGAATTAAAAAAATAATTAATTTAAGTATTTTTTGGTAAAACTCCTTCCTAACTTTTTCTTTAAGTATTTCGTTTCCCTAGTATTTTGATAGCTATTTCTAATTACATTAAGTCTTTATTTTTCTAATATTATTAATTCTATTTGGAAAATTCAATATGTAATTAATATTTCAATGAAATTTTTTTTCTCTTCAGAAACCTCACATAATTAATTAATAATTATTATTTAGTATTCAAAGGAAAATAAATAGTAGTTTTACATACTATCTAGTTTTAATAATAATTCTTTTACTCTTCATGTATATATAAAATTTATTGAAATTATTGAATTATAATTTTAAAACTAATATTTTTTCCAAATCTTACGTTTTTCTCACTTTTATTTTGTATTCCTTTAATTACCAGATTTAAAATTTTGTTCAATACTTTTCAGATAGAAATTTGATTAATCTAAATTTATACATGCACTATATTTTGTATTAGACAATTGAAGGACGGAGAAGGCATCTAAAACAAGATGTTGTGTCCACCCGAGCTGAATTGATAAGATACTGAAGATGGTAGATAACTGAAGTATAAATGTCCAGGGTTCTGGTCTACCGGATGGCTGATAATCTAAAAATTCGGAGTTTTGGACGGTTTTTCTCACGATGTAACGTAAATACGCTTCAGAAGCACTAAGAAAGTCAATCACGCAAGACCCTCATTCTTAAACTGGTAGTTCATCTAAACGTTCTCTAAAAAAATGAAATTATCAACTGATAAAAAACAAACATAGTATGAAGTTAGTTTTCTAAAAAGCGACATAAAACCAATTATAAACAATATTTTGAGTAATTTTCTATTTTATTAATGATTATAGTCATTAATTAATTTAATCAACAATTTTGAGATGTATCATTAACTTAGTTAAAAACTTAGTGTATCATAATATAGTTAAAAATTTAACTTAGAGATAGCTTTAAACTGAAAGCAAACATTGCATTAATAGATTACATTGCATTAAAATAATAGAATGAGTAACTAATCACATTAATTAAGAACGAGATTATTAAATTAATAATTTTAACGAAACTTAACTTACGATTATCATTAAACTGAATGCAAATTAATGAATCACAATGCATTAAAACAATAGAACCAATAGTTATATATTGTTATTGTTATTCTAGAATTACGGCCGTTTATAGCTACACGTAGGCTCTAAGCCGAGACGTGGGGTGCCCTCCGTTGGGGTCCTAACCCGTATTTACGCTGTTTTGGAGGAAACCACGTAAAACTCCGAACGATTAGGTCGGCGGACGCAACTTGGTTTCGAACCAGGCACCTTCCGTCTCCCAGTTCAGAGCGCTATGCGCTCGGCCACTGATGGGGCCCAATAGTTATATAATTATAGTAAAAAAGTTAACTTACATTTAGCATTAAACTGAATGCAAATTTATGAAATAAAATCAAAGATGGTGGCAGGGATACTAATCTATACTCGACCCAAATTATAAATAGAAAATTACTCAAAAAATTATTGATTATAATCAGTATTATGTCTCTTATTATAAAATTCTAACAAAAATATGTCAATTTTCTGTTACATGTTACAAAAGAACTTGCTGTGACTTTTTTAATCAAATACTCTGATACTGCATGAAAACAGGTTTGTATATTTATGTACATAACTTAGTGTCAAGCAAACTTCCGAAATTCGCCCTTGAAACTAATTTATTATCTTCTGACCATACCCTTAAAAAGTAATGATATCCACATGCAAAAACCCTTAACTGGTTAAAAATTTGTGACGCAGCATTTTACTTTATAGCTCTATGAATTTTAAATATGGGTCTTAAAAATAATGATATCAAGTTTTGAGTGACGCCCTGCTGGGATTTTTAAAGATTTGTTTTTAAATTCTATTACAGCTACTTTCGTTTTATTTTCTAAAGAAGATTTACGCATTTAAGCAATGCTTTTAATTATGAAATACACTGTCAAATATATCACACTTTCACTGAGTCTATATAATGTATTCAAATGAATTTATTTCAATAATTTAATTTATCTTTTGCGTCACGCTATCCAAAAGGGCAAGCAAAATTTTCATATATTTTGCACTTAGTTTGGTTACTATGACACTAACTAAATATTTACGTAAATTTTGCTTGCCCTTTTGGATTGCGTGACGCAAAAGATAAATTAAATTATTGAAATAAATTCATTTGAATACATTATATAGACTCAGTGAAAGTGTGATATATTTGACAGTGTATTTCATAATTAAAAGCATTGCTTAAATGCGTAAATCTTCTTTAGAAAATAAAACGAAAGTAACTGTAATGGAATTTAAAAACAAGTCTTTAAAATTCCCAGCAGGGCGTCACTCAAAACTTGATATCATTATTTAAGACCCATATTTAAAATTCATAGAGCTATAAAGTAAAATGCTGCGTCACAAATTTTTAACCAGTTAAGGGTTTTTGCATGTGGATTTCATATATAAACAGGCAAGAAGATAACAGCATTACATTACATATGAAAATATTTCATCGTCCAATAGATAAAAAGTTTGTTAACAGAGTGACTTTTGAAGGCTAGAATCCACAGTTAGCACTAGAAAAAGGGACCATTTCTGAGAAAAAAGGACTTTTAAGGACCTTGGACAAAAAGAGACTTCAGGGGAAAAAAGGACTATTTGCGAGGCCTGCAGCTGTATAACTCCTACAGACCCATGCCTGGGAAGCTCGCCAATGTGCAGAGATTTTTTTTTTTTGGAACAGCTTGTGTATTTGCCATCTATGGAGATTTTTCATAATTTGGTAACCTACACTTACATATAATTGATCATTATTTCGCATTAAGGTTGCAAGTAAAACACTGCTTTTTATTTTAGCTTGTTTAAACTTCTATAAATGGGTAATTAAAGCCGTCAAATAATTTATTTTGCCAACATGTTGTAAATGTCCAAATTGAGCCACAAATTAAATTTCACAATAAGTGATCAATTTGCAGAAGAAAATTGGCAAATGAATACAGCTACTATTTATATCATTTCAGAAAAACACATCATCTGAAATTTTTGTAATCCAAGCAATCAAATCTTGAGCAAATTGAAATTCTACTCCCATGCATAAAGACTGGCTTTATTTGAGCTACTCATTGGTCGACGAGAGTAGGCGCATGCTAAAACGGTATCAAATAATCTGGTTGAAGCTGTGAATGTGTAAAGATAGGTTTCATTCTGGTATTTTCAGAAAGAGCACATCGATAATGAATTTTAACAGGCTTGTGCAACAGCTCTTCTTCTATCCTTTTATTTTTATTTGCTTCATATGTTTATTCCTACTTTAAGCTCCTTACTCTCGTCAACTTAAAAATTCACCGCACGTTTACGTGCTGCCCAGGCACGAGTTTCAACTCCAAAAGGAATTGCATGAAAATAAACGAGAACAAATTAGCAATAAATGCATCAGTTAAGGAATTTGAAGACACTTAATTACTAAACACACATTTATTGGCAACTGAAAAATAAATAAATAAAAGTTATGCTCAGGGCCTGATTACCGAAAAGGCTTGGGAAGCTTGAGCTTCCCCTCAGAATTTGAAAGGGGCCCAAAAAGACTGGAAAACTTCAAAAATTAAAAATTGTGTTTTTAAATGCATCTTTTAAGTTATTGTAAAGATTTTTTTTTGTTTTGAAACTTTGCACAAGCAACATAAAATACACGCTACTTTAGTACTATTTAAGATTTGGCCTAAATTGACTACAATTTGTAATATTTAATTGATACTCTTAATTGCATTGTAAGACCATGATAATAGTAATTCAACAAGTAATAACCATAGAATTTTGATGCAATTATCGTATACAATAATTTTAAATGTCAGTGTGTGTGTGTGGGGGGGGGATGAACACTAATCTGAATTGTGCTGGGCCCCTTTTTGTGATGTCATTTAATGCATTAGAGAGTTTTGTTACAATGTGCATAGAATTTAGAAAAACTTTACTTTTCCCAAGCAAAAAGGTGAGGAGGGGGGCCCCCCGAAATGAGACTGAGCTTCCCCTCACTTCAATGGTTAATCGGGCCCTGGTTATGCTGGGTTGATTCCTACTTTCGGACCCCATTGCGCCAAGTAGGTGATAAATGCATAGATGTTGTAATCTTGGGGATTTTCTTAAATATATGGCAATCCTTGTGAAAGCCACCATTTTGAACTCTGATGCTATTATTTAACTAAGGTGTATGACAGCGGCTGAAAGAAAATTCTAGTGTTCAGATTTAAAAAAGTTAGTTTCAGAATTCAAACGATTTCTTTTACCCTTGCCAGGGTACTTACGTATTATCCAATAGGTCATTCTCGCTAAATTATTTTTTCGGAAAATGCGCCGTCAAACTGTTGCCAATCACATTCAGAACAACCAATAATTTCATGTGTCAGCATTTATCTTGGCGAAAAATTGCTCATTTTGGCAGAACGCATTTTTATAATAAAGGCATGATTTCGGATAAAAAAAATTCTAGCATTTAGATTTAAAAAAAAAAATGTTTTAGAACTTCCAGAGTGTCTTTGAGAATGTTGCAACTCCCTCCTGGATGCTAAATGGGAAAACGTGCCCAAAACAGCTTTTTTTAAAAGTTGTTCCAAGTGGAGTACGGTTGATTCCTACTTAAACACACCTACTTTTGCCAAGGTGGCACTAACATTACATAAGCAGTTACCAGCAAGATTTTTTGTATTTATGGGGTAACTGTAACTTAGAATTAACACAGTGGTTTGGAACAACATGTAAGTACATTACTTTATTGCTTTTTTTTGGGGAGGTTGCCAATGAATGTAGTTTTAATAATTAAGTGTCTTCAAATTCTTTAACCGGTGCATTTATTGCTAATTTTTTTCCTTTCATTTTCATCAAGTTCTTTTGGGAGAGTTGAAACTTTTGCATAACTCCTCAAACCCGCGACTGTAAAACTCGCCAAAGTGCAGCGATTTTTAGAATGGTGAACGTGATTGGTGATTGTGCTCAATTGATTCAGAATCTGACATCATCAAACTGATGCTTTCCGAAGAAAACTGCCAAATGAATACAGCTATCTATATCATTTCGGAAAAACACATCACCTGAAATTTTAACTCCTTTTATCCATGCAATCGTATTAGCAATTTTAAAATTTATGAACTTTAGATTTAATTATTTCTCATGATTTTTAATTTGATGTGAAACTGATGTAATGTAATATGAAATGCCTTACTTATGTGTGAAGACAGGCTATTATTCTGGTTACTGATTGGTCGAGAAGAGTATTATGATCAAATCGAATCAAATGTGACTTTGAGAATCTGCCTTAGTGTTTTAATATATATAGACTAGCCGCCTCCGGCGACCAGTTTGTTCGCCATCTTAATAAATCTTGTTCGGAGAGAATCCTGTTTCTCACTGGGTTCCTTGGCACTGAAATCTCTTAGATTCTGAATGAAATTTAAAATTAAGATGGTTACAAACAGGAGCGGCCCTAGGGTAAATGTAGAGACCCATGCTAACATTAAAAAGACTCCTCCTCAGCGCCGGCCCGAGCAAATTTGGCACCCTAGGCAAAATATTTTAATGGCGCCCCACTTGAAAAAAAATTTAATAAAAAATCTTGTATTTTTAATTTTTTAAAATTTAACAGTTGTAAATTTTAAAAATTAATTTTTTTTGATTAAAATTATTAAATTAAATAAAAAATTAACAAAATCAAACACAGAGATAAAAAAATATTTACTTCAATTTGACATTTTTACATTACCACATTACCTGGCCTTTGTTTTAGCAAAAGTAACCACAGTATCCTTTAAATCGTTTGTGCTAAATCTTGTTCTATTGATATGGTAGACAACCCCACGAGTCTTTCTTGAGTCATTGTAGAACGCAGATAAGTTTTAATTAATTTCAGTTTTGAGAAACTGCTTTTGTCGCTAGCCACAAACACAGAAAGAGTTAGCAACAGATTTATAGCTGTTACTAAATTCGGCACTCTATGTACCAGCTCATTTTCACAAGTGTAATTTAACATTTCCTGTGTTGTAGTACCATTTGGCACTCGTCTTGCAATGACTTATAATGCACTGCTTAATTCAATACCATCAATATCCTATCCTTAGAGTCTCCGTGAGTCAGAAATTTTTCTAACTCCTTTTCAAAGCTCCAAAATGTCTTTGGAAGTTTTATTTTTTAACTCATGAATATTATGGAGGCATCTGAAAACATAGTTTATTTTTTTAATTTATTGAAATGTCTCGTCAACTAAACTTAGTGCTCTATCGAGAACGACAAAATAAAAATTAATTTTAAAATTATGTTTTGCATCATGTATAGGCTCATCTTCTGACTCATAACTGTTTTTTCGTTTTCCGTAATCTAGTCGGCTTTGTTAAGAATGATGCCGAAATGTCAATTCCTTCTGCAATCTCTATTGCGTCTACCCGTATTGTTTCAATTCCAAAATCACTTCGACAACTTCTGAGGAAAGTTTTGTTTTTGTAGAGCACTAGGCGCCAAGGCCCCCTAGAGCTACGCTCGCTTTTCGTATGAGGTATTCGGCCCCTAATAAGGCTTATTCGTAAAAAAGGCATAATTTCAACAGACAAAGTTTGGATTAGATAGAATGTTACTGAGCTACTCATAGCTACTCTGAGCTTGATTCTTGCATATTCATTGGAACATAAAAATTTAATCTTCACACTAATGTAGACCCCCCCTTATAACACGGTAGATACGTTCAGTGTTGTACGGGTCCTGAGCTATACTCCTACTGGAGTGCGGACTCCGCGTATAATCGCTGGAAAAATTATTTGCACTCCTCAGAAACACAATGATATTTAATGTTGCCATTCAAAAGTTATATTAATTAGGAGCTAAAGCGTAATAAAATCAGAGCATCTATCTCATTTAACCATGCTGTAGGAGTCTCTTTTAGTGCGTTATACGAAAACGATTGCAATTTCTTCGCTGTTTTCTAGAATCCTTGTTTTATGGACCGTGTTATTAGGGTGGGGTCTACTCTATTTCTAATTATGTAAAACCTATGGAACAGCTTGTGTACTTGCCACCCATGGCAATTTTTCATAATTTGTCGACTTACGAATATGTATACTTAATAATTACTTCTAAGAAAACAGTACTTCATATATTTTATTTGATAAAAACTCCGGAACAGCTAGTATAGCTTGCCACCAATGGCGACTTTTCTTTATTTGGTTAATTACA
Source organism: Cheiracanthium punctorium (assembly GCA_038373885.1). Taxonomy (NCBI): domain Eukaryota; kingdom Metazoa; phylum Arthropoda; class Arachnida; order Araneae; family Cheiracanthiidae; genus Cheiracanthium; species Cheiracanthium punctorium. Next base: position 81,124 of record JAWZYV010012012.1, read on the forward strand.
GATGCTGATAACCGATAATTACTGCTCATGTAAGGTTATCAGGAAAACCGCTATCCATATATTCATATACATAATCCTTTGAGGATTGGCGTGTTTAGCACCACGAAATATCTCTTGCCGCGCTGGCAAATATCCAAGCTGTACTGTAACGACTATAGCGGCATAGTTAATGCCGCCAAATATTTCTACTGAACAAATACCCAAGCTGAACCGAACCGGCTTTACTATAATCTGCATTTTAATTATTTTTCATTTTCAAGATACTGGGTGCTAAAATTTAGGAACACGCGGTTCAGATTCATCCTGCTTGGAGAGACAGCCTTGTATTGCAAAAGAGTATAATTAACATAAAGGCGTAAAGAAACAAAACTTAAGATACTCACAATAAAACTTTAACATTCCAACTCTAACGAAAACAAATACAAATCGCAAATTTATTTTGCGAGTTTAATCTGTATGCCTTTGTACAAAAAATTATCTTTACAAAACTGACTACTGAACTTATATCGTTATTAAAATGTTTTAAAACACTTTTGCGAGTCCTTTTATTTCTATTCGATCTATTATATTGCTTAGCAAGGCTTAAATAACCACTTTTAGCCATCATGAGATCGCTGTTAAAATAAAAAAGAACTTGCTAGCCATGCTGCTAGCAGACGATGGAGGTAGATCACGTGATATACGTATTTGGCAGGCTGTGACATCACGGGAAAGGACCCCATTGCCGCCCCTCTCGAGTCAGCGCCCTAGGCCCTCGCCTAGTTTGCCTATATGGTCGAGCCAGTCCTGCTCCTCCTTTTATGTTCTACTTAGTTTTAAGTTTGAAATGATGTCCCTTCAAAGCCGGCACCCTTACGAATAATCTAAACAAACAAAAAAAATCCTTAATCTTTTATTTTTACTTCAAGAGTCTGAATCATTTAATAAACTTGCCAAATATGGCAACCTAGATACGCTTAATCTTCACTCTTTCCACTGCGGGGTTACAATTACGAAATGGTGAGAGCAAAAATTTGCCTTTTGCGACACACTTTTTATCGATATCTACTAAAATAATTCAAATTTTTAAAAAATCGCTTAGAGGTATGTCAGAACCTGTCCTGGAGAATTTCCATACAAAATTTGGTAGGTCTACAACCATCCGTCTAGGAGAGACACAGACAAACTAATGGACAGTTTACACTCTGTTTTATTTATATAGATAATTATGTTATTTATTTATCTCATATCGCTCCTTTCCCCTCCTTTTTTATTGTCTCTCTGATAATATTTCCCCCCCCTCCAAATGGCAAAAGGTAAACAATAGAACCAGTAAAAAAAATCTGGAGTGATTCCACTCGACTTTCCGAACACTTACGATTAAGATCATTACCAAGCATTTAAATAAATTTTAATCGATGAATAATTCAAACATTTATACCAAATTGAAGCTCGATCGAATGTACCGTTTAAACGCTAGCGCACTTTCAAGAATTTCTCCCCATAGGCCATAATGTAAAAGAAATCTTATTTTATCCCTGTAGAAAAACTGTAAGTCCTATACACATCAAAATCAATACAGGTCTTGCGACGGTGGTTTATAACATGTATACCCAATTTGAGCTCAATCGAATGTACCGTTTAAACGCTAGCGCACTTTCCAGAATTTTCCTCCATAGGCCATAGTGTAAAAGAAATCTTTGTCGTAGCCCTGTAGAAAAACTGTAAGTCCTATACACACCAAAATCAATACCGGTCTTGCGACGGTGGTTTATAACATATATACCCAATTTGAGCTCAATCGCATGCCCTGTTCAGGAGCTATCGTGTTCACTCACATACACACAAACACACATACACACACATACATACATCTCATAAAAATAGCATAAATGAATTCAGAAGACCTCAAAACGTGTAAATACACCAAAATCTCGAATTCGAATTTTTTCATGATTACAATACTTTCCTTACATGGTACATGTTCGGAAAGTAAAAATCAGCAAAAATCACAGGATAAGTGAAGATGAAATGATAATTTAAGGCTTTTAGGGTAAAAATAGAGCCTTTTTAAGGGCACCTTATTATTATCAGGTTGTAACGAAAGTTTTCCCGCCAGATTTGCTTGAGTCAGCTCACGCGGCACCCAGCTATTGACCTTATATGTCAAGTTTATGTGATGCTTAGCGCGACTAATGGACATGGCACTAAAGTCTAACTCTTTTAGCTAGCTCTCGAGTGGATGAATTTTTTTATCTTCTACAGATTGTCGTAGGCGGGCCTCATCAGCATCATTAGGCCGGCCAGAGTGCTCTGCTTCTTTAATGTCCTAGTCCACGTTTTGTAACTTTCGGTACCAAATCTTCACAGCTTCATATGATACAACAGTAGTACCTTAAGCTGTACACATGATTCGGTGTCATTCTGTAGCTGACTTTTTGCAACAGAACTGAGAATAAATGATGGTTCAATCTGGTAGCGTGATAGTTCCATTTCAGACACCTTATACTTAATCATAACGATATTGTTTTACAGATTTCACAACACAGTGCTCTAAAACAAGTCTTTTTCTTTCAAATAACAAAAATCGTTTGGCGAAATAGTGGCAAAGACACCAACGCGAACTGCTTGTGCAGGCAATACTTGCAATGGCGGAAAACTTTCGTTACAACCTAATATTTATTTAATATGGTCTTTTTAAGGTGCATGCGAACCCTACTTATAATGCTGAAGGAAAATCTCACTTTCTGTTGTTTGAATGCTGCAGTGTTGAAGGTTTTCTGAAAGAGTACTTAGACTAAATTTAAGCCAAGATAGGAAAAAGGGAAAAAATTACATAAAAAGTATATTTGCAAAATAAAATTTTACTTTTTTTACATTGCATCATAACAAGATATTGTCTTAAATTGACACAAGAAGTAGCCTTCACTTTTAATTAATTATGAGACACTATTTAAAGATGGTACATATTCCCTAGTTTAAACTATTAGTAGCTTAAAGAAAGAGGCATGACTTCGAGAAACTGCTTTCAATGATCTTTGGCATAGTGCTAGAATACCATGTGAATATGTCACAAATACAATACTAAGATACAATACTCAAATATAGTTGAGAAAAATGAATATTTATATTTGAACCACTTCACCGAAACTTTGTATGTATTTTTTTTAGAAAGTGATTGTATCAACCTTTCAAGTATATTAGGCAAGTTGGAGTGTTTAGGCTGCTTATTTTACCAACTATGCGAAAAATTCCAGAGCTGGGGGTCGAACCCAGGACTACCAGTTATTTAAGCGGTAGTCCTGGGTTCGCCCCCCAGCTCTGGAATTTTTTGCATAGTTGGTAAAATAATCAGCCTAAACACTACAAACTTGCCTAATATACTTTGTATGTATTTTATTACTTTGAGCATCTAAGGTGCGATTCCTAGGGCTCAAGACTTGAATTCTGGTGTTGCAGGTTCAAATCTCTTGCTGTGCAACCTTTTTTTCCCTTTTATTTTTTATACATCAATATTAATAATTTATTTATTCATTAGAATAATTTACTTATTACTATTTTTAATTATTTATACATTTTAATTAATTGATTACTTTTAAATTTAATTAATACTTTTCCAAGTCTAATACAATTTATTATAGTTATTGCTATTTAGATAAAGTAATACATTTTGCTATCAAATATTATTTACAATAATGAAAGACTATAGGTACATAAAATGGAAAATGTAAGTACTTTTATATTGCTGTTTTTATTTAAGCAAAATTATGTATTTACATATCACACTGTCAGGTATGCTTGATCCTGAATGACAATTATGACAAAAACATGAAAAAGAATAAATTCCTCTACCACCGACTTTACCTTTTATTTAAAATAACTTACCTTTACAGAAATAAAGTTCAAATGACTTTCACATACTAAGGCTTTAGCAATCATAGTTTTTGAACATCCAGGGGGTCCATAAAGTAAAATTCCTCTGGAAGGTGTAATTCCAAGTCTCTTAAATTGCTCTGCATGTTTCAAAGGCCAATCTACCATCTCTGTTATTGCAGTTTTCACAGGATGCATTCCACCAATATCATTCCACTTAACCTAGTTAAAAAATGTCCACATCAAATAATAGAAACACTGCAGGTTTTCATGATACTATAAAGTGTTGAAAAAATTATTTCTTTCTTAATACAACAAATATTATGATTAATAAAAAACATATTTCTTTCTATCCTAACTTTTACAGTCCTTATTTCATCCATTTTTATCAGTAAAAAAATAGATATACCTCAACTTCTGAAAAGAATTTTATTTTATTATCTGCAAAGCAATTTATTGCTGCAGAAAAAGTTTACAAATATTTTTACCACATTCATTTTCACTACTGCTTTCATTTTATTTATTCATTAGGAAGGATGGCCGGGTGGCTAAGAGTGCTTCAATATTTTCTTTTCTTAAAAATCACACAAATGTCAGTACTTAATAGGAATTTAAACTTTAGATTCATGACTATGATTTTATTTTTATCAGGGTTGTGACTAAACTTAAGAAACAAAATTCCCTGGCTTTTTAAGAACTTTTCTTACAAAATTCAACACTACACAGCTGTTTGTATAATTATAAATGCCACATCAATTCCTACCATCACTAACCTTTGCACACCTAGATCAAACCTTATTTGGAGCACCATAGCAATTGTTGTAAAAGAGATGTTTAAAAAATGTTGAATAAATTTTCACCGTAACACTTTATACTACTGTGTTGCAAGTCTGCAACATACAAAATAAATAAATTTCTTGCAGTCCGTGAAAAAATATTTGATAGACTGCTTTTTCTAAAGAACAATAATCATAAAATAACTATGAAAAAAAACCTCTTAAGCATTGTATACTTATTGAAATTTTAACACAAAACTGTATTTTTCCTTCAGCAATTACCACACTATTGATTAATGCAGCACTAACATTTCTTGCTTTCATTTTTTTTTTTTTTAATAAAATTTCACCATGTTTATAACATATTTTTGCTTATTAGGGGAAATAAATTTTAAAACTTCAGTAGCTGAGGTGTAAAGGATTAAGTTTACAAAAGTAAAGCAAATGGGATTCTAAGATAAGTAAAATAAATCTTCAAATTGGAAGTTTAACACTCTTACAAAACACTTATAAAAATAACTAGCTCGAATGCAAACACATAATGATCTATGATTGGGATGAATCCCTCAAAATACTTTAGCAAAATGATGTTGGAAGAATCGGACATTCAATGGACTACTGGTAAAGAGATGCATGCCAAATTAACTATGGGGGGGGGGGGAACTTTAAGGGTTGTGATACTTATTAAAATTTTAACACAAAGCTGAATTTTTCCTTCACCAATTAACACACTATTGATTAATCAGGGGTCTGTCCAGGTCGAAATCGGGTCCGAAAACGGACCCTTCACAAAATTCAACAAGTTAAAAACGGACCCTTCACAAAATTCAATATCAGAAAAACGGACCCTTCACAAAATTCAATATCGGAAAAACGGACCCTTCACAAAATGCAGTTTGACCAAAACGGCCCTTTCACAAAATAACTATTGCACTTTTCAATTGAGTTTAGGAATTATTATCAGTTAGCGATCGCCGATCGGCACCCAATAATATCTTGGCCTAAATGTAAACAACGTTGACGATGATGACGGGAGGTAGGTTGATTGGAGGCTCCTAAAGCCAGGGGGGTAAATTACACCGCCTACGATTGCAGTTTGAAGCAGACGCCTGCACTTGTTTGTTCTTCCTCCTAAGTTCCCCCCACCTGCTATGTAGGAGCTCTCTTTCTGGGAATAAAAATCGGACTAGTAGCGAGCGCTCATTTATTATTTTTTTTCATGTGAGTTGTGTTTATGCCAAAAAATTAAACATCAAGACTTATTCCACTATAATATTAATAAGAGTCATTGCTAGAAGAAAAGGTGATGAGAGCTGTCATTCTCGGATAATTACAACGTTCTTCATGAATAAAGCCAGTGGCGTATGTAAAAAGGGCAGCCAGGTTGGGGAGGAGATTAAAAGAAAGCACTTTGTTTTCCAAACTGGCACATTTATGCACCATGCATTAAATGTTCAGAAATCGTTTGATGCAATCTCAAAATGATTAACTTAGTCCTAAATCTTATTCTAAAAGACAACATAAATTCAGATCAATGCAATGTTTCAAAATCGCACAAACGTTCTAACTCGCAATAATTCGTTTTGCATTTTGAAATGAATCCGTACTTCTCTAATGTTTAGTAAATATCTGTAATTACTATAAATAATCTGAAGTAGAAAGGCCATGTAATGATTACACTAAAAGCAATCATTAAGAACAACTTGCAAGAGTGCATAACATCCAATTCAAAACAACGGGAGCTGCCGTCATTACGTGGCTAAGCTTATTGTTTACTAATTCACAAATGCATACTTATCAAACATAACATCCTTACGGGTGAAATTATTTTCAACTCCCTTCTTTCCCCCCCAACTGAAAGCGTAATGTGCCAGATGGCCCTTTTACATTGCTGAAAAAACAAACATTCCAAGGGCATCTTTCAGATCACGCAAATAAAAGAAAACAGAAAAAATAATTATTTATAAAAGGACATTTTATCTCGTTGCATTAGAAGAAGAAAAAAAAAAAAAAAAAAAGCTGATTAGATTTTTTTGAAGGAACAGTTATACCTCCTGTTTTGTAAAGGGTCATTTAAACATCAATTTTGACTTCATTGTATTGTCTCCTGTATAAGAAAAATGTATGGTAAGGAAGGAGAAAAGGTTTTGGCAAATAAGAATGGAAAAACGGACCGACATACCCAGGCATAGGGGGGAGAAAAAGGACTGCCAGACGTTAAAGGATTGCCGGGTGCTGCGCCCTGTTTCATCGGTGGAGAATCCACACTGTGGAATGTGAAATGGGATAAATATAGGTCAATCACTGCTCAAAGCTGGAAAAAAAAAGGGGGGGGGTGTAGAAATAGTGTAATACTGCATTTTTTCATTCTTGGGAGTGAACAACAAAGCATAAGAGTGATTTTATTGGGATTTAATATCATTTTAAAGAGCGGTCATAGGGGTACACTACAGAGAAATGCTATCGGCATAGGCAGGGCCGTAGCGAGCAATTTTTTGCTAGAAGCTATCATTTTTGATTGAAGACTGAAAATTTATAATTTAATTAAATTTTTTAAACTTAATTAATGCATGGGCACATCTTACAGAGTGGGAATTTTCTGTTTGGAGACCATATAAAAATGTACATTTGTATTTATTTAGATTTAATCTTCCAACATTTATAATCATTACTGTAAAATTCTGTGCTTTTAAAAAAAAAAAAAAAAAAAAAACATAAATTTGTGATTTACTGTTAAGTATTTGTGAAAAATATTTAAGGAATAAAACCCCAGGTCAGTGTTTTTGGGATATTCTGTGTACACTGACCAGTAATATTTCTTTAATGGTACAAGTTGAAATTAATTTTTAAAAATGTTAGCTAATTTCTCCCATCTGTAATTATCTGCAACTTATTTTTGCTTTCCCTTCAATTGTTGAAATTTAACTAGATTTAAAAATTGCATTTTTCACATCATTAGTATTAGAGTATTTCCAGTCGAAACTGACAGACATTGTAATATTTAAAAATTACTAAAGTTTGAATTTGGGGTGTAAATAAGTGTTTAGTACCTGCAATTTAAAATCAAAACTACCATGGCCTACGTTTATTATAAAATCTATTTTTTAATCATTTAAAAGTAAAGATTTAAAGCTTTATATTTTTAATTTTAATCATTTTTTTTAAAAAATCTTGTTCCAGGGTATGACTATCCCGGATGTTCAGTGAACAAGAATTACTATTCAGTTTTGGCCAACTTTTTTTAAGGGAACTAACTATACCCATTTTGTTTTTAATTTTTTTAAAAATATTCAATTTTATTTCGTGATTGCTTTCTTGCTCAAAAATGAAAAAGAAAATTGGAAGAAGTTCACAAAATAAGGAAAGATTCACAAAAATAGAAAAAATTCACAAAATTAGGTATAAATTCACAAAATTAGGTAAAATTTCACAAAAATAGGACCCTGGGAAAGAAACCTGGACTGACCCCTGTGATTAATACAGTATTAACAGTTCACTTTTTCATTTTTAAAAATAAAATTTCACCATGTTTATAACATATTTTTGCTTATTACGGGAAATAATTCTTAAAACTTCAGTTGCTGACATGTAAAGGATTAAATTTACAAAAGTAAAGGCAACTGTGATTCTAATAAATAAAATATATCTTCAAACTGGAAGTTTAACACTCTTACAAGAAACTTATGAAACTAACTAGGTCAGATGCAAATACATAATGTTCTATGTTTGAGATGAATCACTCAAAATACTTTAGCAAAATGATGTTGGAAGAATCGGACGTTCAATGACATTGTAATGGCTGGGGTCTACTGATAAAGAGATGAAAGCCTAGATGAGTTTGTATAGTGCTTTGTACAGGGTACAATATCAAAGTAGGACAAGGTACAATATCAAAATAACAATACAGAGCTCCAATCTAGTTAAGTTTCTGTAGTCATTACAGGAATGTATAAAATTTCCTCTAAAGCTTGCATTAAATACCTTACATGGTGCAACTGTAAGCATCAAAAATAAGATTTAGATGATTAGACAACCTTTTCAGACAAATGGCTTGCTATAAAAGTCTGAGAAAAACTAACTAGTTGCTCAAACCAGTCATTATATTCTTACTTAAATTAATAATTTTTTTTCTTCTTTTCTAAAACTCGTGTGCAATTAAACTAGTAATGACTCAACAGCAGCAAAGTCAGGAATCGCTAAGTGTAGCTAAATGGTTTGCTTACTCCCTTAGATGAATCAAGCATTGTTTTAAAATAATGGAAAAAAAAAAACTGCGCATGAGGCCTCAAAAATGCGAAATAACAGGACAAATGATAACTTATTTGGGAGATGTTTCCAGTAATTAACTCTCAGCGACATGATGAATCACTACAATCACGTTTCAGTATCATCTACACTACGGCTATTATCACAGTGTTAAAATTGGTGAAGGCTGCATAAGCAGTCTCTGAGTAAGTGAACAAATGTTGCAAAAAATTAGTCATTCAGATTGGTGATTACTCTTAAATGACATGACTGATCACTACCATCTTGCTTTAGTATCATCTACCTCATGACAACTATCACTTGTGCTAGTTTGGTTTCACATAGGCAGTCTTGGAAGTAAAGAAAACATGCTTTCCAAAATTTTCCTTAAAAAAAAAAATTCTTGTTTATCATCAACTTATGCTGCATACCTTTAAAATTAGCAAGATATAATATTTATAATCATGGTACAACTTGGATATTTGCACGATAGCAAAGCTGAAATAATTTGCATTGTTAAATATGCCAAGAATTACGTATAAAAATATTTGGAGAATTATGTTAATGGCAATCACAATGGGAAATAATTATTGTGAATGTGCCGTGCATGCATAAATTGCCAAAGAATCACCTGAGAATGAAAATCTGTCATTGGAGAAAAATATACAAGATTTTTCCATAATAATATTTAAAAATCATGTACTCCTTCTAAGGACATTAACAAGTTTTGAAATAATCCACCAAAACTAGTATTCTGAAAACAATTTTTTTTTTCTCTGCAAACTATTTACCAAACAGCTGCTGAAACAGCTTGAATATTTGCCAACAATGGTAACTTTCAATTCTTTGGGGATTTACATGTGTGCAAAATCAATAATCATTTTCCATCAGGTTAGCACATTAGCATCCTGGAATATTTCATCGCAACATGGTGGCAAATACCAAGATGTACCATCCATGAAAAAAGGAATTCAAAACTATGAAGAGCAGTAAAGGACAGTTAGTAAAGTGATAGTAAAAAAAAAGCTAGTACACTCAAAAATGCAAAACAATAGAACAATGATATGGCTATGGGAAATGTTTTCAGCCATAATAAGGAATGTTTTTGTTAATTATTCCTCTACGATATGCACAATCACTACCATCTTGCTTCAGTATCATCTATGCAATGACTGCTATCACTGCAGTATCACTCAGTAATTATACATCAGTGACATAGCTGATCACTATTATCTTGCGACAGTAGCATCACTGTGCCACATTTGTTCAAGATCACATGAGCAGTCTCAGAGGAATTATCAAACAAATGGAAAATTCTTTTCAGCAATTACTCCACAAAGACTTACTGATCGATACCATTTTCTTTCATAAACCATCTATGCGATGGCCGCTATCACTATGCCAAATTTGATCACGATCTCATGAGCAGTCTTAACAAAAGTCACAAGATTCAATCATCAAGTCTTGTTTTGCTTTTGGCTAGGCTCAGGAAAAACTACAAACATAGTTACTTCTTTATACAAGATTTATTTTAAACTAAATATAGCTAAATTCACAACAATACATTAACATCTCTGTAAAACTTACTTTAGGAACTTCTAATAAAAATTCAACCATTGAAATTGGTTTAGTGTTTTTCAGAATTTCTTTAAGGTCATGAAATGTTATGATGCCTTCAGATGATGAAATATCAGCTAAAACACAAGTAAAATATAAAATAATTATGAGAATATATTAATAAGATTTTTTTCTTTTATATGGGATTTTAATAGGCAGTAATGATAGAAATCTATTTTCATTTGAATGTTATAGAAATATTTTAATACACTAATGAGAGATTTTAAATGAAAATTTCAGAAGTGAAACAGCTCACTTATTAAAACAAAATGCTTAAATTTTTGTTCATATTTCATGTGATATATGATTACTCAACTTAAAATACAAGTGGATTTTTTTTTATAAATTTTAAATAGTTTTTCATAGCTTTCAAACAGCTGCCCTGGTTATGCAGTGGCTAACACACCATTTTATCTCACCTTGGGTCCAGGTTAAATTCCTGGCTTGGGCGTTAACTTATTTGTCTCTTCATAGGGGGTAACATTGGCTATCTAATGGGTATCCCCATAATAAAATGATCAATACTTTGGGCCTTAGTAGTGGTGAAGGACTGATGGTCAAGTGCCTGTCTTTGAAGGTGGGATGAAATTTTTCAAACTCTGTGTATTAACTATGCTAAATAGTCATAAAGTCTGACAAAAGCTAATGGACTAATTTATATGCAACGAAATGCAAATCTTGAATATTTCATAAGCTAAGGAATGGAGATTTTTTAAAATTTCCAATGCAGCAGGCACAAAGATATTATTCTTGGCAAAAAAAAAAAAAAACACCCCAAAAATACAAAATACAAACACAGAATTAATTAGAAACAGATATAAGTTCTCTAGCCCAATAGAAGGAAAAAACAGAGGAATTATGAAGCAAAAGACACTTCAGATGGTGGACAGCAACTATCAGTTCAGCGCTACTGCAGAATGGACACAAAGGGCTACTCAAAACATTGATTCTATGAAGATGTGCAAAAAGGAAATCGTGTCACATCGCTTGTCTAACTGCAGCAGCTTGATCTCTTGGGTGTTCAGGAAACAGGAGAATAGGGAGCTGCTATCCAATACTCGGCATAATCTTAGTTTTCCAATTTATGAAATATGCAGCTGGTCTGTAGGAATGGAGATTATTCTACAAATTTTTTACCTTTGCCTTTCAGGGACGGCCCGAGGGCCGAACAAACCTGACTCCCTGTCCGGTCGGCATTTTGGATTGCCATGGAAAATACATTTTTTATTTAAAAAAAAAAAAAAAATTATTTCAAAATATTTCAAAAAATATCATCCTATATAGCTTTACTAGCTTCAGAGGCAGGGATAGGCATGGACGATGTGGGCAACCGCTCACAGCCTCGCATGATATAGTTTTTTTGAAAGGATCTTGGTGTGGTCTCAAACCTAAATATTTTTACCTAAGGGGTAGAACTTAAAATAGTAAAACTAGTCATTTGAAATATAACTTCATCATAGTAATATGTGAATGTTCCTCAGTACATTTTAAAATAAAAATCATGTAGGTCGTCCAGGCCCGGACTGGCTCCTTTGGGGGCCCTCGGCTATAGATTGAAAAGGGGCCCCTTACTAATCAATTTAGAGGGAATCGAATATTAGAATATGCAGTATTTGGAATTTAGTCTTAGGTGCCTAAGAACCACAATTAACTATTTTAGAGCTTTTGGGGCCAATGACTCTTCGGACCCCCCCCCCCCCCTCGAGCAGCGGGGTTCTTGGGGGGTCCTCCACTGCGTAAAGACGTAAGATTACTGGTAAATAAATCATCCAATTACCCTGATATATATATACAGTGGCACCGACTACGTGGGCGCTCCGGGGCTCAAGCATCCACAGAAATTTTAGTGACAACTCATACTTTGAAGTTCGAAGATAGGACTAAAAAAACTTATGTGTGGGTGCTTCGAATCTCAAGAGCTTACAAAAAATTATTTTGGGTGCTGAGTACCAGCAATGGTGTAAGGATAGACCCATCACAGTGACGTACGCAAGGAGGGGTAAAACTTGCCTCCCCACCCTATCCAATTACGCCAGTACGTAGTACGAACATTTTTACAGCTTACGGAATTTTTTTTGCATTATTTCAGTACTAAAATGCTTAATTTGTTTATTAGTTGTGAGATATTTTAAATGTTTGAAAGAAAACCTTTATCAAGGCCAAATCTATGTGGGTGCTTCGACATGGACGCACATACAAGTACTTTAAAGAGTGGAAGGGGGAGATTTTTTGGATTTGTAAGGTAGCGGGCATATGTCGCGCTTTCAAACATTTTAGTACTGAAATAATGAAAAAAAAGTTCAGTATACTATAAAAATGTTCACTATACCGACAGCTAGAGGTAGGGGCCCGATCTTCCACCTACTTCCCTATATGAGCACCCATGTCCTTTGGAATTCAAATGCGCATGACAAATTTTGATGACCATGACAATCAGTGGCGTAACAATAGGGCTGCAGAACGGGTAAAAGCCACGTCCCCCAAAGGGAGCCCTTTCTGAATAGAAAGCCCGAAAATGGGAACTACAACGTGTTGGTTGAGCTTCTTTACACTGAGGAAGGACCCCAATCCAATGAATGCGCTATGGGCCTGAGCGGTGTAGTAACGCCACTGCTGGCGGTTGCAACTGCATATTCAAAAATAAAATTTTACTAAGTAACGGTTGGTTTTTTTTAATGTAGTATATCAGATCTCAAGCATCCACAGAAAAGTTTTTGTGGGTGCTGAACTCTTGCATATATTTAAAGACAAGGCTTAATTTGTATGGGAGCTTACGGAAGCTCAGCTCCACTACTTATTTTTTCTCAGTGAATTTTTACATTAAATTTAAAATTTTAATAACTCTTATAATTGTTTCTGTTGATATTAATTTTATTACATTGCATACTATTGAAGAGGTAAGCAAAAATGTACTTAATAAATAGTACACTAAATTAAGTAATTAATGTTGTAAATTATTATACAACAAATTAGGCCTCCAGTAGGTTTTTGGATAGAAATTAAACAGTGTTTAAAGGTAACTGAATGACAGTTGCTGTCTACTTATCGCTGTAGCTTGAAAAAAACATGAGATTTTTGTACATAAATAGTAAAAACAAACTAATTATGTCAAGCACAGCTTTAGGATGTTTGTTTATAAGTTGCACTGTACACTGAAATAAACGATAAACCTGTATCATGTACAAAACTTTTAGAAAAAATTCTTAAAATCGAAAATATTGCAGAACGTGTCACTCTTAGAAAAATTTTGCTGTGCAATTCCATTTTAAGAATTTTTTCTGAAAATTTCATGAAAGATTACCTTTTTGGAATTTATTTCAGTATGTAGTGCGCCGCTTATAAAGAATATCTTAACTTTTTTCGAATCCTTGGTGTGATTAGTTTATTTTAGTGTGTGTACCAAGACCGTGAGGCAGATTTTGTTTCTTCGACATACACCCTCCTGTGGTTTGGAACTCGAGTAATTATAATAAAGTTCCAATAAGAACCTAAGTACATTATACTGGCACCTCTTTCTTGCCGAAGTTTCTAAGGATAGCGGAGAACTTATGCATCATTCCAAACAGGTAATATTTTGTCTACTCAAAAAAAAAATCATGGGTACCCATATCTATACTAATTTAGGGGAAGGGGGTGTCATCTTAAGCTTTCAAACATTTCAGTATGAAAATAATATATAGAAATTCAGTATGCTATAAAAATGTTTACTATACCGACGATTAGGCGGATTCAAGGCTCAATCCCCTGTTTGCCTTTGTATCTGGGAGCCCATGAAAAGAATGTCTTTCTAGAATTCAAAGCTTTTGTACAATGTGATGTGCAACCGCCCGCAGCAGGGATATACAAGATTATCGTCCGGATCCGAAGTCCTAAGTGCCCCAAGAATACCAGCAAATGGAGAATTTGAGACAAAGTCACTGTCTGCTATAAAAAGAAAATTTTCACCGGAAAGGAAACACTGGAGGTGAAAGACTCACTCCCTTTCTGAAAATGTTTTCGGATCATTCTGATGAAACTGCAGCAGGATTCCGAAACGAGTAGGTTTAATTGTTTTTATTGGAAATAGAGAACATCAAGGACTGTTTACAAGCACCTCTTACATCATGCATTTTGTATGTTCGTGGAACAAAAAAATATGCACATTCATCAAAAAGTGTCTGCGCTTTGGCGTTAATTGGATGAGACTGGAGATAAGGTACAAAGGTTAGTGTTACTTTCTTTTAAAGTCTCAATTTACTTTTCTTATTTTAAAATGCTTTTAGTGTTCAGTTATTTATTGAAAAGGCTGAAACAGATTGTGGTCCACTCTAGCCTTTCGAGAAGGTTTCAGTTTTATTTCCAGCGAATATTTTGTACAGTTTCTGTTTTTGCTTGACAAAGTGGAATTAAGTTTATAGTACTATTTGCTTTGATGTAGCCGAAACCTGTTTCTAAAATTATACTGAAATCATGGACGCATGAACATCCATGACTGAAGTGTATGTCCCTCGTAACTTTGCAAATTTGACCTCTTAGAGGTAGAGGGTAAAATATCTCTACTTCAGAAGGCTTAAAATCACGTTTTGAGCTTATCACTAAAATAAAATATGATAAATAATCCACAAAATTTTTCTTAAAATATTTAGTTTTTATTTTAGCTTGATTTATTAGGCTAAACAAAATCATAGGCAGCAAACAAAATCGTAGCTGCAAATATAAACAACAACTCAAAATATTTTTTTGAATAATTATTAACTCTAAGAGAAACGTTTCTTTTTTCTCTCCTTTTTCATTTCTGTTTGTATTTAAATACTTTTGAAGGTTTTACCAATCTTTTTTTATATGGTCTTACATACATTTCAACATAGAAAACATTGCTTACACTTATTCATTCTGAGGAATCTATCTAGTTTTATTTTAAAGATATAATTTTTGCCATTTTTAAAATTTGTAAAAAAAAAAAGAGTAAAGAAAAAAGAAAATAGGCAAGGCTTAACTAGAGCTATTTAGAGGGTAAAAAATTACTAAAAAACTGGGAAATGAAAGAATTTAGAAACATACTATATGAATAGTGTGTTTTGAAACTTCTGATTTCAGACAGGAATGAGATAGATTAAACAAGAATAAATTGATCCTAAATTGCTACATTTGAAAACAAAATCACTTTTTTCCCAAAATTTCCATTTACACGAGAAAAATTTGGCTGATTGCAATATTATTGTAGCATAGGTTTTTCCCCCCCCCTCCAATAAAGGTTGTAATATAATTATTTTTCTTATGCTTTGAAATTTAATGATTAGTTAAACCAATCAAAATTCTTCGCTGAAAAAAAAACCTTAATGAAAAAGTAAAAAGGGAAAATTAATTTCGACAGAGAATCTGTGTAACACAGGCAAATTTAAAGTAGCTGTAGCATAAGCAGATTTTTCTAAAAGAGGGGGAATTTCATCAGAAACACTTCGTTATTTTGAAAAGAATCTTGATTTGAATTGGTTTACTGTCATCGTTGCTAAGATGCAACAGTGGAGATTCTAATTCTATGCCCTGCGAAGCAACACGGATAAAAAGAATGAGAGTCTTCGTTGCGTTTTTCCAATGATCAGAGGGAACATGTTTAGCATAGGTTCAAAAGTGGGTTAAAATCCCTAGCAACTGGACTAAATTTTTGGTTTAATGCTCTCAAGGGAAGCCCCCTTATCGCCCGTCCCTTGGAGCCGGTACTCAGCAGGGCAGGCTTTCAAGCAAATATTCATAGGGAAAGAAAAGGATTTACTTCTGGCACCTCTATCTTTTTTCGCTTGCAGACGGGGATAGACCATACCTTCTGCCTTCCCCCTTTCACGCCACTGCTTCAGACATATCAAAGGAGAAGGAATTGAGTGTGATCCTGAATAGGGATGAACACGAAAAATCGAGCTGTTTTCTCACCAAAAACAGCTGTAAAGCTTTGTCTCGTCTCGCAAAATCCCTATATTATAATGAAAAAAGGGCCTCTCTCGTCTCGCAAAGAAACTACAAATGTAATGTCGTCTCGTCCCTTCTTGCATACATCCCTAGTCCTGATTATCCCCCTCCCACGTACTTTTAGGGCATACAGAGAAATTTTGTAAAGTTGGCGCCTCTGAATATATATATCAAATTACCCTAATTATAAAGGAGTATATCCATTTTGGAGGCCCCTTGAGCCGGGGGCCCTCGGCGATTGCTGACCAGGCCAGTCCAGGCCTGAGGTCATCCCAATATTTTCAACAATACCTGACTCACGGTCATCATATACGAATTAAAATAAACTTTGAACTTACAAAAAATTCAGAATGAATCTTCATAAGCTGCATTACACACAGGGTGAAAACTGACAAGGGGGGGGGGATGCCACGGATCGTCCCCGGCTGAAGAATGTAATATCCCTGGCAAGAAAAATATTAATTGATCCCTGCTGGGGATAATATTTATCCTCTGCTGGAGAGATATTAAATTTCCCTACAAGTTGAACAGTACCTGATGACTATAAGCATTGAGAATAGAAATTCTTTTGTTTAGTAGACAAAGGAGCAAGTTACAAGCTTCCCTTTAAAATAGATATACACACATCTGATGCCACTTCTCATTCTGTAACTGGGGTCAGGTTTCAAAGAAAGACTGCAAAATGAACGAACAAGCACTGCTTTTCCGTAAGCTGAATTTTGAGGGTAGACATAGAATCAACATAGGCAGGAATATATGTGTATAGAAAATTGGTGGTCGACTTTTGTTTGAATTTGAGTCACCTCCCATACATGTCGGCAACTGCTTTTGTCATGTAATACCTAATATATTATCTGAGGAGAGCATTTACACCTTCCCTCCTCTTTCTTTGGACTTTTCAAATGTCCCCTTCTAAAGAATATTTTCTTTCAAATGCCCCCCCCTCCCCCCCTGGAGAAAATGTTCAATTCACACCCTGATTACACACTGTAATGAATAAAACCTGTGCACAATCTGACATTCAAGGAAAGTTGTGCATTTTTACTTGAAAAATGATCACTTACATTATTGTTTTACAGTGAAACATAGTAGTAAATAGTAGGGACATCAGAACAGAAACTAATTTAAAATATGACGCTATAAGCAAGTTGCTATAGTATTATTAAAGGTTTATGGATGAGTGAACGAGCAGTAGCGTACATAGGTTCCCGTTTCGAGGAGGCAACCAGACATTTGAAACCTTTATTGTTACTAGAATTAATATAAGTGTCTTAAAATAGATGTTCTTTAATAGTTGCTTTACATCTTCGGAGGGGAACCGGGGGCCCCTCCCTCTTAATACGTCACGGGTTGTCAGTATGAGATCCCTATAAGTTCAACTTTATTTCCAATTTGGTGTAACCTGGTTAATATGAAGGCTTAATGAAAAGAGGACATGAATTTTGCTAACTGGATACTTTATTTTTATTTTAAAAAGAATATATTTCTAGGAAGATATATAACTGCATCATAAAAACTGATTAATTCTGCAGTTTTCTTACTTTTTAACTGGTGTTACTATTATTGTTATTAATATTATTATGCTATAACAAAAATTTCTCACAGAAAGAAAGACCACATACATCAGAAGCCTATGATGTTTACTTTTTTCTGTTTTATGCTGGCAGTGAGAAATAGTCAACCCCTTTAAAAAGACTGCCCCCCCCCCTTTTTCTTTTCTCTACAAAAATTTTGAGTTATACTGTCGACCACTAATGGATTGACGAACAATCTAATATTTTATAATTTTATAAGTTAATAATGTGAAACATCTTAAAAAGAATTAAAATACTGAGTTTTAAAAATGACTATGAACAGAAATTAAAGAGAGAGCAAAAATGAAATTAAATAATGTGATGGAAAAGAAAAGAGATGGGAAGAAAAAAAAAATGAACCTATTTTATTAAATTGATATTAACAGGTAAATGGATAGGCCGTTTCTGACACCACATTCCTGCATGTTGTATTTAGAATACAACAAATATTTTTTTTTTAGTGAATAGATTGTCATTTTAAAAAATCAAATAATAGTCAATACAACTTTTATTAGTGCTTTTTTTTAATTTAATATAACAAAAAAGGGTTAGAAACGAACCCCCCCCCCAATCTAAATTTGCTGCTTAAAATAGTAAAGTGGGGGGCCTTGCAACACTCGCCTTGCCCAGTGCTAATTTTTGTTTTACCCTGCCACTGACTAGCTTATGTATACATTATTGATGGGTTAGCATGTTCTGCAGATTTTTAAAAAGTGTGAATTTTCATTTGTATTGTAGGAGTACAAAGAATGGAATAAACATACTGACAGAAATATAAAATGCAGTTATAACTTTTGTGAATTGTTATAAGATTACAGGTTAGAGAATAACGACTTACAGAGTCAAACTATCAATAGAGAAAATATTATTATTATTATTTTAAAAGTTTTTTTTAATGTGAAAACAGCTTTCAAAGTCAAAGAGTCATTTACAATTTCAGAAGGAGATACTAGTAATAAATACTACATTGAAAAGAGAATATCTATAAAATGATTTTTAATAGTAAGTGGTATATATTTAACATTGCAGCGTTTGATTTATATTATATTTATATTATTTTGCTTTTTACAAAAAAAAAAAAAAAAAAAAAAAAAAAAAAAACATTATCATAGTGTATGTAATACCTAAAACAGAATTCAAATTTGTAGAAAATTCAAAATTTGTAATTTAGATTCACTAACTGCCTGCTATTTTACAAAATTTCATTTAATTCTTTCACTTATTTTCATGTAGTAGTTAGACTAAATTTTCTCAATCACTTTAATTTTTTTTTTTTTTTTAAGGAAGAATTCAAAATCTTATTTATCAGTCTCCTAACCTTTAGCTAAATTTTATTCTATTAACTGTAGATATTTTAACATTATGCCTATAAAAATGTTGCACAATTTTGACAAAATTGAAAAAAAATCCAAGAAAAAAAATTTATGTAATTTATTTAAGTTAAAAAGCCAAGTGTTGTATTACCTCCAGATGTCTTAATACTCCTCTTATCAGTGGTTCCATTTGACTTAAAAGAACAACAGGAAAAAAAATTAATTGGAATTTAGTAGTTGAAAAATTTGCTGGATATAAGGGATCAGCCTTGTGATTAAGGGGCCAATATGAGAGGTGAAAAATAAGGGTACAAGCTAGGATTAGAACTTTAAACCCACAAGCAATTTATGTGTCTTATAGTAGTAACTGTTTAAATTTAGTCGTTATCCAAATAAGACATCTTTAGATGCCTGTAATTTTTTTTAATATGGTTTTAAAAAAAAAAAAAAATTTTTTTTTTTGCCTTCTCATCTTTTTGATGATGGGCCATATTACTAAAATGTATAAAGGGACTATGTAGCTTTAAAATCATTAAGTGTAACCAAGTGGGAAAGCCAAACAGAACTATAAAGCCCTTCAAGTATCAATTAGGAGATTTGAGGATTGAGACCCTTAGCCAGGCTTGTCATCTTGATTGTTCCAAAGCCAATTAGGAGGTAACTTAGTTTTATAATGAAACTGAAATTACACAACTCTGTAAGAGATGAGGCTTCTGGATTATTAAATGTCCGTTTTGTCTGCAAGTAATTTTATGATTGTCAAAGGCATGCAGTTTTTTGAAGGGGATAATGAGGGAATTTACAACCGCCGAAAGTGCTATGCTATGTTGCAGAGGTATTGCTACGTACAGAGACAAGATATATACAGCAAATTTCTTTCATTCTTGTAAGCTTTAAAATAACTTAGTACAGATTTTTATTACATATCCCCCCTCCCCAAAATGGCATAGAACACACTTTTAAATTAAACTGCAAACTGCACTAAATTTTTGGATGAAATTGAGTCAAATTTTCGGCACAAATTGTACAAAATTTTTGGATTACTATCACCCCTGAGTTCAAGTTCCAATGTTCTATTATTACTTGGTACAAAATCTTAAATTGCATGAACCCATTAAGCAAGCTATTGCAGTCAAAAGACTATGATCTGCCACCTGCTATAGAAATCTCAAGAAACTGCACATTTTTTAAAAAGATCTTTGATCGGATGTGTCTTTTATTTAATGCAATGCTCTGTGTTGCAAGAGAACTGACTGACACAGTAGATATCCCAACTAACTTTTAGTTTACGCAGCCATGTCACAAAGTCTGATGAAGAGATATTAATTTGATTCTGAAGCACGAAATATGATTAATGCCTCGGAATGCAGATTTCATTTAATGAGTACCCGAAGCAATTATTTTCAGTTTTTCAGGGATGCTACAGCTGAAACCCCAGTTTGTCTCAGCATCGTCTCAATCAAAATCCCTTTTTGTCTCAGTTTGTCTCAATTAAAATTCCTTTTTGTCTCTGTATGTCTCAACTAAAATTCGTTTTTTTTTTTTTTTCCTTTCCCCTCCCAAGTTCGTTTCTTTCAACTAATTTTATTTATTTTATCTCAGTTTATCTCTAGAAGAAAAATTTTAAATCTGTTTCCCCTTTCAGCTTCTCCAAGCTCTTTTGCAATGGCCTGAATTTTTTGGGTGGCCACCTCATTTTTAAGTGGAGCAAGCCTGAAATCATAACAATTGCAACTGCATTTTACACATGTTTGGTATCTATGAAATTATTATTAAGATGCCAAATTTAAAAAGTCTTGCGTAAAATTGTAAAAATCGGTGGAAATGTACAAAAACGGGAGTTTCACGTAAAATCGTAAAAATACGTGGGAAAAGCATAAAAAAACAGCAGTTTCGCGTAAAATCATAAAAATCGGTGAAGAAGTGCAACCTTCAAACTGAAAGCACATAAATTGACAAGTATGAATAGGTAAATTTCAAAATTACTACCGTAATTTATGGAAGAAACGCCGCATCCACGATCTCTTCCCCCCTCCCCCCCCCAAAAAAAAGAAGCATCGCACTGAGATATATTTCGGGAGAAAGGGGGAGGGGGGAGATAAATGGTAAAAATATCTCCTTTTATCTCTCCACACGTGGTAGCACGGTGCGCGCTCCCGTGAGTCAGATTCAAAATTACTCATGTTCGCTGTTTTGGCGCAGAAACGGCCAAAATCGTACCGAATGTCGCAAAATGGCGCAGGCCGGCGGTTGTGTCTCAGTTTGTCGCAGGTGTAGCATCCCTGGTTTTTGTACAACATATATATGATTGAAAATACACTTCTATAAATGTACTAACATTAACTTATCAAGAACTAAGATTTGGAAAAAATGCTGACCGATAGAGAACAAGTGATATAAATGCACTTGCCTTAAAGGATAAAATAGAGTTCAGTTAAGGCGTTATTAGGCAAAAAGGTAACTCCATTTGAAATTTTAAAACTAATTTTGACTCGAGAATCAGTGCCAAATCTTACTATAAGAATTTTTCTTCTTTGACAATAATTGTGGCAAGTGCAGAGAGGAGTTTGTCAAGATTAAAGTTAATTAAAATTTCTTACATTCCACAATTTTTCAAGATAGTGCCATGTTTAGCTACATTGGCTATTGAAGATGAATTAGCTGACAGAATTGATTTAAAATAACTAATCAGAAAGTTTGCGGAGTTGAAAGTCATGGGGGAAAAAAGTTTTCAATTTTGTTTTTTAGCTTATTGCATGGTTTTTAATAAGCATGTTTTTCTTGTGTTATTTTTTGTTTGAAAGAGCTATTTCAGTTTTATAGGAATGCAACTGTGAACAATTTATTTCTTTAATAGCAATTTTTACTGTGATGCAGTGGAAGCGGCATTTTATATTTTTGACCTGGGCAGGGCTGCACATGAGCTTCAATATATTTGCCAGTTAAAAGGTGATAACAGGGTTCCCACACTTTTTTGCAGTACGAATTCCGGGAGTTTTTAAGGAGTTTTCCAGGAGAAAATATCATTTTTCCAGGAGTGTAAATAAATACCTTTTCTAACCAAGCATCATTGAAAATGCATTTTCCACCCGGCATCTTTAGGCAAATTGAAAAGGATGAAAATCTCAGGATGGTTTAAAATTTTACTACTCTCACACGTGTACAGATTATTTCCAACACACTGCCACCCTCGTGTATCAAAGAGGAGATCATGTAGAACGACAGTTCTACTAGTGACGCTGCCAGCCCCAACCAACCAACCGTAAAATCTCGCGGCACTTATATATACAGCCAGTTTTTGAATTTCTTTGTTATTCTCTTGTGGATCTCGGAATCCGCTCTAACAAATTTTTTACAATTAATATATGATTTTAATCAGTGCCAAATTCGATGAGTGACGTCGCCGGTTAAGCTAGGAAAACTCGTTTTTTTTTAAAATTTAATCCAGTTCAAAGAGGGAACTATTTAACCCGCGTAAGGAAATACGGAAAATGATCTCGTTTGGGAGGCGGTAAACAAGACAGGGAGCAGGAATACAGTGCTGTGACAAGATATGTACAAGTTACCTTATATTCTAAACCAGTTCGGTCGTAGACAGCTGGTACCTTTCGCTTCGTCTTTCTGATCAGATAACTTAGGTTGTGTACCCGACGTCGCCCTTTTGCGAGATGAGCTTTGTGTTACTGTCGTTTTTGTTTTATTTAATTTTAAAAAATAGTAACAGATTATTATATACTTTACTTATTTTTTCTGTAATTTATTTTGCTATAATTAATAATTAAAAATAGTTAAGACTTTGAATTAAAAAAATAATTAATTTAAGTATTTTTTGGTAAAACTCCTTCCTGACTTTTTCTTTAAGTATTTCGTTTCCCTAGTATTTTGATAGCTATTTCTAATTAAATGAAGTCTTTATTTTTCTAATATTATTAATTCTATTTGGAAAATTCAATATGTAATTAATATTTTAATGGATTTTTTTTTCTCTTCAGAAAGCTCATATAATTAATTAATAATAATTATTTAGTAGTCAAATGAAAATAAATAGTTTTACATACTAACTAGTTTTAATAATAATTGTTTTTACTCTTCATGTATATATAAGATTTATTGAAATTATTGAATTATAATTTTAAAAAACCAATATTTTTTTCCAAATCTTAGGTTTTTCTCACTTTTATTTTTTATTCCTTTAAATACCAGATTTAAAATTTTGTTCAATAGAATTTCAGATAGAAATTTGATTAATTAATCTAAATTTATACATGCAGTATATTTTGTATTAGACATTTAAAGGCCGGAGATGGCATCTAAAACAAGATGTTGTGCTCACCCGAGCCGAGTTGATAAGATACCGAAGATGGTAGATAACTGAAGTATAAATGTCCAGGGTTCTGGTCTACCGGATGGCTGATAATCTAAAAATTCGGAGTTTTGGACGGTTTTTCTCACGATGTAACGTAAATACGCTTCAGAAGCACTAAGAAAGTCAACCGCGCAAGACCCTTATTCTTAAACTGGTAGTTCATCTAAACGTTCTCTAAAAAAATGAAATTATCAACTGATAAAAAAAAACAAACAAACATAGTATGAAGTTAGTTTTCTAAAAAGCGACATAAAACCAATTATAAACAATAATTTTTTGAGTAATTTTCTATTTTATTATTAACGATTATAGTCATTAATTAATTGAATCAACAATTTTGAGATGTATCATTAACTTAGTTAAAAACTTAGTGTATCATAATATAGTTAAAATTTTAAATTAGAGATAGGTTTAAACTGAAAGAAAACATTGCATTAATAGATTACATTTCATTAAAATAATAGAACGAGTAACTAGATTATCATTAATTAAGAACGAGATTATTAAATTAATAATTTTAACGAAACTTAACTTACGGTTATCGTTAAACTGAATGCAAATTAATGAATCACAATGCATTAAAACAATAGAACCAATAGTTATATATTGTTGAATTACGGCCGATTAGCTACACGTAGGCTCTAAGCCGAGACATGGGGTGCCCTCCGTTGGGGTCCTAACCCGTATTTACGCTGTTTTGGAGGAAACCACGGAAAACTCTGAACGATTAGGTCGGCGGACGCAACCTGATTTCGAACCAGGCACCTTCAATCTCCCAGTTCAGAGCGCTATGCACTCGGCCACTGATGGGGCCCAGTTATATAATTATAGTAAAAAAGTTAACTATAGTAAAAATTACGTTTAGCATTAAACTGAATGCAAATTTATGAAATAAAATCAAAGATGGTGGCAGGGATACTAATCTATACTCGACCCAAATTATAAATAGAAAATTACTCAAAAAATTATTGATTATAATCAGTATTATGCCTCTTATTATAAAGTTCTAACAAAACATGTCAATTTTCAGTTACATGTTACTAAAGAACTTGCTGTGACTTTTTTATTCAAATACTCTGATACTGCATGAAAACAGGTTTGTATATTTATTTACATAACTTAGTGTCAAGCAAACTTCCGAAATTCGCCGTTGAAACTAATTTATTATCTTCTGACCATACCCTTAAAAAGTAATGATATCCCCATGCAAAAACCCTTAACTGGTTAAAAATTTGTGACATAGCATTTTACTTTATAGCTCTATGAATTTTAAATATGGGTCTTAAAAATAATATCAAATTTTGAGTGACGCCCTGCTGGGAATTTTAAAGATTTGTTTTTAAATTCCATTACAGTTACTTTCGTTTTATTTTCTAAAGAAGATTTATGCATTTAAGCAATGCTTTTAATTATGAAATACACTGTCAAATATATCACACTTTCACTGAGTCTATATAATGTATTCGAATGAATTTATTTCAATAATTTAATTTATCTTTTGCGTCACGCAATTCAAAAGGACAAGCAAAATTTTCATATACATTTCACTTAGTTTGGTTACTATGACACTAACTAAATATTTACGTAAACTTTACTTGCCCTTTTGGATAGCGTGACGCAAAAGATAAATTAAATTATTAAAATAAATTCATTTGAATATATTATATAGGGCCCGTTCGAGAATTCACCGGTTGGTTATGCACCGGTGCTACCGGTTGCGGTCATTCTTTGGTTAAGTGACGTCACGGTTGTCAACCGGTTTCGGTCATCCTCACCTCATCCAATTCCAAGCCAAGAAAACAGAAATAAACATTGGCAACACTATGCTAATATTCAGAATAACCCACCTCGCTAGCAGGGTCATTCTGGTTGCCCTCTGGTCATGCTGAGCAGACAACCGCTACATGACCGAAACGTTTTCGAACGCGGTTAATTCCAGAGCTCTGCCCAACGCTCCGCCTTTTCGACCGCTCTGGTCGTGCACCGGTGTTACCGGTGCACAACCGATGAATTCTCGAACGCGCCCATAGACTCAGTGAAAGTGTGATATATTTGACAGTGTATTTCATAATTAAAAGCATTGCTTAAATGCGTAAATCTTCTTTAGAAAATAAAACCAAAGTAACTGTAATGGAATTTAAAAACAAATCTTTAAAATTCCCAGCAGGGCGTCACTCAAAATTTGATATCATTATTTTTAAGACCCATATTTAAAATTCATAGAGCTATAAAGTAAAATGCTGCATCACAAATTTTTAACCAGTTAAGGGTTTTTGCATGGGGATAAGAGCATACAGCTCATACACCAATAACGAGATACTTTCGCAGTGACGTACTAAGAGCTAGCAGTTAGCGATAAACGAGTTTGAGAACACCAACGGGCTTAGTTCAGGAACAAAATTATTGGATATGAGGAGAGCAGGGACGAATGTCTACAGCGAATCGTGCCATCATTGGAACTTTTTGTGGTAAGCTTTCAGCGCACTGAAGTGATTACAATCCTTGTCTCCAAGTCCGTGGTAGGAACGTCAATAAACATGGCAGTGGATTATTACACTTTAAACACGAGTTGAAAAATAATTTTCGGCAGATCACACGAAAATTTTTTTTGCACTTTAAATTCTAGAAAGAAAACTAAAACAATATTTCCAGGAGTCAATACTAAAATTTCAGGAGTCTACAGAAAAATTGGTAAAATCCAGGAGTTTTCCAGGGCCCTTAATGTTTTAAATCGAAATCCAGGAGTTTTTAAGGATTTCCAGGAGGTGTATGAACCCTGTGATAATCTCACCAGGAATTAGTTTTTCTTATAGATAAAAAATATACATTTATTTTACACACAAAGAAAAAAATGTTCAAAATACCTCTGTCACATAATCCTTTAAGATCACCGCCTGTAAATCCATGAGTCATTTCTGCGATTTCACAAATCTGACTGCTGTTGAGATTATGAGTTCTTCTATCTAGCATCTTGATTAATATCTGTTAAGAAATATTTGTTAAAGGACTGAAATACACAATGAAAACACAACAATAAAAAATATAGTACTTAAAAGTAGAGATATCATACCTTTTTTCTATCATCAACAGAAGGTATTTCAAAATAAATTTCTTTTTCAAAAGCTCCAGGTTTTCTAAAGTAGGTATTTACTGCAGCAATGCTGTGAGTGGCCCCAACCAGCAATGTTTCACAGTTAGAAGCCTGTCCAATTCAAAAATAAAAGTTAAAAACAAATTTTTAAGGTCTAAAAATAATTAATATGTACGATTCCCATCTCAGAGAAAAATAGTGCAATGAAAGATGTTTCGACTAGATTTGTTTTTTTAAATTATTACATATTATTCTGAACAAACCACTGAACGCACTCTAAAAAGTGAAAATGACATTGCAATACTTTG
This sequence comes from Cheiracanthium punctorium, assembly GCA_038373885.1. Classification (NCBI taxonomy): domain Eukaryota; kingdom Metazoa; phylum Arthropoda; class Arachnida; order Araneae; family Cheiracanthiidae; genus Cheiracanthium; species Cheiracanthium punctorium. Next base: position 108,209 of record JAWZYV010012012.1, read on the forward strand.
GCAAATATACAAAAAATGTGAAAGAAGAATAAGCATGAAAAGAAAAAAAAGAAACTTGGGCTTGAGATATTGCTTGCATGGCTTATCAAAATGAGTCTCAACTAATTTCCAGTGAACATATCTCATAAGATCAATATAGCTTAGGAACTAGGAGACTGGACAAGTAACCATACACATGTACACTAAATCTGTGTTTCTGAAAGTCCTGTCAACCTTAATTAATATAAACTGGATTGGAGGAGGGGGGGGGGGTGTTAATATTCAGAAGTTCCTCCCATTTCCTAATAAAGATGATTTGAAAAGAAACGTGAAGAAGTGTCTTTTAGAAATGAGGATGGATAGGGTTCATTCTTGCTCTTATTGAGGGAAAGAAGAATACAAGTAGCTTTAAATGACACATTTGGTGACATGAGCTGTTCTTCCTTTAGAAGAAACATATTGTATACAGTCTTGAGCAACTCTTTTATAAAAAAAAAAATTACATTTTCTGTACAAATATATATTCTAGATAATAACTGTATTTTCCTTAACTGTCCCTTTAACATTTGAGCACCACCAGTCTTCTTCAACTTAATGTCTAAAACTAGAAAAAATAATTTTCAGTTCTTTGATCTACACCTGCACTTACTTTTTGTGCTATTAGTATTTGTGTTTAACCACTAACAATTTTTCATCAGTATATTGCATTTTAGCTTATAAGAAAAACAAAGGGAGAGAGATAACTTTTTTCAAGTAAAATAACTAACATACCACGAGGTTGAGTATCACAGATTGCAAAAACTTTGTTCCAGAATCATCTTTTTCACTTTTGTTAAGCTTATCAATGTCATCAAGAAACAGTATGCATGGTGAGCTTTAAAATAATTTTACAGAAATCAATTGAGTATTTCAATACAGCAAAATTTAGAAAAATGAGAAAAGTATGGCAACAATACACAAAAGCTTACTTATTTATTATTTCATGACTTAATTTCTCAAACTGATGTTGATATGCAGTTCCAATACTATAAAGTAAAAATTAAAAATCAACAATCTATTAGAAAGAGAAATAAGAAATATATAGCTAATACATTATGGATTTAAGCAAATAATAGACACTTAAGTGCATTAACTTATATTGCTTTAAAATGTAAATCACTAGTTCATAATACTATAAACTGTACAGTGAGTTATGAATACATAACATAATCAATGAAAATATGCATTTTTCATTTTTCAGGAAATAATCTCTAGAGTAGTATTTCTCAAATTATGCTTTTGGAAAAGTAGCTAGTTCTCCACAAAGAAATATCTCACTGCATTAACATAACACTCTACCCAGATTTACAAAAGGTACTCCATCAAAACTAAAAGAAAAATGTTTGAAAATTGCTGTTTGGAGACTAGTTTTAGGAGGGAAATATTCTGTATAATATAGCCTCACATATTTCGGACCTTATTCAATTACATGGACTAAGTGTTAAGGTTTTTTTTTTTTTTTTCATTAAAGTCAAACAAATTATTTTCAATAAGTTTTAAATTGCAGATAAACAACTGAGTCTAAACAGAGGATTCATATTTGTTACACTTTAAAAGAAAAATTTTATAAATGAGTCCTTTTCTATTCACCCTAGACCCCGAAAGATGATCACCCTCTCCCTTTTATCACATCTACCTTCCTTGAAGGAGGATATTAAAAAAGTCCTGAAATTAATTTTTCAGCATTCATGAGTGTTACTTTCACATCAAGAATTTCATGAAATCTCTCCTCTTTTTTTTTTTTTTTTTTAAACCCTAGAGTGCATACTGTTGCCAATTGGCTACACTCACATTTTTCCATAATAAAAAGAAAATTTTGTAGTTTTTGTCTGAAATATGCATTTAAAATAAATATAAGACCACACGGAAATAAATTTTAGTTTTTAAAAGTGTATAGTAACATTGTTTTTAGAGCAAACAAGCATGAATTTACAGCACGTGCATCCAGTTCACTGAACCAATTTTTGTCCGCATTTTTGATTGCTTCTAATTTTCATTGCTAAATGAAAATGAATACAAAACTATTAAAAATAGTAGTATTATGATTAAATAATGTAGAATCAGGCTACATTACTTTCTTTTGTTTCATGAGATCTATAGAGTGAGCACTCTAATTTTTCGGATTTGAATATTTTTCAGGGAAACTACAAGCTGAAATTTTTTAAAAATATTTTTCCAAGCATAAGTAAGCCAAAACAAAGCTACAATTTTATTTTCAGCCATTTAAAAAAAGTCATGCATTGTAGGGTTAAGATCATGTGGGATATGTTAAGGAACATCTTCACCCACACATTATGAATTTTGAAAAATGCAGTCTAATCAACCACCTACGTTAAAAAATGCATATACATGCCAAATTTCATATTATTAGCTTATGTAGTTTAGGCTAGGCAAAATATTGACTTAAAGACATTACTTTCTGGTCTCCTTAATATTTCTTAAATCCCATTTCTGACCCACTTCTATACATTTCAATGTGCAGCATTAAATAAAGTTCAAAACTCATTTAAAATCATCAAACTAGGAATGCAGTTTTAAAAGAAGTTACATGAAATGACATAACACTTTCAATTAAGTGCAGAGTTATAGAGTTGCATGTGTGAAGGGGAGGGGGGGAGGAGAGTTAAAAGAAAATCCTTTGAGGACAGGCAGTTTCATATCTGCCAACTCTTCTGGTTTTGACAGAAGACTTCTGTTTTTTAAAGCTATCTTCTGGTCTTCTGCCAGAAGATGAAATCTTCTGTCTTTTTTTAATTTTTAGTCGATATATTAAATTGTATTACAAACTGTGCAAAAAAATTGTAAATTAATAATTCTATTTCAAAATAATTTATTAAGGTAATCATTTCAACAGCTAACTGCACAATGCTGTAGTATGAGTGAGGTCAAAGCATTTGTAAGCAAATCTTTCATGGATAGTTAACAGAACTCCATTTCGTTCTTCCCTCAGTGATTTATCATTAGAAAATTTGTTAGTATTGAAAACTAAAGCTTGAAAATAATTTTTCTGATGAACTATTAGTAAAAGCTAAAGAAGCTACTTTGAAAGAGTTTTTAAAAAATCTTCATCTGTTTATTTTTCAACATACTTCGATTAAAAATAAAGTCAAATTTACCTTTATTTAATTGTTTTTTATTTTTGTGAAAATACGCCATCTCTTTTCATTTTATATAAAAAAAATTCCGGTAAGTGCTTTTCTATTGCTATTTAATTTTGTTTTTATTTCTGTACAATACTAATATAAAAAAATAATAAATAAGAAAGGGTGATATACCAGGGTGTCTACCACATAAAGTACACTTGATTTCTTGACCTTTTCTTGACTTTTTCTTGACCTTTTCTTGACCATAGCAAATACAAAATCCTAATGTCCCCGGGATGCAGAATATGTGCGATCCGGCGATCTAGGATCGGGGGGAAATTTTGAAGAAAAATATACAACTGATTTCAATTATAACAATGAATTACAAAATTCTTCGAGTTTTTCTTTCCCCTTATCATTTTTAAAGTGATTTTTTTTTCAACATTTTCACCGATCAGCCATTTGCTTTCTGTTAACTTGTACAAATTGCTATTTAGTAAACATGCATGTAGCTTGTACATTGCAGATCTTTTAATCAGGCTGTAACGAAAGTTTTCCGCCAAATTTACTGGACGCAGCTCATGCGGCACCCAGCGATTGAACTTGTACGTCATAGTCCTTGTTTTTGAACTTTAGGTACCAAACCTTTACAGTGTCTTATGATACAACAGTAGTACCTAAAGCTGTACACATAATTCGTTGACGTTCTGTAGCTGACTTTTTGCCACTGAATTGGATGTTTTTAACTCGGTTAGTTTCATTTGAGATACTTTGTAATTAATGATAACGATATATTTTTTACAGATTTCACTGCACAGTGTTCTAAAGTAAATCTCTTTTTTTCCAGATCCCAAAGAGAGTGTGGAAAGATATGAGCAAACACGCCAACGCGAACTGTTTGTGCAGATCATATTTGCGGTGGCGGGAAACTTTCGTTACAACCTAATACATTTATGGTAATACAGAACTTATGCAAGTCTATAACATATCATGAAATTTTGGGGAAATTTTCATATGGGTTAAGGAAAATGTTGAGATTTAAAACATTTTCTATACTCCAGCATCATGCCGATAGAATGAAGGAAAGTTATACTTTTAAATTTAACACTATTAATATATATTAGTAAATATTTTTGTATAGTAACATTAAGTTGCGTGAGTTACTCAATAAAAGAAAACAATATAAAGTATTACCTAAAGATTGTGATAATATGTAATACTTTAAAAAGTAATTATAATCGCCAACACTAGTAAAAGTGAAAATATTTTAAACAAATTTATTTCTTTAAAGATGTATATAAAAAACATCGATTAAAATTTATTTTAAATCAGTTATTTAAAATAAAATTCCTTTACTTCAATTGCAATGTACACACTGTAATAACACTTTGAGTACTCGAGCTTTTGAATTTAATTACCAAAAATGTCCCATTTTAATTTAAAGTCAAACATTAAAAATTGCATTAAAAAAGAAGAATTTAAAATAAAATCAGCCATTTTTCTTTTTTTCTCTATTTAGCCATGCAAAATCGGTCTAATCAAAATCTGTATCCTTTCAAAATCACAGAATCAGTGTGATGTGATAGCTTTTCAGTTTATACAAACTTTCAGATGCATTAAAAAATCAGGAAATTTACATTAATTCGAAATATGTGTTTGTGTAGATAAGTGATATAAATATAAAAATACTTAAGGGTAAATATTCATTTACCAAAAGGATGCAAAAATATTGAAGTTATTAGCTATAAAACATGGAGATCAGCGATAATTATAATTTTTAAGTAGAATCCAAGTAATTGTTTTTAAAAAAGGAAATGTAGAAAATAAGCAAAACATTGAATTTAAAAGAGAATGAAAGAAGAAAAAAAAATTACTCTTGTTTCCAACATCTTAAACTTTTTTTTGTGTGTGTGTGCAGGGAAAGCGGGTAACTGATATACTTTTCTCAAGTTTTGAAGATATATACTTGCCAACTTTTGAAAATTCCCATTATGTAAAACAACACGCAATTGACAAATTGAACTATTGTCAGTTTAATATACAACTTTTTGGCAGACATCATTTTTGATGATTTCTGCTAAATAACATGTAAAAGACATTTTAAATGAATTTTGTAAATAGCATACAAACAGTATTTTAATGTTTCCCCATGAAATAAACACATGAAAGTCTTAAGTCTATTTGCATAGTTTAAATAGTATAAAATATTAAAATTTACACAACACACACTTAATATATATTTCTTAAACAAACAAACAAAAAATCACACTGGACAGAAAATTTATATGATTTTAAACACATTAGGGAAGGGGGGGGGGGAAGCAATTATGTGATACATGAAAAGTACTCTAAAATTACACCTGAAAAGGAAGAATTTAAAAAAATATAAACATGCTAAGTCCTTGGCTTTCACAAATATTTTACTTTTCCTAATCAAAATAGCCTTTGTTTCAATTTCATTATCATTTGGTATAATTTTCGTTCATATTTGAGGGATCTTCAATGAAATTTTTTCTTTACTATTTTACATTTTTAAAAGTGGTCAAAAATTAATTTAAATATGAAATAAGAATCAATTTTATTTTTATTTCAAATTTAAATAAGAGATGCGGGTGGCATTAGTAATCTTAAAATAAACAAAACTGCAGAAAAATCACATTAATAATAAATTTTAAGCGATTTTAATTTTACAACGAAATATGGGGCCTACTTTATTAAAATAAAAAAGTTCAAAGAATCATTAAAAAGCATTAAAAAAAAACGGAAGTTTCGCATAAAATTGTAAAAATTGGTAAAAAAACGTCAACTTTACAACGAAAGTGTAAAGTTAGTAAAGTATGAACAAGTATATTGAAATTGTCTTAATGATTTTACTTCTTTCCTCATACGTGGAAAATTTAAGTGTGGTGGGGGATTTGTATCTTAAAATACCAAATTTTTGATTTACACTTTTACAAATACTGTACAAGACCATCATCATTCTTTATTTAAAAAAAAAAAAAAAAAAACCTAAAAAATTCGAGTTTTGTAATCGCAAAATGACGGAACTACGTATAATAATGAAAATGTAGGAGTGGATGTTTTGATTAGGAGGGAAAAAAACATTTGTATAAGAAACTTGGCTTTCTTTTCTTTTCTTTTTTTTTAATCCTTTTCAGGAGCAATTTTACGGTACTTTCATTTACAGTAAATTTTAAGAGATTATTTTGTAAAACAAAATATGGGTCGTAATTTTATTAAAAATACTTCAAAAATATATAAATTCAAAAGAGTGGTGGGATTTGTATTTTAAACTACCAAATTTTTTCACTTAATGAAATCTGCACTTTTGAAGTTGTGTACGGCCGCCATTATCCTTTATTTCAACAACAACAACAGCAAATATTTTTTTTTAATTAAATTTCGCATTCCTAAAATAACGGGAATCCGGTTTTGCCAACAAATTTTTCATAATCACGCAAATTTTCGGACCCCGAAATGACCGAAAACATTGTTTTAGGTTCCAATTTTATCGTATTCGGCATCATCTGCAATTTTTCTCACTATATATGCTAGTCTGCAACTAGAGGAGGAAACGGGACACTTGCCCTAAGCAAAGTGCTGTTACGTGAAAATGGAAGAGAGGGAGTGCCAAAACAAAGGTTTGTCCCGGCGGTAAGGTTTGTCCGGGGTTTGTGGAGCGGCCGCAAAACAGACACGAATTTTGTACTGACAGTTCCCGCCACATTCTCTGCCTAAAATTGTTTTATATCAGAGCTGCCATCAATTTGGCTCCAATGCTGACCGGAATTTTCGATATTTTCAAGTGGTATTTCCCGACTTTCTCGCCATGAGAAATATTCAGGTACATTTCCCACTGGTGGACAACACCCTGTCAATAAATCGATTTTTTCTTATTCTTTTTAGTACATCAAAAGGTATGAAAGGGGGGAGGGGTTATCCCACACTTCCAGAACTGCCGTGGTCTTAATCTTTCCGTGCAGCCAGCTATAAGTTTGGATGAATGTGTTTTGAAAATCTGAAAAAATAAACAATAACCAAGTGGTGTTTATTAATTACTTGCAGCATTTATAAAACACCATAAAGCGCCATTTACAGTAGGAAATAATTTATTGTTATGACTACTCTTCTGAATGACAGATTGTTTCTCTAAGGAGATATTTTACGACCTGAAGCTGCAGCGAACGGTTGTAACCCTCTCCTCAGGTCGGGAGGGAGAAGAGCAGACACTCAGCAGATGCCTACCCCCCCCCTTCCACACACACCATTAATACGAGACTAAACAAATCAACTTCCTTTCTCGAAATCACTCGTGAAATCAAAATACGATGTTAAGAAAAGATACATAAAATAATTTCTCTCAACGAACTTAACACAGAAAAATTTAGAAATTAAGAGTTTGAATGAAATGGAAAAAGCGTAGTTGAGCTGCTAATCGTGACCTAGTGCTTCATTTCTTGACCTTTTCTTGACTTTCGTGACCTTTTTGCCGTTTCTTGACTTTTCCGTGACTTTCGTGACCTTTGCATGATGGTAGACACCCTGTATACACTGGGGGAAGCAGTCTTCTGTTCTTAAAATATTTTTAAAATTTTATTTTTATCTTCTGATTTTTTGTGAAATCTTCTGTTTTTTTAACCCGAGTCTTCCTGTTTTTGGCTTAAGGAGGTTGGCAGGTATGCAGTTTATATTTAAAATGTCTTCGATTAGGATTGATTAAAAAAAAGGGGGGGGAGAGCATTTTCGTCCTTCCTTCATGAAACTCTGTATGCCGTGATGTCATGCATTTGTATTTATTTATCAGAGGCAGTAGACAATCAGTTAGGAAGAATTTTATGACTTCTTCACCTATAATAGAACATATGTTTTAATTGTCTTAATAGTTGAAGATAATTAAAAAAACTCTATGAGCTCAAATTCAATTTGCTATTTCAGTTTGTTGAAGAAGGTGAAAAAGATTTACTTAAAAAAAAAAAAAGAATAAGCAACAAAGTGAATAGAAATTGAAAATTTTTGGAGGGGGAAAAGTATGCAAACTTAAAAAATTTTAGTAGACCCTGCCTTGTACAGTATGAATTTAACTATATAGAAGAGCAATATATATATATATATAAAAAAAAAACCATTTAAGTCAAATAAACAAAATATAAATTTAAAAGCAAATGCAATCCAATTTTTACATACAGTGGACCTGTCAAAGTGACCCCCTGTCTATGTGACCACTTTTTTCTCTTTACAGACCCAATACTTTACCATCTTTGTTCTTCTTAAAGGTGGTCACATTAGACAGGTTCCCCTGTATTTACAAACACACTTATTTTTATAATTATTTTAAATACATACCACTCAGATAAGAAACTGTTTAAATTTAGGATAGGTAAATCATATTCATTTGATATAGCCTGCACAATAGCACTTTTACCAGTTCCGGGAGCTCCAACCAAAATGATACCAGAAGAAGATTTTTTATTTAGAGAATCTAAAAAGATATTTAAAAAAGTATTTAATTTGTTCATCTTTATTTAATTAACAAAATAAAACAAAAAGGAAAGAGAAAAGTTTAATTATAATAACTGTAATTTTCATAAGTGCGAAGATATTCTAAACAATTATTACCCACCCCCATTGATTTTGAATTTTAAATTGCATTCCCTATAAGTAGCTTCTGAATCTTATCTACTTCAGGGTTCTCGTGAAATGCAAATTAGTCAACAGGTTGTTAAATGATGTGGCAGAGTGAATTTCTTTCATTGAGGAAACTCCAATTGGCTTTCTTAAACGAAAACTCTATGAGTAGGAAAACACACATAATCCATTTTTTAATGACTTAAGTAAAGGAAAATTCCTAAGTGACCTTACCATAGGCGCAGCCACAGAGGGGGCTAAAGCACCCCCCTAAAGCTGGAAAGTTAGATGTGAAAAGCTTCAAAGATTGAAAATTGTCATTAATGAATTTAAAAAAATATTTCTTTTTAAAAAATTGTCTTTAAAGTATTTCTAAAATATTTTTTATCTCCTCCCCAAAAAGATGTTGGTTTTTAAATAAATACTTACAGTTAGTGCATGAAATACAGTTAAACTCTATTACAATGTCATTTAAAAAAATCAAATAATTATTCTTGACTCTAAGGTGTTACATTGATAGTTAGCTTGTGTTCTATGGATAAGTGGTACAGAATATAGGCCTTAAAATTGAGTTTAGAGTGATATAGAGGGGCACAAAAATTTAACTATGAGTATATAGGGGCACAGAATTTGAAGAGTGCACTGGGTGCAAAAGTAGTCAGGCCTTCACTAGAACCAAGTTCATCAGTATTTATACCTTAGCTCCCCCCACCTTAAACTAAAATCCTGGGTGTGCCCCTAGACCTTACTATGTTTTTGGTCTTGTTTTGTTTGATAGTCATCAGCAATGGCTTGAGGAAAAAGGAAAGAATTTCTTTAAGTCTTTAGACCCCGTACCGGATAAGCCGACCGGCTGAAGTGTGTCCCTGTAACGGCCTGGGAGCCCAAGAGAGAGTTCTTTCCTGCTCAACATAGGAGTTATTGGTAATGTTACACCCCCTGAGGCTTGAGTGAGAACTTGAGGAAGAGGGGAAACGGATAATCCGTGTATTCATGGTCTGCATGATGTATCAGTGTGCAATGGGTTGTCAAAGGCAGTTACAATCGATATTCTTTGGATTAGCACAATAGGAAGCATCTCGCTTCTATACTACTCAAGAAGGAAGGTTCCAAACTGTCATAAATCAGTGATAAAGAGCACCTGCTTTCCTTGAATGGGGGAAGGCAGTTTTCGGCCGTTTCGTCGGGAATCAACGGATATGTGATTTTCGTGGAGCTGGGAACTAAAGAATTAATGTAAAAATCACTAAATTTTTCACCAAGCCTCTAAACCAGGTGATCATAGGCATAATTTACTAGGAGACAGGGGGTTGGGGGGGAAGAGCCTTTGCCCCTCTAAAAAATTCCAAAAAGTTCAGATATCAACTGTATGAAAGTATTTTCTATAATAGCAAATATTTCACTCCCCTTCCCATGTCACACGCCAATTTACACAAAGCAGTTGAGAATGAACTAGCCCACATAGGAGAAAGACATTTTTCTCTTCACTGGAATGCAGTGCATGAAGATTTTTTAAACCAGAAAATTTTCCTTATTTTTATGTTAAATTAAATCATTTGATAAAGAATTCTGAGTTGCTCTTGTGTGCCATTGCTCGGATTTTCTAATGATGGTTGAGGGATAAATCTTGCTTACTAAAGTTTTACATAGTTCAATTTAGAAGCAATAGTTTGTGAGTAACTTTAGATAGTTCACGAGATATTTTAGATAGCTGATAAGGATCTTTCTTATATTTTAAAGGTTTTAGTACTCATGGTGATGATTGTTAGATAAGTAGGAATTATTTTCCCTTTTATTTAATATTCAAGAATATTTTCTTTTTTTGTTAATATGATTTTCATTATTGTATTAATCTTTTCTATTCAAATTTGATTTTTATTGATGATTTCAATTACAATTAATACATGTTAAGAATTTATGTACAGCACATTATACCTGATCTGCTGATACATATACCTATTTTATTCTATTTTTTTCTTGGTTTTTATGAGTATATTTTTATTAATTGTGATCATCTCAAGATTTTTAATATATTTTGTGGTATTCTTTTGGGTGGCCCTGTAGATAAACTCTCCAGTAGATTGGAACCAAAAATCGAGATGCACAACTAGATGTTACAACAATCTTATATATGAAATTTCAACATTCTACGACTAATAGTTTTTGAGATTTGACAGTAAAATACATACACACCTACAAAAGTCGGCAAGCCTGGCAACTTTTGGCATAATTCTTGAGGAAGGCACGTGACCATGGTCGGACCATTACCTAACTATATGGTAGGATGGTATTGTACTTGAAATGGATGAATGTCCCTAAAACTGCCATTGACCGTAAAGTGTTGGAAATCTTTTGAGTGTTCCTGTAGCAGCACTATAAATGATAGACACTTTCTTTGATGGAAAAATTCATTTTATAACCCTTAACAGCATATATCACATCTGAGTCGTTTGAAGTAGCCTAATACCTCTAAAATGCACTCTAATGAATTTCTGCCCATAGAGCTTAATATTTAAAATCTTTTGGGCAGCCCTGTAGATAAACTATCCAGTTGAATGGGACCAAAATGGCGAGTGCACAACTAGATGTGACAACAATCCTGAATATAAAGTTTCAACATTCTACGTCTAATAGTTTTTGAGATATGCGAGTTTGATGAATTTCGGCCCATAGAGCATAATGTATTTCGAATCTTTTGGGCAGTCCTGTAAATAAATTATCCAGTTGATTGGTACCAAAACTGTATTAACATCTAGTGTCATCCACTACAAGTTTAAAAAAATGTATCTGAATTTGAGTGAATGAATAAAAAAGTATTTTATGGACAATTGAAAATTTGTACGAGATATATATAGGGAGAGTGTGAGCTAATACTAGGAATTGAAAAAATAATTCATTAACAATAACCCTTTTAATTTAGTAGTAGATATCATGGCGGCGTCATCTTTCAACAAAAGAATTATGGCAATGAAATTGCCATCCAATATTTCTAGCTCTTTTCAATCATATATATGGATTAAAGCAGACAGATTGTACACCACTCAAAAAAACATTTCAGTAGTAGCCAAATTTTCGATTTTAGTTTTGTGAATAATTAATTAGTTGAAAAAAACACAACATTAGAAAGAAATATGAGAAGATCATTATTATATATGACATGAGTCATTTTTACAGAGAACAATATTTTAAATATGAAACTGACATAGGAAATTTGACTTATACTCAAATAATACTTTTCTGAGAAGGTGTACAGTTAAATTATAAGTACTACCCACAATATCTTTATTTATAATTTCCTTAATTTGTCATCCATATTATTCAATCATATAGCTTCTCCGAGAAGACATTTTTTTGACTCAGAATAACACTGTGCACACAGACTACTGTACAAGAGAGTGACTATTTTGTTTTCAACCCAGAATGGATATCTAAAATGAAGCTGGGAACTAATCATGTGACCCAAAGAAAACATTGGAATTAATCTTGAAGATCGAAAACAGATTTAAAGGTAAAAGCTAGATTTACTCGCGTGTGTACAGTACCATATATTGGCTCAAATGAGATGGGGGGAAAAGGAGGGGGCTTATACTGAGGATAGTGGGATGATTTCATGTTTGACAAGAAAAGGGGGAAGGGCTTATATTCGATGGAGGGGTTACTTATTATTTTACAGTATTTTATGAGTATGTTGATTTTGGTGCTTTTTTAGATTTTGCACATTATTACACATGGTTGTTCAAACAAATTTTTCAATTGAAATATAGTTAACCTGAAATCCATAGCAAAACTGAAGCAAGAGAATGAGAAAATTTTCAATTTTTACAATCTTAAGAGAGAAACCCAGTCATAACAAAATATAATAAAAATGTTAAATTACACATAAAGCAATTCAAATACTTACCTTGATTAAGATGAGATGATACAAATGTTTTTATTTCTTCAATTTGTTCAGTCAAGCCTCCAAAATCATGGAAAAATATTTTATCTGAACAGGAGATAACTTTTTTTGGCTTTTCTATTATGATCTTAGTCTTTGAATGAATACAATAGAATTGTGTCATGAGTCCCATTTTCTGACCAAATACTTTTTTATGACTAGTACTAAGCTTAGAAATAGGAGTTGAGCAGAAAGGGGAATTTTCAGCAGAAGTTTCTACTATAGAACTATCATCATGGATATTCAAAGATAAAACCTCTTCACAAAGATCCAACATATATTCTTGACATCCATTGCTATCAACAGTCCTACTATATATTTTCTTAATAGTAAAATGACATAAACATCCAAGATAAGTCATGTTGATTTTTAAATCTTCTCTAATGTAGGCAGAATCTAAAAAATAATAAAAGTACTTTTTTAAAGTAGCTAGGTAGCACATTCATTTATATATGTGTGTGTGTGTGTGATAATTAAAATATATTTTCATTGACATACATTAATTATTTCACAGAACAGTGATATGAAATGAAATAGCCTGAAATTAGCATGGAGAAACATAAAAAAATATACAACAGGAGACTGCACAGTAGGGTGGATCGAAATTTTTTTTTTTTCAAAATCTTTATCTCCTGTGGTGTCAAAAGTTGTAAATTGATATAAATAACACATGTGTAAAATTTAAATGTTCTATGACAACGTGTTGGGGTTGCGCATCGAGCTTGAAATTTAGAAATTTTTGAAAAATAGAACTTTTTTCAAAAATCTATCAAAAAAATTCTTTTCCGAATTATTAGGCTGTCGAGGTTTTAGAAGTTGTATATTATTATGAATAAGACGTATGCAAAATCTGAAAGGGCTGTGACAATTTCTAGGAGTTGCACATCGAGCTTAAAATCTATAATTATCTGAAAAATATGCGTTTTTTGACAAAAGTATGCAGAAAGCAAAAATTATAATGAATTAGTCCCATTGAAAAATAGACAGTAACGTTCGCAGCTCTTCTCTAGTACAACCATAATCGTAACTACATTACCCAGGACCATCGGTGATTTGCCTGCGATCCGAGTCCTGCCTGTGCCAGCCCAAGCATCCAATTATTGGAGAATGCGTTTTAATGAATAATGTAAAACCGGACTTATCAAACTGTGGCATTTTATCTCAAGTGAAATAATTTAAATCGTAAGAAACTATTATCTGATAGATGGATAGAGAGTAAATTTTGGAGTGGCTGTTTGCTATTGTGTGAAGTTGGCAAATACAACATTGCAGAGGTTTAGTTCGATTAGAGAACTGCGTTTCTAGATTTCGGATGACCCCTTTGTTCTTTCCAGAATTCGATGATTTGACACCACCGCTAATGTATGTGAGGGTCGTAAGATCAATGGATTTCATATCAAACTCTTCCAAATTTCCAGTGAAATTCTTAAAATTAGATCGTGACATATGGCCAAAGTATGTTGAGCCATGTTCCATTATCAGTGAGATATGCTCTTTGTGACAAACACTTGGGTGTAATTTGCCGTCAACAAATTTTTCTATGTATCAGGTTTTGTTCTTCCTCCTATCAAAACACAATCCAAAGAAAATTTTAAAGCCTTCTCCAGTTTCTTTCACTACGAGTCATCTCAGCCTTCCTGTAATTTTATATGGGTCGAGAATCAGTTGAGAAGATTTCTCTCCATCTGCATTCCTTCCGCTTTCTAGATTGGGAAATAAAGTTGATACCAAAGTTGCTGCTGCCCAGTCCGCAATAATTTTGTGTCACAGACTTGTGAAAGCACTGATACTTTTATTCTAACTTGGTCATTTGTGAAAAAATCTCCCAAAGTGGCGGTCGATAGGCATTCAGCGTTTTCTTGTCTTTCGTACTTCTCTTAAGTTATTTTCACTTTCCAAATCAATGACTGTAGTTAGAGATTGGATGTACGAACTCTTTCACCTCTTTCTCCACCAATCTCGGAATTTCTCTTTCCAACCTTTCAACTTTTCTCTCATTCTCCATAAACTTCTCTTCTTTACAACTCCATCGATTGTCACATATCTTGCTCCCTGATCTGTTAATGACTCCTGTTCTGTATGAGGTATGCGAGGCCCTGAGCCACACCTGCTCCGGGAAAAGTCAGGACATTTGCAAGTGCGATATTCAATAGCTCAGTAGGGAGAGTCTTTCCCACTTCCTTCATAAACAATTTCTTATGTCCGTCTCTAACATACAATTTATTTAGCTGCTGAACTTGCTCATGACCTTTCCTAACTATCTCTTGAATTCCTTGGATTGACACAGTAGGGATACTGGTCTTGATCCAAATTTCCTGTACTTTGATCGCCACAACTAAGGTTACTTCTCCTTCCGGTGGATCCTGTCCTTTATTCAGAAATTTTTCTTCTTAAGTACAAAGAAGTAATATAGAAGTACGAGTATGTCTTCTCGGGTTAGTAACTTGGTACAAGGTAATTCTTTTGATATCCCCAGCTTTTCTAAGAACACCGATTTTGTTCCATGTTCTGTTGCAGACACTTTCACTCTATTCAGAATCATAGCAGTGCAAGGCAACCACCTTTTATCTTTCTTGAGAATAAACTGAAAGCACCATCTATCTGAAACGTTAAACTAAATGCCTGTTTCAACGAAATAACTCGTGCCTGGTTTAACCGAATGCATCGCAATCACTTGGCAGGGCAGGCAAACAGGAGCTAGTTGTCTAGAGCACAGCTTGCATACTGCACCCAAGACAAAACGACAGCATAACGTATGCATTGTATCAAATTATTCGTAAAGCCATTTTTTGTGATTTACTGAGTTTCTCTGAACATTTTTTAAAATATAAAAGAACCAAATTATTTTTAATAAATAAAGTTTGCTTTCTACATAGTTTTTTCAAAAAACACATAATTGTCAGATATTTATACATTTCAAGCTCGATGTGCAATCCCTAGAAATCGTCGTAGCCCCTCCAGATTTTACATACGTGTTATTTCCCGGGGGGGGGGGGGGGGGAAAGACTATTTTAACGTATGGTTACCATGTTGGAAAGAGCAAAAAAGCAAGGGAAAACACTGCATACAAAAATCCATCCAAAAAATCCCCTTGCCCTATGCTGCCGGCGCCCATGGCATCCAAGTATTCTGTCAGATATGCAGAACCATCGCTACGGGAGAGAACCATGGTCCCCGCTCCAGCCGCTACGCACGCTCGCCTCCGCATATGGATTACAAAGACGGTAGACATGATAAAGCTTACGTGATGGCGAAAAACAATATACCTCGCTCCTTCCCTTGATAACATCATTGTGATGAAAATTAAAATCATTACAAAAAATTAGAAAATGCCCACTATTACAAAACAAAATTTTAAAAACGAGACCTTACAATTAGATCATATACAATTTTGAGAGGAGAAAAGCTAACATTTAAACATTTATTCTTTATTTTGTTTGAACATTTTATTAATCTTTAGCTGTTTCAATGTTCCCCACAAAAATATCGAGACAATCTGAGGCACGTCGAAATAGAAAAGTAATCCGCCTGCTGTCTCCCTAACACGCGCAGCTGCAACGTAACCCATAACAGGAAAAGGAAAAACCATTTAATTAAAAGGACAGAATTTAAATAAGTAAAAGCTCGACTATCCAGAAAGCACGAGAAATGCCGGATAAGTGAAAATTCCGGATAGTTAAGCTTGTTAAAAAAAAAAAAATAAAAAATATGTTTCTCGACAAAGCTGTTAAGGGGGGGGGGGGGGATCTAATCGGAAATGTTTTGGAATGATAATCAATGCATGTTGAAAAATACTCTAAAAATAGATCGGTGCGTACTGATCTATTTTTAATTGTGTGTTTTTAACAAAGTTTTTAATTGTATTTATAATAATATTCGTTTATATTGCAGTGTTACAAGGCAATAATACCTTTGCATCGCTGGGGAGAAAAATAATAGTAAATTAAAAATAAAACCACTAACAGGTAATTTCTTTAAACTAAGAGAATAATTAAAACAAACGGTGATGTTTTCTCTGTCCCCCCTCCTTCCCTCTGGAGCTTCTGTTCAGAGATAACACTGTTGAATCATCGGAATGCAGATGGGCAAAATAAGTAGGTCAGGACTCCCTAGCTATATGTAATCAGCACTTTTTCTGTTTTGGCTATCGGTACGGAGCTGATTTTTTTCCGTGCTCGCCAGCACAGCTGTAAAATGTTTTGTTTTTGTAACGTGTGTCCGTCATATTTGTTTTGTGAGCATTTTGTCTGTTTATTTTTTTTTATACTACAACGATTCGTGGAATTATTGATAACCTCTAGCAGTTAGAAATTTGCATCCTCTTTCACGTTCTAAGTTTGGACAGCTGTGATTCACAGTAGGAATTAGTCATTTGAGAAGACCTCCCCCCAAGGGGGGGGGGGGGACACACACAAAATTTTCCGGTTACTTGAATGCCGAATAGTCGAGATTTTAAGTAGTGGAAAAAAATGGTATCTAGATCAGTGAGCCTTAAAAAAAAAAAAAAAAAAAAAAAAAACCTGAAATCGGGGAAAGTGCCGGTTTTTGGAACTTTCCGGAATTCCGGATAAAGGGTCCAATACTGTACAACTTTTGAGACCTCAGGAGATAAAGATTTCGAAATTTTTTTTTTTTTCGATCCACCCTACTGCACAGCTTGGGAGCAGACCTTGTGCAGATTTTAGTATTTTTCAGATTTTGGGTCATAATATGAAAGTGATTTTATTTTCCACTACGTAAAAGAAAATTAGTGAAACATTTAAAGAGTGAAAAGAAACAGGAATTATAAACATAAATATGAAATTAGAAATTTAAAGGATTTAAAAAATTTCAAACATTTGCTAAACAATGACTTGTTTCCAATTATCAACCATGGGAAATTTTTTTTAATTCTAAAGTTTGCTTTTTCATCTAGCATACTAACAGATTTTCAAAAGAGAGTGGGTATGTATCAACTTTTTCATTTCAAATATTGCTGCGTTTGAAAAAAGCAAAAGTACACTAAATAAAGAAATTTAGTTAAAAAAAGGGGGGGAGGGGCTATTACTGCTATTTTGAATGAGCTCTGCTGGGTTCTGTATAATATGTAAAAAATGCGCAAACAAGCAAGAAGTTTGGTAGCATAACTCCAGTCATTCCCCATGCAAATTAAGCCCTGGTTATTATTAATAATGTAGGGAGAGCATCTGACGAAAGCTCGGTTTGAACTCACGGAATTCGCATGGTGGAATGAGGCACAATCCAGCTTGGCCAAAAGGTACCCGCTTGACCGGCTTTCAATCCCGGGTGTTGAGTGCACGAAGGTGATCTTCGTGCTGCCACAATGATAAGCAAATAAGCCTGTTAAAGTGAATAATTGATGAGAAAATACCACTGATTTTTATGAATTTTTTAACAGTGGCAATCCTGTGAGATAAAGACAAGAAATCACAGAATTAAAGTTTAGTACAGTCAAACCTCATTAGTAAGTCATCTGGATAAGACGTCACTTTGCGTATTACATCATCTTTTGGAAGTCCTAACCTTTTTAATATGCCTTTTTGCATATTGTACTCCACTTATTGTTCCTCTATTTTTGAAACCTCTCTGCATAAAACATCACTTTTAAGAGGGCAATATACAAACTTGTCTTATCAACAAACTTTAGGAATTCATCGAGGACTATTCTTTGTTCCAACTTCTGAACAATGGCGGATTAAATGAGACTGATTGTACACCTACTCAAAAAAATATTTCAGCAGTAGCCAAATTTTCTATTTTAGTTTTGTGAATAATTAATTAGTTGAAAAAAAAACACAACATTAGAAAGAAATATGAGAAGTTATTATTATATATGACATGATTCATTTTTACAGAGAACAATATTTTAAATATGAAACTGACATAGGAAATTTGACTTATACTCAAATAATACTTTTCTGAGAGGGTGTACAGTTAAATTATAAGTATTACCCACTGTCTTTATTTATAATTTCCTTAATTTTTCATCCATATTATTAATTTAAATTCTTATTCTACTAATTTATATAAATTATAATGTGAGTTAATTATAGGTGCACTTATTATTTAAACATTTAGAATTTTGTTTTGCATTTAATATAAACTCTGCTTAAGAAGTCAGTAAGTCATTTTTAAGTGGTCCCGAGAACGGTGTACTAATGAGGTTGACTGTATAATGTATTTTAGGCATAACATAGTCAGGAAGAGACATTCCATTCTAAAATGTTTGAATTCCAAGACTGAAGTTATTCGTGAGTGCTAAAAAGGAGAACGGAAGAAGAAATAAAACAATTCTTCTTATAACATACCTAATTGTAACATTAAGAACCTTTTAAAAAAGTCTGTTTCCATAAAAGGTTTTGGATCATCACAATTCAGAATCAATTTATCACATAAATCAAGAGTTAAATCATAATGTTCACAAAATGCAAATCCTTTTATATAATTTTGAAGAAAAGACTTTGATGACAGCATAAGCGTTGAAGATTCTAATGAAGGGTCGGGCCAGCATCTAAATAATAACTGTCCTTGCTCAGTATTAACTGTAACAAGAGATCCTTTATTGTATTTTAGAGTTTTCATGACAGATGAATTCATAAATATAAATGAATTTATGAAATTTGGCACAGCCACCTTCAAACCTAAAAAAAAAATATATAACAAATAATTAATTTTAATTTAGTTGGCTGCACTAAAATATTCTAATAAGAAATAGTTAAGTCAATATGAATGTAATATATTGTTTTAATTAGATACTTCAATAATTTAAATAAATAAATACAGAAAATTTAAAAATCTCTGTCATTAACACTGAAAAGCAATTTTGGATGGTCTTGTTTCCAAAGTTTTTCTCCAAGGAGTAAGGTACTATTCAGTTACCAGAAGAACTAATAATGTATTTCTATCCTTCCTCTTAGCTTAAACCCTCGAATGAGTTATGGTATAAAGAAGTTTAATTAAAATTTTGACCAATAGCTCAATCATTAAAAAAGTCATTAAATGTTAACTACAACTTATATTAAATTGATGCATATATATATGTGTGGTGTGCGTGTGTGTGTTTTGGACTTGCATAGAAAATAAAATGTTTTAGTGAGAGATCTTAAGATTATAATTCAAAAAAGTCACACAATTTTTGAATATAAACATAAATTAATTATATCAGACACTAAGAACATTTAAAAACTATTTTTTTATGAGCTTTACTGTACAATAATATAAGCAATAAACTTGTATTCCTTATGAAATTTCCAAACAAATTTCTTAAAAGTGGAATATTTTGCAATATGTTTTATACTTTAGAAAATTTTGCAAGCAATTACATGTTTTTTTTTTTTTTTTTTTTAAATGGAATATTTCATAAAAAACACATTATAGTTTATAATGGGGTATTTCCAAAAATGGCAAACTCATGGTGATTAAACAGGCTCTTAATATTTTTATATGACAGTCATTTAAAATTTTTAGGAACAAACTTATATAAAAAAAAAAAGTAAAAGCTTGCAAATTTTAAAAGAAAATAACTGATGTACACATATATATTTTTATAAAAATAGACTAACATGCTTAGTAACTGACCAACATTTGCTTTCTCATCTCAGACACCCCCCTCACTACCATTTCCTGAATCTGCTGTTACAATGAAAAACCTTTGAAAGTGGAAGCCATATGATAGCCCCTGAATTTTTTTTGTTATGGCCAACACTGTGCAGCTAGTGCATTTGTGTAATATCCAGTGGTGGGAAAAACTACTTTTTTTTTGTAGCGAACTACAACTACCGCTACTTTCCAAAAAATGTAGCTAACTACAACTACAACTACTTTTTGAAAAATGTAGTTAGCTACACTACTTTTGAAATGTAGTCGCTACTTCGCTACTTTTAGGAGACAAATTTTGCTAACAGATTCAGTTTGCATTACATTCATATTTAAGGATATTTATATCCTAATTAGAGAAAACTATTGATATCTTAATTAGAAAAAAACCATTGCACTAATAAACAACTACCAGGGGCATGGACGCCCATAGGGGGGGGCAAGGTAGGGCACTTGCCCCCCCTGAGATTTAGGTTACTGTCTCATGATGTAAAAAAATCACAAAAGCAGTACTAAATTTGTTAAAAGTTTGAAATTTGCCCCCCCCTAGAAATTTTTTTTGAAGTTTGCCCCCCCTAGAAAAATTCCTATGGGCGCCCATGACCAGGGGAGTGTTTGAGGAGGGCGGCGGGCCCCCTCAAGAAATGTAAAGCAATTATTAAAAAGGAGCTATTTTGAAACATTTCTTTTAACTTTAGAACAATAAAGTTTAAAATACCGAATCGTCCCTCTCCTCGAAATGGAAGCCTATATATACGCTCCCCCCTTACCATGGGTAAGGGGGTGTCACACCTCTGAGATCTGCCTGTTACAGTTTATATTTTGAATTAATATAGTGCACTTTTAAAAATATCTTTAAACGGTTTTAATAATTTTAAATCAATCTTTGCAAACTACAGCCTTGAATACAATACATTACCTTGGCAAAATCTCAGGCTGTGAGTCTGAAACCTATGGTGTACTGTTGTGAATTTCCCCCTTTGATGAGGACAATGCATTTTACCTTGTTTTGATGTTTTTACAATGACTGGCTTGGGGTTTTTTTTTTCAATTTAAATTTTTCTAATTATTATATATATATATATATATATATATATATATATATATAACTAATAAGTAAAACACAAAACATACTACAATATATATAAATGCTAACTAATGGATATTTTATGATAAGTACATACGGCTTCTATGTACTATGATAAGTACATACAAGTTTTCAAAAACGCCTTTAATTTCTACTTTATTAATCTAATCTTAGAAACCATTATCATTGAGTTAGAAGAACGGAAAATATAAGTCTCTAAGCCTTTTTATTGTTACACAATTATGATATAGATATCATAAAGGAAATTTAGCTTAAGAAAAATTATTATTGCAGCATATATAAATTTAATATACAATAAATCGAGAGATTTGCGATGCCTCTATTTTTCAGGGGCTCCGGGCTATTGCCCGCGCGTCCGTGTGATAATGAGACTCTGAAAATACTATGTTAAAATGTTTGGTATGGTATAGTAAAGGGGGCCCCGAAGCAGTGGCGCACCCAAGATTTTAGTTTAGGAGGAGCTAAGACTACAAATATTGATGAACTTGGTTATAGTGACCTTGATTATAGTAATAATTCCCTTATAATGTCAAAATATTCTGTATCACACGCCCATAGAACACAAGGCCACTATCAGCGTAACTCATTATAGAGTCATAAATAAATACCTGACTTTTTCACTGACGTTGTAATATAGTTTAACTGTATTTCATACACTGACTGTAAGTATTTACTTAAAAACCAACGTCTCTTTTTTTTTTTTCTTGGTAAAAAAATATTTTAGAAATAGTTAAGATAAATTTTAATAATAAAATGTTTTAATTCATTAATGACATTTTTCAATTTTTAAAGGTTCTCAGATCTAACTCTCCAGTTTTAGGGGAGCTTTAGCCCCCATAGCCCCTCCGTGGGTGCGCCTTTGCCTACAAGTAACCCAGTACTCCGAGGCCCCATCTAAATATGATTAGCTTTGGATTCTCTTTCCTTCTTTTTTGTGTCCTCTTTATAGCAGATTGGTGAGTCTACAAATAATACTGAGAACGATAAAAAGAAAAAAGATGTACAAGGTCAGGCTTCAGGCAGGAACCCCCCCCCTCACTCGTGTGCGTGTGGTGTGTGCCCCCATAGAATCCCGGGGGGGGGGGGAACAGGGCACACATAGACACCCTGGGAGGGGCGGGGGAGAGATTGGGTATTCTTTCAAGCATTAGTTCCAGTTCTATGCTTGGTGTCATAAGAAAGAGAATTTGCACCACGAGATCAATCGCCGGAAATGATGACGCGGCAAAAGTAGCTTCCAAAACGCGCTACAAACTACTAATTTTTTGTAGCGCGCTACACTACAAACTACTAAAAAAAGTAGCGACTACTGTAGTTTCGCTACTTGTAGCGCGCTACTCCCCAGCCCTGGTAATATCATCTTTTCTTTTTAAAAAAAACTGGTGTAGAGCAGCTTGAGAAGAGTTTCTTACATTTTATTGAATATCTTGGTTTATTTTTTGATTGGTCTTTAAAGGCTACGAACATTTTTTTTTTTTTTTCAAATTACAGCCTTAATTTCTAATGTTCTTTTCTGTGAGTGTAGTTAACCCTCATTTATTGTAGTTAATCTGTTCAAGAATCTTCTGTGATAAGCGAATTTCTATAAAGTAGGAATTTGTATTTATAAATTGAATTTTTTCGCAGTTGGGATATAAAAAACCCATTTGTAACCAAAATTTGATTCTTTAACATCATAAGAGTCTCTAGACATGGAATATATATATGTTGGACATTTCAAATATATATTGCATGTTTAATTGCACAGACACAGTTATTACACACAATCACTTATGGCCCTCACATCAGATTACAGCCCCTGGACCCAGGATCAGAGACAGGGCCCGCTCCCCTTCCATTTTACAGTCGTGTGCTACATTATTATTGCATGTTTATATCGTACCCATACTCATTTTAGAATGTGATTCAACTTGAAAAAAAGAGCAGAGTGGGTGAATATGTTAACAGGGTTCTCACTCATTTCTTGATATAAAAAATAAGGCCTTTTTAAGGCTATTTTTAAAGATACATTCCAATGCAATTATCTTGTACATCTCCTTAATAATACAGCATTTTATATCTTTTAAAGCATTAACCCCTTCTTTCTCCCTTCTGTGATATTTCCGGGCTGAAGAGTTCAAAAGTTATGCACCAGAAAGATTAGAACATTTCAATTCTTTGCAAGGAAATTTTTTTATATCAAAATGTGTACAATCTTAGAATAAATGCACATATCATGTAGAATGGCAGTTCTACGAGTGACGCAGCCAGCCCCAACCAACCAACCGCAAAACTTCGCGACACTTATATTTACAGGTAGCTTTCCAATTTTTTTGTTGTTCTCTCCTGGATCTCGGAATTCGCTCTAACGAATCTTTTACAATTAATATATGATTTTAATCGGTGCCAAATTCGATGAGTGACGTCGCCGGTTAAGCTAGGAAAACTTATTTAAATTAAAAAAAAAAAATCCTGTTCAAAGAGGGAACTATTTAACCCGCGTAAGGAAATACGGAAAATGATCTCGTTTCAAAGGCAGTAAACAAGACAGGGAGCAGGAATACAGTGTTGTAGATCCGTGACAAGATTTGTACAAGTTACCTTATATCGCAAACCAGTTTCGTCTTAGACAGCTAGTACGATTCGCTTCTGCTTTCTGACCAGATGACTTAGGTTCTGTCCCCGACGTTGCACTTTTGTGAGATGAGCTTTGTGTTACTGTCATTTTTGTTTTATTTATTTCATTTTAAAAAATAACAGAATATTATATACTTTACTTATTTTTTCTGTAATTTATTTTGCTATAATTAATAATTAAAAATAGTTAAGACTTTGAATTAAAAAATCATTAATTTAAGTATTTTTTGGTAAAACTTCTTCCTAACTTTTTATTTAAGTATTTCGTTTCTCTAGTATTTTGATAGCTATTTCTAATTAAATTAAGTCTTTATTTTTCTAAAATTATTAACCGTATTTGGAAAATTCAATATGTAATTAATATTTCAATGAATTTTTTTTTCTCTTTAGAAAGATCACATAATTAATAATAATTATTTAGTATTCAAAGGAAAATAAATAGTAGCTTTACATACTAACTAGTTTTAATAATAATTCTTTTACTCTTCATGTATATATAAAATTTATTGAAATTATTGAATTATAATTTTAAGACTAATATTTTTTCCAAATCTTAGGTTTTCTCACTTTTATTTTGTATTCCTTTAAATACCAGATTTAAAATTTTGTTCAATACTTTTCAGATAGAAATTTGATTAATTAATCTAAATTTATACATGCAGTATATTTTGTATTAGACATTTAAAGGCCGGAGATGGCATCTAAAACAAGATGTTGTGCCCACCCGAGCCAAGTTGATAAGATACTGAAGATGGTAGATAACTGAAGTATAAATGTCCAGGGTCAAGGACGTGCCAACGCTTTAGAAAGTGGGGGGGGGGGACAAAACTACCTTGCCCCCCCCTCCTCCCCTGCAGATTTAGTATATAGTCTTATGACGTAAACAAACTTGCATTTCAAAGCGAAATCGGAACTCAAATTGTTACAAGTGTGAAATTTGCCTACTCTAGAAATTTTTTTTAACTTTGCCTCCCCCCCCCTTAAAAAATTTCTATGGGCATCCATATAGGGCTCCTCAAGGTTTGATTGTTGCAAAGAGAAAGAGCTATATAATGTTTCGTTATAAAGGTATCAAAGCCTCTGCCTCTCGCTTTCCTGTAAGTAAGCTGGGTCCCGCATTTTAATCTTGAAAGTCCCGTAAATCCCTGTGTAAAAGTTGGCAAGCCTAGCATGCTCCCACCTGCCTCCCCCCCCTTCCTACACACCTCACAGATAGACTCACCGAATTGTTTCGCTACTAGACTGATGATGAATGAAATCAGAATCCGAAGTTGTTTATCCGAACAGTTTTAATATTATCAAGAATGTGCTTAGGGCTTTAGCAGCACTGGACAAAAACCAATTGCAGGTCTTTCGAATTTGTCCACTTACTAAATAGTGGGTCCTGACTGCCCCCGCCATTCCCCAGAAAAGGTTGTACTGACTCTAATTAAGTAAATTTGAATAACTGCATTAAAATACGTTTGCATAATGTAAAAGCTGTATCCTTGCTACTTACCGGACTGTAAATTTGAAAAAGAAAGTTAAACACGAAATTACAAATTCTGTACTTTTTCTCGGCTATGTTTACTGATGTGCAGTTTTCAGCAAATCTAGGTCAGTAAGTTTATTAGACTACTTCATATCTATGAATTCAATAGTTTTTTTAGCATCCCTGGGCATGGGCGCCGGCAGAATATTTCCCAGGGGGAGGGGGGCAAAGACTACCTCAATGTATGGTTACCATGTAGGAAAGAGCAAAAAAGCAAGGGAAAACACTGCATATAAAAATCCAGGGGGGCCATTGCCCCCCCTTGCCCTGTGCTGCCAGCGCCCATTCCCCTGGGTGGTTACCTAGTTTGCCACCTCCTAAGCTCGACTCTGAATTATTTTTGTGCTAGTACAGTGAAAACCAAGTTGGACAATTTTCTGGAAAATAGAAGGTGTTCATAACATACAAAATGTACCACTATAAATTAGACACGTTTTGAGCAAGGCCGTAGCCCCCCCACCAAAAAAAAAAAAAAAAAAAAAAAAATTGGAGGGGATATGCAGCGCTTCGGAGAAGGTGAGGAATATATAGTACTAAAATTTTTTGCACCTGTAATTCTCTCCAGAGTCAATGCAAATAAACTACTAATACACTGACCAAAATTTCAGGGAGTGGGGGGATCAAACCCCCATTATTCCCCTTCTGGCTACGGCCTGGTTTTTGAGGGTACACCAAGTGCCTAACTTTCGGGCAGAGTTTTCACTGCAATAATGTTTTAAACTTCTTAATAGAGAGGAAACAAATTATACAGTTCCCCCCCCCCTCTCCTCGTACACAGGGGAGGCGAAAACCCCTCTCCTCACACACAGAAGGGGCAGACAAACCCCCTGGTCCAGGGTTCTGGTCTACCGGATGGCTGATAATCTAAAAATTCAGAGTTTTGGACAGTTTTTCTCACGATGTAATGTAAATATGCTTCAGAAGCACTAAGAAAGTCAACCATGCAAGACCCCCGCCCCTTACATAAGCAATACGAAATACTCCTCGTGTAGGTTTACCATAACACAATACAATACAACCTTTTCAGAAATAGTTATATGCTTTTAGTGTATGTTAGAAAAAACTGAAATTAAATTAATAACATAATGTATCTCTTAAATTTATAAAACACACAAAATGCAGATATCAATATTTTATTAATTACTTACTTGGTGAAAGACAGCATGCAGTACGTAAATTTATCAAAAATGTGGCTGCCTTTTAAATCTATCAAAACAGCTCAATTAACTTAGTATTTTAAAGCCTCTAATTTATGGGAATCATTGACACCAAGGTTTTTTTTTTTTTTTTTAAATCATCCTAAAATAAGTATAATATGTGCTAACTAAGAAAGTACCTTAAATAAATACAGTAGAATTTTTGAAATTCAAAATCGACGGGACTTAACCGATTCTGCATAACACAAAATTCCAGATCATAAAAATCCTGTAGTATTATTAAAAAAAAAAAAAAAAAAAAATCGTTATAATCAGAGAAATTCCTCAATAGAAAGATGCTAAAATTTTAAACATTTTAAATAAAATCTAAAACATTTTCGTTCTAATATGGATTTACTGTTATTTTAAGGTCTAATTTCGTCTTGATAATTCAAATTCCGTTAATTAGCAGTCCAAATTTAAGAAATTCTTCTGTATTTAAAAATAACAAAAAGGGATATATTAAAAAAAAAAAAAAATGGGAAACAGATAAAAGTTTAAACACGCATGCGCAAAATCACTAATAGCCATTGGAGGAAGCGTATGATTCTGAAAGAGATAACAAAGCTAGTGGAAACGGAATTCTGCTTTAGCGTTATGGCATTTGAGTCAGTAAAGAATTAGGGACAGCAAAGACACAAGTGGAAACGAGCTTTATACGCCGGGTTATGTCAGCATGCCCAGTCTCTTTTACACCTACAGCATGCGCATTACCGATCTCGCGGACATACGAAATTCTTCTGACGCTGGAGAAAACATATATGTATTCAGTTACAACTGCTTTCTTCTGACACTAGTCTGCAAATTTATGAAATAAAATCAAAGATGGTGGCAGGGATACTAATCTATACTCGACCCAAATTATAAATAGAAAATTACTCAAAAAATTATTGATTATAATCAGTATTATGCCTCTTATTATAAAATTCTAACAAAAACCTGTCAATTTTCAGTTACATGTTACTAAAGAACTTGCTGTGACTTTTTTATTCAAATACTCTGATACTGCATGAAAACAGGTTTGTATATTTATTTACATAACTTAGTGTCAAGCAAACTTCTGAAATTCGCCCGTGAAACTAATTTATTATCTTCTGACCATACCCCTAAAAAGTAATGATATCCCTATGCAAAAACCCTTAACTGGTTAAAAATTTGTGACGCAGCATTTTACTTTAAAGCTCTATGAATTTTAAATATGGGTCTTAAAAATAATATCAAATTTTGAGTGACGCCCTGCTGGGATTTTTAAAGATTTGTTTTTAAATTCCATTACAGTTACTTTCCTTTTATTTTCTAAAGAAGATTTATGCATTTAAGCAATGCTTTTAATTATGAAATACACTGTCAAATATATCACACTTTCACTGAGTCTATATAATGGACTGAGCAAAATTTTCATATACATTTCACTTACTTTGGTTGCTATGACACTAACTAAATATTTACGTAAATTTCACTTGCCCTTTTGGATAGCGTGACGCAAAAGATAAATTAAATTATTGAAATAAATTCATTTGAATCCATTATATAGACCCAGTGAAAGTGTGATATATTTGACAGTATATTTCATAATTAAAAGCATTGCTTAAATGCATAAATCTTCTTTAGAAAATAAAACGAAAGTAGCTGTAATAGAATTTAAAAACAAATCTTTAAAAATCCCAGCAGGGCTTCAAGGGGTTAAAGTGTATTTGAGTTTAAAATAATCATTGTGTTTTAATAAGTTATAATTATGTTATATATTTATCTCATATCACGTCTTTTCCCTCCCTCTTTTTCTTGACTCTGACAATATTTTCCCACCCTCCCCAACTATGGCTAAAGGTAAACGAATCATGGAACTAGGACCGGACTGGCTACTTTAGGAGTCCTAGGCTAGAAATTGAAAATAAGGCCCTTACTGGGGAATTTAGAAGGAACAGAATATTAGAATATGCAATATTTGAAAATTATGTTTATGTGCCTAAAACCACATTGAACTATTTTAAAGCTGTTTGGGGTCACTGACTCTTAAGGGGACCTGTGGAGTCCTAAGCTATGCCATTATGTAAAAGCGTAACATTACTGAGAAATAAATTAAAATACTATGATCTATATCTAATGACTCAATTGATAAAGAAGTATATTCATTTTTGGGAGTCTTTGTCGGGGCCCCCTTGAGCTAGGGACCTTCAGCAATCGCCGACTATTTGACTTGACCAGTTTGGGCCTGCATGGAACAAGGAAGCACAGTGTAGAAAAAGAAAATATCTCCCATGCCCCTTTTTCTCCTTCTCCACAGCATGCAGACAACATGGTTAGCATCCTATACGATTTGCCCCCTACCCCTGCTCGCATTGAGAAAAAAAAAAAAAAAAAAAAAAAAATCTGCAAAAATCACAGGAAAAGTGAAGATGAAATGTTAATTTAAGACTTTTACAATTTTTTAAGGCTTTTAGGGTAAAAATGAAACCTTTTTAAGGACACCTAGTTATTTTTTTTTTATTTGGCCTTTTTAAGGACTTTTCAAGGTGTGTGGGAGCCCTGGTTAACTGACATTTAAAAAATAAAATAGAGATTTATGGGGCAGAAGTTCTGCACTAATATACAAACAAGTTCACACAGCAGACACAATGACAATAACTACTGACACCAATTTTATTAAATGTTTATGATAAACTATTTACCATAACTATAAATTTTAAGCTATAATTAGCAGTAGAATATCTTGTAAAATTTCAAAATATTATTTTTCTAGTTTGTGTTCAAATAAAATAAACAATAACAATGCTGTGCTGTCAAGCTGTGCCCGGGTGCCTGTCAGGCTCTGGCCCTGGACCCAGGGGTCCACCCAGACCCACCCTTGTGGGACCATAAATATGATGAGATGTACAGCAGAAGAAAGAACAGCAAGCTCACTGCTCCTCTGAAAGCATGACTTCAATAGGAGAGCAGTTACAGTTGTACAGTATCTTTAGTAGGTCTATTGTTGTTAACAATCTTACAAACTTTCTTTTTTTCATTTTCCTGGAAAATGGTTTGTTTGATGCGATAGAAAACTATAGACAGAACTGCCATGAAATATGCCTGAATATAATACAATTTAAATTATCCAAATTGGTAAACATTAATACTTTATTTTGAATATAGACTAATTTGATATTTTGAATATTTCCTTGATTTTAAATCTATGAAAAACCAGATACAGTGAAGTCGCTAAATTCTAAGTGTGGTATTGCAAGGGAGAACTGTACCTCCCAAACAGCACAGCAAGCTTGCAGTAAGTTTGATTTATCAAATCAATAAACTTGCATTAAGCTTGAAAATTTCAAGCGTGTAAGCTTAATGCAAGCTTGAATCAAGTGTTCAAGTTTACACTTGCCCAACTTGCATTAAAACCCGTTCAGGACGAGCGCCACATATATGCGTCGACGAAAAACTGCTCTCAGGGCCAAGCGCCGCACCTTTGCGTTACGGTGAAAGTGATACCCATGGCCGAGTGCCGCATATGTGTGTTTCAAAATTGGAACGAAATGCAGAGCACTAGAGGGCGTTAGTAATCCATGTTTCTTGTAAAATATTATACTCATAAATAAGTATTTCTCTCTCCAATGTCAGATTGGGGTTAGTCAACTGTCTGTGAGTCATTAGAACTTTGGAGGGAAATAATGTAAACAGAAACACGTGTGGAATACTTCTTACTCATTTTGAAGTGGTTTGCTTTTCTCTTTAGGTTTTTGTTTAGCTTAGGCTCTAGTTTCTGTTTTGTGTTCTGATGGGATTTAAACTTTATGGTTGCTTTGTGGTTGGGGTTGTTTATCTCGGCCAAGTTTTTGTTCTCGGCAATGTGAAGTTTGGTATTGGCATAATTTTTAAGGCACTCCACCGTTTATTGCTTGTTAAGAGAGGGCGTACTTTTTATTTCACTGAGCCACGAACAGCCGATATTTCTAATATGTTTATTCTTCAATAGTCCTTTTAATGGATGTCATTTCCCAAAACTGTGCACTGAGAAAAGTGGAAAAAAACTTAGAAGGAGGTGTGTTGTTTGCTCAAAGAGGAATAAAAGACGTGACACCGCATATGAATGCAAACTTTGTAATGTCGGATTATGCGTTGATCCGTGCTTTGAAATTTACCATATGGCTTTAAAATTTTAGTTATTCAATTGTTTTATAGTATTTGTAAATATTTTTTCTGAATTGATATATTTTTGGTATTAATTTAGTATTAATCAAGATAATTTTAAATGTAGTATAGTGTATTATATTTTTATTTTTCATAATTAAGCATTAATTCTTTTAATTATTTTTTATTATGAGAGAAAGACATTATATTCTATAATATATTTAAAAATGGTTCTATATCCATGCAAATGAGAGTTTTTATGCATTGTTTTGTAACGCATACGTTTCGAGAAATTTTATGCGCGTTAGGCTTAGCGGGCGAAAACTCCTCGGCCCATAGGAACAATCGAAGCTTGAGAGGTGTTGTCCTGTGAGGATCGCTTGTCCCGAACGGGTTAAGCTTGGCATAGCAAGCTTGACAAAGCAAGCTTAATTCAAACTTACTACACTCTAAAAAATTTTTCTAAATACATGGGGCGCCGGTCGGCGAACTCGCTCCATATATTTTATTTTTCCAGGCATTTTCCCCCTCTACGCTGAAACCTCAAGTTATTTTAATCTGTTCCGTCTAGCGTTCATGATGGGATCGATCTCGGGACCTAAGATGCGGGAAGCCAGCGTCTTACCACCATGCCAATCCGACTCGAGGTGACATGACTAAAGTTTGAAGTGACTGTTATAGTTGTCATGCCGTTTTTTGGCGAGATTGATCAGTATTGCCAATGCCGATCTGCATACCATTTTTACAAGGATGAATCAAAATTAAAATAATGTTATGTGCAGAGCTTATTTATCAGCAGGGCAACTGGGGCACTTGCCCTGGGCCCACTAATTTCAAGGGCCCAAAAATTTTGTACTTTCCAACAGATTTTTATCAATTAATTTATAAAAAAAAACTTTGTACAAAAATTGAATTGTCATTTTCTTGAGTCGAAAGCTGATTCTCAGACATTTTACTCTACTAAGGGTTCTCTAAAGCCCATCAGCATTAGGTCAAAATCCTTGAGCCAACATCTCAGCCTCTTTTTGTGAATTTTATTATAAGAAAATCTCATTAGTTTTAAGATACGTACAGTAAGTTTTGCAATTATTTTCATTTATATTTTAAAGAAGTTTAGTATAGAAGCGTATGTAGCATGTGTCTAGATATTCATCATTTGTAAAAATAAATGTTATTCATGCATGCAAAAATCCTTTAATATTCTTTACTGCAATGTATTCATATATTAAGTATTTAAACTTGATAAATATTTCTGCAGATATATATGTGTCCAAAACCATTTAAATATGTAATATGCAACTTCTCGTAAGTGCAAAGTCCCAAAAGTTTGTATTTGCCCAGGGACTAATATTATGATGATCGGGCCCTGGTTATGTGTAATTTATAGACTCTACTAATAGGGAAATAAGCATAATATAAATCTTAATGCCGATCTGCATATTTTATTTTTCCATGGGATGAATCAAAATTAAAATAATGTTATGTGTGATTTATAGACTCTACTAATAGGGAAATAAGCATAATATAAATCTTAAAAACAGCACACGGTTTAAAATTTTCAATATCGCTGCCGCAATCCTGCCGAACTCATGTTGGGCAATATTGGCCAAAATTGAGACAAATGACTGATTTTGAAATCAATTTTGTAGTATATTTGTATTTTATTTAGAAGAATTTCAATATTTGGGAAATATAGAATTTTTTTTTTAATTCTATGGTCAAGTACATTTATGACTGATGATAAATTATTTGTTATGTGGATGTCGCTTTCCAAATCAAGCAGTAAACAAGTTGTATTCAAGCTTGACAGTTCAAATGACTTAAATTCGGCAGGAAAATATTTGCTGACTCATTTTTTTGTAATCTCCAAGCTTGCTGCAAGCTTAAAATGAATTCAACTGTCAAGCTTATATTAATATGTCAAATTCAAAGAAATGCCAAGCTTGATTTAAGCTTATGTGCTGCCTGGGCTAAACAGTTGTAATGCGCCTTAATAGCACATAAATTCATGTTAAGGTTGCAGTGAGGTCTACAGGTCACTCTTACTTTGTGCCTAATACCTGAAGTCAATTAGAAGGCACTGTGACTTTATTGCGACATTCCCATGATGGATCATCTATGACACTGTATGCACAATGTCACCAGACAATCAAATCTCACTCTCAATAATTCACGCTGTGACATTGCAATGGTAGAACAGTCAATTGTCAAAGTTTTATTAATCTATATAAATATATAAACAGCGCATGTAAAATACAATAGAATTCTAAGAAGTAATATTGATACCTTTTTTAAATGAAAACTGAAAAGTTTTTTCTTTATTTGGAGTCTTCATTTCTTATGAAAATAATAATCTCTTTAAGAATGTCAGAACATAAAAAATTCCTGTTAATGAAAAGGTGAAAATTCATGAAATAATAATTAGACAAATATTTAATTGAATTCCAAAGAAATCATTTTAAGATAGATTTTAATGCACTTTCACATTTTTCATAACTGAATCATTCACATACTATTTCCAAAACAATCTATCTATCTATAATCTATAAATATAATAAAAGCATGCAAGCATGTCTGCCTGTCTGCATTGCGGACTAACTATCCTGCCGAATAGCATGAAATTTTGGATGGGGGTTCCGAGTGTGTGCATCTCTTAGTTTTTTAATTTTTAAATTAGTTTTTTAATTATTCTATATTTTATCTTTTATGCAATTTTTAACCTTTTTCTCTTTATACTCCAAAAAAGAGGGCTTCTGATCATTCTTAAGAAAAAATAATTACATGATCAGAAACAGAAAAAAGTTTTCTTTTGAACTAGACCATTATTTTTGAATTAGCTGCAATTCCTGTTTTTTTTTTTTTTTTTTTTTTTTTTTAAATATTAAATCGGGTGCAGTGCAGGCTTGGACTGGGTCCTTTGGGGGCCCTCAGCTAGAGACTGAAAAGGGGGCCCTTACTGGAGAGTTTAGAGGGAATAGAATATTAGGATAATGTAATATTTGAAAATTAGGCTTACATGCCTAAAAACTATATTTAACTATTTTAAAGCTGTTGGGGCCCCTGTTTCTTTGGTGAGGCCCTCATGATGTGCAGGTCTAGCCTACACCACTGTGTAAAGGCATAAGTTTACTGGGAGATAAAGAATCAAATTACTTAGATACATATTACTGATATATATCAAATTATTCAAATTATAAAGTAGTATATTCATTATTGGGGTCCTCGCTGGGGCCCCCGAGGTCAGGGACCCTCGGCAATCGTCAAACAGCTGACCTGGCCAGTCCAGGCCTGATTGGGAGACACTTATTGAACTTTTTTTAACAGTTGTATCTCTCAATTCTTCAATCAGGAAAGCTATGGATTATTCTTAATTAAAAAAATATAGGGTTATGGACATACTATTTAGCTTCTGTTAAAAAAAAATGAAGTATCTAGCATAATTTTTTGGTTAGTTAAAAGTTAATTAGTAAAACCCATAAAATTGAGAATGGCGATTTTCACCATATGAAGAACCAGCCACATTTCAACTTTCTGTGTCATGTGACTTTGCTATGGGTAATGATGGAGCTGGAGGAAATTCCCAAGTGCCAAGTATGTGTGCAGTATGGGTAAGGGAGAGGGAGAATGTTTGACGAACTGCTTTTTAAGGTCTCAGAGTCACTTTTTAATCTGCATTTTAAACTTGCTCACTGTAACATGTAAAAGTGGCCCATGTGCAAATTATTAATTAATGCACTTTTGCATGGGTTAGGAAATGATGGCAAGATTGCCTCACCGTAACGTACAAAGGCAGCCTGTAGGTTGCACAGGCTGGTCGCAAAGTGGCCTGTGTGTAAATTATTATTTAACACAATTTTGCAAGGTCAGCAAATGTTGGCCGGTTTTGCCAGTTAGTACTTAATAATAGTTAAACCATCAATATATACATAAAAATTGTTTTATAATTACATAACAAGCAGTATATTTCCTTCCAAAAATAACCTAGAAATGAGATATAATTAGATTTGATCTTCAAACTGCATGATGGATGTATCATATAGCTACCAGGCATACATAGATAATATACAGGGTGTCACAAAAAGGTGGTAACAGGCCTCAATTCTTTATCTATTAGAGATAAATGGGCAATGTAAATTTTAAAAATCTGGAATGACTCTGCTCGACTTTCTGAACAATGGATATTTACCAAATGTTTAAATAAATTTCATTCAACTCAATCAGATCTAGTGTTCAGGTCTTAGTGCACATAAAATGATTTGAGTGCATAGGCCGCAGTGTATAAAAATACTCTTTTGTAGCCCTGTAAAACACTTTATGGCATACACTTTAGGAGAAGGCTTACACTTTAGGCTTGGTTTAGGAAAGTAAAAATACATATCATGAAGAAAAAATAAAAATTATTTTACAGGAGTTTAATTCTTAAATTCTCAATGCTATTGCAGGTATTTTGCAGTTTTTCCTTTATATGTCTGGCAACAGACTTTTCAATTTACTCGAAGCTGCACATGTACACTATGCTGCTACCCAAAGCAAATGCAATGAACTTTGATCTCTTACATGATACTCGTCATTTAATTTTAATTCATGCTTTCCTTTACAGCAAAATTTTTATCTCATATCATTACTAAGGAAATAGGGGAGCATTAAATTCAAAATGTTGTTTAAAATTTGTAGAAAATCTCCTAATATATATTTTTAACTTGTTTATCTTTGAATGTAGGTTTTAATGTGAAAATTATTACTTGACAAAATTAAGAAAAAGATTTTTATTAATAGATTTCAGGATGTGAGAGTGAAAATCCGAAAATAATATGCAATCTTGAATTTTAATAAATGGCTAATATTCTGCAATTGATCTGAAATAAGAGAGTTTGAGGAATGGACAATATCGTTGCGACATCATTTTTCAACCAACACGTGACCCTCAACCAATGAACTTCAATAATAGATTCTTCCGTTAATCTGATTGGTACATATTTTTATTTTCCATCGACATGTGACTGAAATAGCCTCATATCAGTACCATCCATTATTTTGTGAGTGGCGTATTTTTTGCTTGGGACAGTCTGTTATTCTGACTGAGCTCCGAAAGGTGTTTGAAATTTGTTACATGAGAATGACGTAGATCTATCACACTTACGAAAACCCAGAGTTTTGTTTAAATGTAGTTTTATTTATTTTCTTTTTCAACAGGCAATTCTATTCATTGTTACTGTTTACAGGGATGTTAACTCCAACACTCGATTTGGGAGCACCCCGGGAGCAGAAAAAATTTTATTTGGGAGCACCTCGGGAGCAGAAAAATTCCATTTGGGAGCACCTCGGGAGCACAAAAAAAATAGTTTCCGAGAGGAAAATTAAGATTCAAGATCAGAATTAACATGATTTTGGAGCATAAAATTGAAGATTTAGGAACACAATAAATGCATACAAGAAAAGCAAAGTTTGCAAGCAAACACCATTTGCTAAAAGCAAAACACTATTTGAAAGCACTTTAGGAAAGCTCTGGGAAAAAAAAGGGTGTATACAGGCTATGCTATCAGCAACTTGGTAAAAACCATAGGCGTAGAGTTATATGGGCCCGTGGGGCTCGAGCCCACCCAATAAATTGTGAATAGGGGCTGAGCCCACCCAATAATTTATCGCTCAATACAGAAAACTATTTTATACTAGCATAAAAGGAAGTATTCAAGCCATTAAAAAAACCTTGACTCTTAAAATTTTTTCATCTTTTGATTTCAATCATGATTTAGTATTCATTGTGACGCCCTGTAACACACAATGTTACTATAAGCTGCCGTCGCCAGGCTCTGATTCATTAAAATCAGATTATACAATGTAAAGTATGAAATGAAGAAAAGTTCAGATGTGTCTAAAATGCACTCTCTCATCGAAAATGTTTTTTTTTTTTTTTTTTTTTTTTTCCTCCTTTGGATTTTTTTACTTTGCTTCTATTTTTAACTTATAACATGGTAGGAAGATACTAACATGGATACTTACCTTACATTGGTGTAGAATTCTATGGACCCATAGAGCTCGAGCGCCTCCAATAATTGACACTTATGTATAGTAAGTCATAGCTGCCAACTACTACGGAATATAACTAACCACTTTTTGTAAACAGTCTATTTTTAAATTATTTTTTTCAAAATAGTAACCAGCTCGCGCGCGCATCACAAAAATTTTGCTATATTTTAAGCCGAAAAATCATGTGGAAAAAGTGGATAATTATATTCCATAGTAGTTGGCTACTAGGAGTAAGTTATATGTACGTGAATCAGTTACATCATGCCAGAAATTTTTCATGGGGGGGGGGGGGGGGGGGGGTTACGACTTTTGCAACTCACATATATGTATATGTTACAGTGAAAACCCGAAATCAGTCAAAACCCGAAGGGAAAACACGTTCTGACTGAGTGCGTTAGGGAAAACCCGAATTAACTAGGCAAAACGCGTTCTGACTGACAGCGCTAGGCAAAACCCGAATTAACTAGGGAAAACCCGTTTTATTTGAGTAGCGGTAGCACGTTTTCGAGAGGTCCCTACAGCGGACGCATATTTTCCAGGGGGGCCCCTTAAAGCGATGGCTAGACCCACTGATTTTTTTCGGGTCTCGCAAAGAGCCAGCGTTAGCATATTTTCGAAGGAGGGGCCCCTTACAGTAGTGGCCGAACGCCATGTTTTCCCATGTGAATTCAGGAATGTTAATGCTTTATCCACTAAAAATTGGATCTTGCTCCCCCTTCGAAAATATGCTATTACTGGCCCTTTGCGAGCCCAAAAAACCTCACTGTGTCCAGCCACCGCTGTAGGGGGCCCCCTCGAAAATATACTAACGCTGGCCCTCTGTGAGACCCAAAAAAACATCAGTGGGTCCGGCCATCACTTCAGGGGGCCCCCTCGAAAATTTGCTTACGCTGGCCCTTTGCGAGACCCAAAAAACATCAGTGGGTCCGGCCCCCACTGTAGGGTCCCCCTGGAAAATATGCTAACGCTGGCCCCCTGCGAGACCCAAAGAAACCTCACTGTGTCCAGCCACCGCTGTAGGGGCCCCCCTCAAAAATATAATAACGCTGGCCCTCTGTGAGACCCAAAAAAACATCAGTGGGTCCGGCCACCGATGTAGGGGGCCCCCTGGAAAATATGCTAACGCTGGCCCTCTGCGAGATCCAAAAAATATCAGTGTGTCCAGCCACCGCTGTAGGGGCCCCCCTCGAAAATATGCTAACGCTGGTCCTTTGCGAGACCCGAAAAACATTACTGCGTCCGGCTATCGCTTTAGGGGGCCCCCTTGAAAATATTCTAAAGATGGCTCTTTGCGAGACCCGAAAAAATATCAGTGGGTCCGGCCATTGCTTTAGGGGCCCCCTGGAAAATATGCCTCCGCTGTACGGGCCCCTCGAAAACGTGCTACCGCTACTCGAATAAAACGGGTTTTCTCTAGGTAATTCGGGTTTTGCCTAACGCTGTCAGTCAGAACGCGTTTTGCCTAGTTAATTCGGGTTTTCCCTAACGCACTCAGTCAGAACGCGTTTTCCCTAGTTAATTCGGGTTTTGACTGATTTCGGATTTTCACTGTAACATATATACGCCATTGACGTAAATATATGTGGTTGTGGGGCCCGGCCCCCCCAATAATTTTGAAAACTTTACGCTTATGGTAAAAACAATACATGGATTTACATGGACGGAAGGAATTTTTTTTTTGTGTGTGTGTGAAACTGCTCTTTTTAATGGTTTTCATATAAATGCTAAATGGAAAGAGTGGGAGGGAAGTATTTCATATATGCAATGGTACTTTTAATGCATGTTCGAAGGTTGTAAAAATACTAATATTTAAATGGTAGAATTAACATCTCTGCCGTTTATATCATTCTAGAATTATGTATTCAAAATTTAGTCTATTTTAAAATAAAGATTTTAATTACGGATCTATAAATGAAATTCGTAACACATTCTGAAAAATTTGCGGACTCACTTTGGCTGAACACGGGCCCAGGGGCGTCGCCCCGTCTGCCCCCTCTCGTAGAGCCTGCACACACACAAAAAGAAAAACAGTGGTGTAGTTTTAAGAAAAAAGGTTTAGGAACACTCGCAACTGAAGACTCAAAAATCATGCGTCCATGATGAAAAGTGAAGAACGCTTACTTTTGCTGACATAAGCTCGAATGAAAAAGTAGTGAGACGGCATCTCCCCGCTCATGATCTTCACGGGGCGAAAATGTCTAGCCCGGCCCAGCATTTAATCAAAATAAAAAATTCAGACCCGGTCCAGCTCGTATATTAATCATGATTTAAGGAAGGGGGGGGGGGAATCACAAGCCAATCGTTTGGTCTTGTCCAAATTTTAGGAGAGCAAAAATTTCCGGAAAGGCTCGATTTTGCAAGCGCAGAGGACCGTCTTTAAGAGTATACGCTTGTTCCGGTCCATTCTAGAAAATGCTGAGGTCAGCCCGTGCCTTGAATGAATCGTGCTGCAAAAGCCTGGGCCCGCACAGATCTCTACCCCCCGCGACTACACCACTGGCAGCGGATTTCCGGATTATTTTGAAATGAAATATTCTATTAATTCAGACAGCCTAGATTCTGATTTCTAAACCGGTCATGCTTCCAATTTTCATTCTTGCTACGGGCCGGGTCATAAACCGTGATTTTTTAGGGGCTGGGACGTCACCGTAATATACTGTTTTCTTTACGGACCGGTCTGGTTTAGATCAGGGGCGGCCCTGCGGTACATGACACCCACTCCACCCTGCAAACGTAGAAAAAGACGTCCCTTTTACTTTTTTCAAAATTGCTTTTATGATTTTAAGTTGGAAATCGTGCCCCTTCATAAACAAAAAACGGTGCCCGTTGCGATGATTACTTGTTTGCCTATCTGGCCGGCCCTGATTGAGGTGACTAACAAAGCCCGACTGGTCCGATCCGGGGCGGGTAGAATGGCTTCGGAATGCAGCTTTCGTACGCAGTTTGAATCTTGCTTTATTGCTAACTAGCTTTCCATACACGCTTTAAAAGATAAATGAGCGTGGCAAAAATTTAACAAAGAGTCAAAATGACGTATTCGGCGCAGACCGGCGCAAAAATCGGCTAAAAGCGCAGTTCGGCGCAATATTTGTGTTTCGGCGCACCCTGAAAGAGTCAAAATGACGTATTCGGCGCAGACCGGCGCAAAAAACGGCTAAAAGCGCAGTTCGGCGCAAGAATTTGTGTTTCGGCGCAGCTCGGCGCAGAATTAACATCACTGTGTTTACAAGACAACCAAACCACAAGATATGATAATGAAATTTTTAAGCAGCTGCTATTGAATTCAAAATCCTTCTTTACTTAAAAATTCTTTAAAAATCTCCTCATTATATTTCCCCCCGCTTTTCTTTTAAAAGAGGGCGAAATGCATGCTCCATCATTTGACAAAATATCAAAAAGTTACACTGATAGAATTCACGATGGAACAGTTTTAAAATTATATGACGAAAATGATCATAAAAAAAAAAATATATATATTTTTTAATTATCAAAAATCTTCAAATTATGCTACAGTCAGAACAAACTGTTTTTAAAAGAAAATTTTCTCCTCTATCTGATGATGCAAATATCGTTTTATTGAGAGTGGAATTACCAGCATTATGCTTTATGAGAGAAAAAATGCCAAAAATCGTATAAAACAAAACATTTCTTGATTCGAATTTCGAAAAAATTGTTCCAAGGTGTGTTAGGATATGTAGTGAAGCTGTATACAAAATTTGGTAGGTCTATGAACACCCGTCGCGGCGCTATGCGATCGAAAGGCACACTCATAAGAAGATCGGAGGTCACAAACCCACACACATATATAGCCAGCCAGCTACAGACTTTGTTTACTCTCGGATTTTATTATATAAGATAATAATGAAAATGTGGCAAAGTATATTCTGATTAGGAAAAAAATGTTTATGAAAGCAAATAAAGAATAAACTTAGCATGATTATGCTTAAAAAAGGTTTAGGTGTCATTTTACAATACTGTCTTATATGTAACAACTGCTGCTTTTTTTTTCTTACATAATCTGTTTAAAATGATATAAATTGTGTATTTAGTATGAATGTCTTTTAAAAAGAGTTATTAAGTTAAACTAATTTTTAGAATGTATCTTAGTATGAGTTAAGTGTGTGGATGTTATGTAAATATATTTTTAATATTATATTCTATTTTACATATGTCAATTGTTAAACCTTAACAGGTAACTCATGATTTTATTTGATGAAGACTAAAATGCTATTTGAATGTTTTAATGTAAATTTTTGCTCCTAGAATGGAAAAATAGTTTTCTTCTGTAATTTCTGTACAGCCCCCGAAATGAAGTATTCTGATGTGATTTTTTTTCTTGCAAGAGACACTGAAAAGTGTTTTAAGTCTATATTTATCTTCATACCTCTGACACATTTTAGGATATAATTCTCGAATTTTGTCCATCACCTCATTAGTGTCTGATGCATGTTTAACTGATTGAGATTTTTTTTGTATGGAGGTCACATACAAATTAAAGTGCAACTTTCTGGAAATTAGTGAGGGGAACTTTTTCTTGGCATAGTCGGTTTTCCAACCTTATTTTGAACATTTTTTCAAGTAGGTACATTGCCCATTTATCACTAATAGATAAAGAATGAAAGTGTGTTACCACTTTTTTAGGACACCCTTTAATGCACACACACATGTACATTCATGGTGAACTCCAAGGAATTGTAGACAGTTTTAGAGATCTTTTTTTAAAGACAGATAGCTACCTAGGAAAAATATTTTTTAATCCACTATAGCACAAAAACATTACATTTAAAAGGTACAAATACCATGTATATGTAACGTGTTTGTGCTATAATACATATACACATAGTTTGCATATAGTTTTGGATTATAAATAGTTTATTATTTTTTTAAAATATTATTATGACCAAAGAGCATGCCTGAGGGGACCAATCTCCTTCAGTTTTTTCTAATTAAAATATATATACATATAATTAGCAAGTTTCTGAGAAATTTTGCCCATTCCAACTTTTGCCTACCCAATTTCCAAAAATTTATCTAGCTACAGACCTTCAATAATTTTCTATCTTTTATATTAGAGGTTCGCAAACTTTTTTTCCGCGCAGACCACTTTCAAAATTTTACTGGTTTCGGTGGACCCCTGCTGCTACATTTCTACCATATTCCCAAATCTCCTCAAAAAATGTGAATGAATCACATTTTTTTTGGAGCACCTTCGATATACCACCTACATCGACTTTTGGCAATTTTTTTTGGCGCCCAAGACCGTTTTCGACGGCGCCAAAAAAAAGAGAAGTGGCCAAAGATGCCGTTTTTTGACGGCGCGAAAAATAAGAAAATGGCAGTGAAACCACGTTACCGAAACCGGAAAAACTATAAGAATTAGAAGAATTCTACAAAAAATTTATGGTTAAGAATGTAAACAACAAGAAAATTTAAGATTTGATGAAAACAACAACAAGAAAATTTAAGATTTGATTTGGCGCCAAAGGCCGTTACCGGCGGCGCCAGAGAAGTGGCCAAAAATGCCGTTTTCGACGGCGCGAAAAATAAGAAAATGTAAACAACAAGAAAATCTAAGATTTGATGAACATAGAAGTGGCCAAAAATGCCGTTTTCGACGGCGCATAAAATAAGTAAATAGTCGTGAAACCACGTTTCGGAGACCAGAAAAACCATAAGAATTAGAAAAATTCTACAAAAAATTTAGGGTTAAGAATGTAAACAACAATAAAATTAAGAAAATTAGAGGGCTGAATCCTAGTTTAGGGTGCTTCTTCACCAACGAGGCGATAACAGGTATAATGTGGTAACCTTGGCGACTTTATTTAGCGTTCTGGCAACCATGTGGAAATCCGCCATTTTGTTTTTGTATCGCACGTTTTTGACTGACGGGACTCTTATTGTATACATTATTAAATTTACTCTACTAAAAAGATAAGGGGGGACACAGCCCCCTCACACAAAAAGTAATTAGATTTTACTAAACCGAATCTATATGTACATGTAAGCACTTGTGAGACGTTTTAGCCGATGTTGTTAGTAATGCTTTACATGAGTTAAGTCGTTTCTTTGATTTACGCATGCGCAGCTGTGTTTGTAAGGGAGCAGAATGATATGTGGTATAATTTAGTTTTGGTTCGAGAAGGATTTGATCGGCTTGTGTTAACGGAGCGCATGCGCGGCGGTTGGTTTGAATTATTCTGTTGGTTTCCAAAAGCCATTTCTTATGGAAACTCAGGGGTTAACGACAAGCGTTTTCGGATCCGTTTTTTTGGATAAACTAATTAACTCCGTTAATTGTGTTTGTGGATTTAATCCTCCGTTTCTCACTGTGGATTAGATTTTGAGAGAAGGTAAGCTGGTTTTGGCTAAACGAAAAATTTTAGCATTAGATTTTAGAAAATTCATTTTAGATTTCAAAAAATCTCTTTTTCTTGAAAGGATTACGAAAGAATGACTGATTGCAGCTAAAAGAAAATTTTAGAGTTTAGAAAATCTGTTTTAGATTTCAGAAAATTGCTTTACCTGAATGGTTTATGATTAGTGTTTTGATTTTAGGTTTATGGTTTAGTGTTTAGATTTTAGAAAATTCGTTTAAGATTATAGAAAATCCCTTCTAAAATAGTATCCACAAACATAAAAATTAGAAAAAAAAAAAAAAACCACTATGACTTGTGAGACGACGAATATGATTATTTAAATAAAATAAAAAATCAGTTGTTCAACAAGTTATGAAAGTACAATAATTTTTGTTGTTTAAAACATAAATATTTATGCTTTTCAATTTGCTTATTGTGTGTATTTATCGCTAATTTGGGTGCGTTCTACCGTAGTGTCTTTGGCAGCGTTTCAGCTCCCAGAGACAAGACGGGAAAACGCGCCAAATTGCCGATTTTTGGAAACGCGCCAAGAAGCACCCTAAACTAGGAATTAATCAAATTAGAGATTTGATGAACATAGAATTC
This sequence comes from Cheiracanthium punctorium, assembly GCA_038373885.1. NCBI lineage: Eukaryota > Metazoa > Arthropoda > Arachnida > Araneae > Cheiracanthiidae > Cheiracanthium > Cheiracanthium punctorium. The sequence continues at coordinate 152,018 of JAWZYV010012012.1, forward strand.
ACGTTTTCGAACAAAAGTTTAGGGCCATAAAAATGAGTTTCCGAAAGCGTAAAAACTATTAGAAATAGAAAAATTCTAGAAATAATTTAGAGTTAGGAATCTAAACACGAATAAATTCATGAATTGATGAACACAGAAATCACGTTTTCTAACAAGAATTTAGAGTTAAAAATTTGAAAAACGTACATTTCACAAATAATTTGATTTTTATGTGAGGGGAGGCTATGACCCCCCCATTCATTCTTGACGAAAAAACTAGCCGCAAAACTGAAAAAATATGATGCACGAGCAAATAACTCTTAACGAAAATATTCTCTATACCCACGTGGGTTTGTTACCCGATATTTTTAAAGTTAAATTCTCCTCAAATATTACTATAGCCTGAAAATTTTCCACTACGCTGCTAACAGCCGGATAAAAATTCTCACAGCATCCTTAGAAGCCGCCCCCAAAATTTCTTCTAATAAAAACCTCCAAAATAGAATATCAAAAATTCACAGTACCTCAGTAGAAGCCCTTTCAGTCATATACTACCTGTAGAAAAGTATGGAATTGACGTTCACAAGCTTCCACGTGCGGGAGATATTAAATCACAGGCGTTCTCTTATTGGCCGGCCGGCCGGGGTTGCCATAAATAGCCTTCCCAAAATGTCGCCAACGTAATTCGTTAGGGTTACCAGAAAATCCCGTTTATCGCCAGGCTTGGCACAAAAAAAAATAATATTGGCGCAAAAAAAATGTAGGGGGTATATCGAAGCTTAGCCCAAGAGGAGAATTTGAGGTTTGATGAACATAGAATTCACGTTTTTGAACAAGAATTTAGGACCATAAAAATGAGTTTCCGAAAGCGTAAAAACTATTAGAAATAGAAAAATTCTAGAAATAACTTAGAGTTAGGAACCTAAACACGAATAAATTCAAGGAAATTTAAGAATTGATGGACACAGAAATCGCATTTTCTAACAAGAGCTTAGGGCTAACAATTTGAAAAACGTAAATTTTACAAATAATTAGATTTTTATGTGAGGGGGACTCTGCCCCCCTCAACCCCCCCCGTTCATTCTTGACGAAAAAAGTAGTCGCAAAACTGAAAAAATATGATCCACGAGCAAATAACTCATAACGAAAATATACCCACGTGGGTTAATAACCCGATATTTTTAAAGTTAAATTCTCAAATATAGCCTGAAAATTTTCCACTACGCTGCTAACAGCCGGATAAATACTCGCAGCATCCTTAGAAGCCATCCCCAAAATTTCTTCTAATAAAAACCTCCAAAATAGAATATAAAAAATTCACAGTACCTCAGTAGAAGTGCTTTCAGTCACATACTACGTGTAGAAAAGTACGGAAATGACGTTCACAAGCTTCCACGTGCGGGTGATATTTAATCACAGGCGCTCTCTCATTGGCCGGCCGGCTGGGGTTGCCATAAATAGCCTTCCCCCAATGTCGCCAACGCACTTCGTTAGGGTTACCAGAAAATCCCGTTTATCGCCAGGCTTGGCACAAAAAAAAATTTTTGGCGCGAAAAAAATGTAGGGGGTATATCGAAGCTTAGCCCAAGAGGAGAATTTGAGGTTTGATGAACATAGAATTCACGTTTTTGAACAAGAATTTAGGACCATAAAAATGAGTTTCCGAAAGCGTAAAAACTATTAGAAATAGAAAAATTCTAGAAATAACTTAGAGTTAGGAACCTAAACACGAATAAATTCAAGGAAATTTAAGAACTGATGGACACAGAAATCGCATTTTCTAACAAGAGCTTAGGGCTAACAATTTGAAAAACGTAAATTTTACAAATAATTAGATTTTTATGTGAGGGGGACTCTGCCCCCCTCAACCCCCCTGTTCATTCTTGACGAAAAAAGTAGTCGCAAAACTGAAAAAATATGATCCACGAGCAAATAACTCATAACGAAAATATACCCACGTGGGTTAATAACCCGATATTTTTAAAGTTAAATTCTCAAATATAGCCTGAAAATTTTCCACTACGCTGCTAACAGCCAGATAAATACTCACAGCATCCTTAGAAGCCATCCCCAAAATTTCTTCTAATAAAAACCTCCAAAATAGAATATAAAAAATTCACAGTACCTCAGTAGAAGTGCTTTCAGTCACATACTACGTGTAGAAAAGTACGGAAATGACGTTCACAAGCTTCCACGTGCGGGTGATATTTAATCACAGGCGCTCTCTCATTGGCCGGCCGGCTGGGGTTGCCATAAATAGCCTTCCCCCAATGTCGCCAACGCACTTCGTTAGGGTTACCAGAAAATCCCGTTTATCGCCAGGCTTGGCACAAAAAAAAATTTTTGGCGCGAAAAAAATGTAGGGGGGTATATTGAAGTTTAGCCGAACCTCGATTAACCGAAGTCAGTTTCTTCACTTTTTTTTTCACTTTCTACTATCATCCAAAATTTCTCTTCAGAAACATACATTTTTAAAGTCTTTTTTTTTTTCCACGTTCCTTTTGTATGCAATCCGTCCTTTCCAAACCACGAGTGCAGATAAATATTTTGGAATTTTTTAGGTTTTCCTACAACCAAAAGTAACCTCCAAATTTCTTTTTTCGTGTGATTCGATCACATCAGTGCGCTTCCAGTTGTAAAATCACTCGTTTCTTAGAGATGTCTCTTCTCTAACGTACAAGATTTGTACGCAATGTGTACCTGTACTTGCACTGCTGTCGATTTGCAGTAGAGCGACTGGTTTAGAATGTGGTTTTTATTTACTTTACTTCCGGTAAAATACAAGAAAATTTTCGGATTGGGAACTGGGACCAGTCACTTATAGAGGGTTGTGTGCTGTCTTCTAGAGGCTCTTTTAACATTAACTAGATAGGGTAAAAAATCGGTGCCTTAAAAAATGTGTCGTTGCTGGAGGGGGTCACTATATAGAAGTGGTCGCTCATAGAAGTTTCACTGTATACAGCAATGCAAGGACGAAAACATTGTCTTCAAGCATCAGTTAGTAATCACTTTAAAAAAAGATATTAGAATATTCGTGGTATTTTCTACTATGGTTTTCTAAAATTTAATACTTTTCCTTGGAAGAAAAAAAATTTATGGAATTATAAACGAAAATTATAAATCCTTTTAATATCGGGAATGGTAAAATTTTCAATACATAAGCTTAGCATGAAAACAACGTGTTTGGCCATGCTATGTTACGTGATTCTTAATCCTTTTGATTTCTTTCATCTTCCCTTAAAGTTCGTACTACTATTTATGGGACACATTTTATTGAGTAATTTATTCTAAATGTTTCTCGTTAAGTTAATTTACATTATTTTTAAGTTAGATACCAAAGGAATGCAGTACACCAGGTTGTACTTCTAACTATAGTAAACATTCGCCAAATATCCACGTCTTACAAAAGATTAAAAATTAAATATTGTAGTAGTACTTAAATGATGTATATGCGAATTGTAAATATCAAATATCTTCATTTCTATTCCAGCACCTCGTCATATATTCTGTTAATATATTAACTGGACAAAATTTAATGAACGCAAATTTAATAACTGTTAGTTAATTTTATTTAAAAAGTGGTTATGGTTGTAACTGCTTTTAAAATTTGAAACTTAAATATTCAGTATAAAGAAATTCATAAAAATATCTGTATAAATAAACTGTTTATCATTTATGAGTATGTTTACCTTAATGTATAATAAAAATCAGTTTAATTTGTTTAATGTATATTAAAAATCAAGCCCAAATAATGAATCATGAAGCACTGCTCATGAAGCAATCAGTAAGCACTGCTTTGTTTTTCCTTCAAATTACAATGTTTTCATTCAAATTACAATGTTATACATTATGTGTTACTCTAAAAATTAGTAGCACAATTATGGCATAAAGCTACATTAAATAACGCTTCAAAGCCTTAGAAAGCTTAAAAAATGCTTGATGTATATGTGAAGACGCCAGCATCCGTAGGCCTCTTTGGATGACTCATCGAAATACACGCGCAGGCCCGTTACAAATGACTAATAAAAATAACATGCAAGCATTTTTGACACTTTTATACAGTTTTCGACATGTCGTGTCAATAACCATTTTTTTACGTCAAAAAATCAATCTTGGAATAAATGAAATACAACTGCAACTACCTAGCACAAACTAATTTAAAATAAAAATAAATATATAAATCTAAACTCTCTTACCCCATCCTACATCCACGCTGCTTTGTTTTTGTTGATTCGAAACTCGAAGATTGATTCGTTGATTGAAATCTTGGGACACTGAACGCACTGGTAAAGGCCAAGTGGCTGCAAAAGTTCAACTCGTTTGGTGTTTACGAACGCGGCCGTCTATGTAGCATAAGTACATAATTTTAGTTCAGCCGATAAATCGGTATGGGTTTATAATATACTTGTTGTCCTAAATCGAAATGTAAACACTGTAATAAATTTTAAGTTTTGTTTTACAGATTGTATGATGTATGAATATTTGTAAGGTATTTTTGCTTAAAATAAATAAATTATTTAAATCTGTCGAATTATTTTTATTCGTCCGCTTCAATTAGTGAAATAATATTAATGTGGAAAGGTTTGTAAATTGCACAAGATTATCTATGTTAATTTTCTTGTTGCTTACGCTCTGAATCATTGAAAAGTAAAGCTCTAATAAGCGCCTATTATAATTTTTTTAATATAGGCCTCTATTTAACATTGTTAGATATTTGCTTCCTTAGCTTATTTGGAATAAGTTCTTTCGAAAAGTTACATTCCTTTACATTATTCTATATAATAAATTCTTAAAATGTTATCTGTTATATAGAGTATAGCGTGCATATTTTTAAATGTCCATTGTAACTTTAAAGCATGTCCAGATAACTTGTCTCCTGTGAAGATAAATCTTGTCATTTTAAATTTTTATTCAGCTCATCTTCACTGTATCAAGTTTACAAATAGTGTTATTTCATTGTAAAACATGGAGAAATTCAGGGGCAAGTACTATTTATTTATATATTTTTAATAGTAAAGTGATTTGACATTTAAAAAATAATCAAAACAGCAAGATGTTACCTAGAATAATTTTTCTTTGAAGGGGCTAGTTGAAAGGGGTTTAAAGTCCTCTACCCCCCTCCCCTCCCCTGTATCCACCAGGATACTTAGCTCTGATAAGATATTGTATATTTCTGTAATGTACTCCAGTTCAGTAAAATTAATGAACATTAAAAATGGTGGCAAAATCTATTGTTTCTACCAGACAAAGGTATATGTAACTAAAAATTATTTGCCTTTTATCTTGAAAAGTCTTCTATCCAAAGCTTGGTTCAAAAGTTTGTTATATTTATTATATCATATGCTAAGATTGTAAAGCATTTCATAAAAAAGTTGAATGTTTTTACGATACACATTGAACTAGCTATCAGTATGACAGTGATGATGAAATGCTATTTTTTTTTTTCTGGTTATGAAAGCACTATCATTAGCCATCAAGCTTAAATATTGATTACAATTATGATGGAGTTTTTATTTATAATGTATCTTTTAAATTAGTAACCATGGATTGAAATTAAATAATGTAAATAAAAATACCCTAATAGCACAACCTTCCCCTGTGACTGAAATGCGACTACACAATGGACTTACAAACAGTTGCCGCAACTCCGCAGCAGGGTCAACACATAGTCCCTATGCAAGGATGTGCCAGCTGCTCCAATTGCACCAAATCAATGATGATGCTCCAAGCTGCTAAAAAGAGATCGTTTTTGGACATTTTTGCTCCAAATTTACCGAAAGTGCAATTTTAAATTTTTCCATGCGCTGAAAACATTTTTAATCTCACAAATTTGTACAAAAAATTTCATTGCACATTCTAATTTCAATCATTTTTTCCATCAGTTTTAAAAGTGGATATTTTTCCTTTGAACATTCCTTTGTTTAAAACCTCCAACACTTGAAGAATAAAAATTGATCCTTCTTTTAAATTTAATAATTTTACTTAAGTTGATAAAATTTTTGTTACCATTTTTTTTATGCCTGACAGTAGTTATAAGGTTTAGTAAATATTAGCTTTTTTTTTTTTTTTTTTTTTTTTTTTTTTTTTTTTTTTTTTTTTAATTTTTTTTTTTTTTTTTTTTAATTTAAAATAGATATTTAGTATAACAATTTATAAAAGAACTGAACTTTTTAATAATTATTTTTTGAAACTTCTGACACGCACACACCTTGCAGAAATAAACTTTGAAATTATACAAAGCAATGTTAAATTGGATGAAAAATCTCTTGTTTGTGAGACTTTAGATTCACCACTTCTAACTAAAACTGGTCATATCGTGGAATTTTTATTTTAAATTGGGGGAGGGGAAAAAAGATAATGTAGAAAATGTGAATATGATCTATTTTTACGTCAGAATTGTTTGTGTGCATGTTTAGTTTTTGCTGCTAGCAAAGTGTTTTAAGAACCAGGGTTGGCCAGTTTTTGACGCATGACAGTTTTTGACGGTTTTAACCATGGTTTAAACTGTGACATCAAAAACCCTATGTAAAAAACCTTAAATATTGCACTTTAAAATATATGCAAATCACATATATTAATTTATTTTAATACAATTACAAATATTGATTGATTGTTATTTATTATTAATATTAATCTACTACAAATATTGACTGTAGTAAAAATACCCTAAATGATTTCTTTAAAATTGCACACATTGTGAAATAATATAATATTAACTTTTAAGAAATACTAGCTGCGTACCCGTTCTCCGTACGGTGGAAAACTAATTTTTTCCTTACACATATAACTCAAATTAAACCCAGTAATGCAGAATCTCAAAACGTGAAAAAATACTTGAATCGTAACTAAAAGTTGATGTAATGAGTGCAAATTTTAGACGATTGCAGCATCACACAAAAACTACGTCAGTGTGACTGGCGATCAAAAAAGAAAGAACTTTACGGTATGCAGCCGAATTTTTTCTCTTTCGGAAAATGCCTGATTTCTACATCATATAATTCTGTTTGTGAGGTTTAATTTTTAGCATTAATATATAGTATATACCACATAAATAACATTACATGATGTTGACAACAATTTTATCTTGCATTTCGCAAAGCGTGGACAGTAAATTAGTGCAGTTATGTTATACACGACTTGATTAAATTTTACCTAAATTAAAAAACCTACATGAAACAATGGATGCATCTTTTATGTTTAAAAGCCAAAAATGTACCCTGCTTCGGGGAAAATCATGTCGCTTTTGTAAATGAAAACGTTTGTGATAACTTCTGAGAAAAAGCTTATTACCCTTATTGGACTCTTCATGCAGTATCACACTTGTTACATCAAACTGGTGTTGATCTCACTGTCAATTCACACTAAATAAATAAGTAATTTCATATTTTATTTTTAACAGATTACAGTTGACCCCTTTATAACACGGTCTACAACACAAATTCTAAGAACACGGCGAAAAATTTACGATTGTTTTCGTGTAACACGTTAAAAGAGACTCATACAGCACAGTAAAATGAGACATGTGTTCTGATATTATGACGCTTTAGCTCCTGTAATTAACATACTTTTTGAATGGCAACACCAAACATCATTGTATTTCTAAGTAGTTTTCACTGTATTTCTAAGGAGTACAAATAAGTTTTGCCGCGATTATACCGCGTAGTCTGCACTCCGGGTGGAGTATAGCGTAGGACTCGTACAACACGGAACATATCTACGCTGTTATAGGGAATCTACTGTAGTTGCATAGTGTCAAGAAATTCTGGGTTGCTGTATTTAGTAATATTTCATCTCACCTTGGTGGCAAATATCCAAACTGTATCAAAAGTAAACTTTACTAAAACTAAAAATTTTAATTGTGTATAACCCTCAAAACAACATCGGTGTTTACCATCTACGACAGTTTTTCATGACGTGACAACTTATCCTTGCGTACAGTGGCATAGCCAAGGAGGGGATAGGGGGTCACAGCTCCATGAGGAGTTTTTTGCCATACAAAATGTATATTCTTCATTACCTTATCACACACACGTATACATATATGTGAGTTGCAGTAGTCGTAACACCCATATGAAAATTTTCTAGCTACGCCACTGCTTGCGTATAATTGATCATTTTTTTTTTCATGTATCATTGATCAATATACTTCAGGATAAGAATATCCATGGTAAAAAAATGGTCCAAAAAATCTGACACCAGAAAACTCTGATTAACACAGTGGGGACAAATACGTGCCAGACATACGCTCTGGAGGAGCATGTACATTAGTGCTTATGTGCTGCTCCGGATAATCTCCCAGCAAAAGAGCAAAAATGACTTAAAATGACATCCATACGTGCAGGAAATAAAATTAAAGCTATGTAGAAGTGCATGAAAAGTTCGATTATTTTTAAAGTGCAAGTCTGTTGCAGTTAGTTCTATTTGTTTCACATTTGATGCGTTTTCAGTTTTCCGAATCTTAAAAGCTGTAGAAATGGATGGTTTCTCTTAATTGTTAAATTTAACAATTTAAGTGGCAACAATAGATTCCGTTGCTATGGAAACTATAGCAATGTCAAAAATAGAACATGAAACGAGTTATTTATGTTTACTTAAATTACTGAGTTAATTATGTTTGGCGGAAGTTAAAAAATATATATATATCTATGCATACGCTAGTGAATCGGCTCATCTCTATTGTGGAATGGAATTAATAATACGTAAACTCAAAAACTCACGCTATTAAACACAGATTTGCACTACATTTGAATATTTTTCGCCAGATTTGCTGAGAGAGGTACAAAGTAGGAATCTGCATACATTTTAATTCGTAAAACAAAAAGTATATTAGACAGCATTAATTACGCCATTCTAACACAGTTTCCAGTAAAAGAAACTTCCCTATTGCTGCTTTAACAAAGATGAATCGATTCTTTATAACATGTATAGTACTTCGATAGTCAAAATGCCAACATACACCATTTTGCAAGATTTTTTTTTTTTCAGAGAATCATTCGAGGCACTGATTAACTAACAGCAATAAAATGGGAAATATTTATTTGTATATGGTTCGATCGCCAAAAATTAATGCAGGTATCTAATTGAAAAGTAGCATAGCAGTATTTTAAATTATCAACTATAACGTGTTTTATTTATTCCGATGCACCAAATGCGAGAATTTCATTTCTTTTGAAATTTGACGGGATTCTCCCAACTTAAATCAATTTACTTAATTTAGGGAAAATTCTGAAGATCGATCGCTTAAAATCGCCTTAATAATTCCACTATTTCTGCATGGAAAATTAAAGTTTAATGCCGTATTCTTATAAAACCTAAACCTATTTCGGTTAGCTCGTAGTAAATTATGCTAAGCCTTAAACTGTGCAAATAGGTAGAACCTACTACTTTCTCAAAATCGCCAAATCAGTCATTTTTTTCTCGCCAAACTAAAAAAATATACATATAGTCTCGGAAATCTCCCAATCCCTTATTCTTTTACACATAAAAAACATTGAATTCCTGCTCTGATTTCACATGAATACAATATTTTAATTAAAAAATAACTTTGTAAATAATCTAAACAGAAAAAAAAAATCATTATTCTTTTATTTTTACTGCAGGAGTCTAAATAATTTAATAAAATAGCCAAACATGGCAACCTCGATGCTTATTTCTCCTTTTTTTGACTTCAGGGGTTACAATCGCGAAATTGCAAAGAGCAAAAATTAGCGTTTTTGACGGGGTTTTTTATCAATATCTCTTAAAATAATTCGAAATTTAAATTAGCGGAGGTTCTTTCTCGAAATTTTCCAAATTCGTCAATACCTTGTTCGAAACTCAACTCCCAGCCCTTAGGAGGAGATGATGCTACACACAGACAGACGCGCACAGATTTTAATAGTATAGACTAGCTGCTTACCCGTTCTCCGGAGACGAATATTTTCCTTACACATATAATTCGAATTAAACCCAGTGATAGGAATCTAATAGTGAAAAATTGCTGGAATTCTTACGAAAAGCTGACTCCATGAGTGTAAATTTGAGACGATTGCAACATGATGACACAAAAACTACGACATTGTCACTGGCGATCAGAAAAGTAAGAACTTTACGGTATGCAGACGAAACGTTTCTCTTTCGAAAAATGCCTTATTTCTACATCATATAATTCTCTTTTTTAGGTTTAATTTATAGCATTCATACATACCATATGAATAACATTACATTATGTTGAATACTATTTTATCGTATCTTGCATTTCGTAAAGCGTGGACAATGCATTAGCACAGTTATGTTGCAGATGACTTTATTAAATTTTACCCAAATTTAAAAAACCTACATGAAACAATCGATGCACATTGTACATTCAGAAACCAAAAATGCATCCTGTTTCCGTGAAGATCTTGTCGCTTTCGTAAATGAAAAAAATTGTGACGTAACTTAAGCCGAAAAGCTTATTACCCTTACTGAACTCTTAATACAGTAGCACACTTGTTACATAAAACTAACGTTGATCTCACTGCCAATTCACACTAAATAAATAACTAATTTCATATTTTATTTTTAACATAGATTAATTGCACAGTGTCAAATTCAATATTAAACAAAATCTGAAATTGTTTCTAGAGCTCTAGGTCTTGTAGCTGGAGTAACTGGAATATATATGAAAAAATAAATAGAACTTTAACATATAAGTAATTTATATGAAATATTCTAAGCACATTGGATCCCGTTATTCGAAAAGATTCCACAAACGCCATGGGAAGAAAGAGCAATTAATTTCATATTATATTTTGTATTCCTTGCAAGCGCCTTTGTTATGTACATGATTGCAATATCATTCTCGTACACGATGCTTATTCTATAGTCTCTGGTGATTTATTTTGGATTTTCATTTAATATTCCCGACTTTTCATATTTTTGAAATTTTGTTGCTTTGCGCATGTGAATAATCGATTATCATTTCGCATTACGGCTACCAATTAAATAGTTTTCCATATCGCTTCTTCCACGTTAACGACGTTAATATGCCTTTTTCTAGTTAAAAAAAAAAAAAAAGCCTACAAAGTTTCATTGCTTCAATTTAGACAGAGAGGTTAGGCAAATACGCACCCGACAAATTGCTTCCTTATGTACGCCGAAGCAGCACATACGTTAGCGTGTAATGTGCTTCTCCGGATAATCTAACAGCAAAACAGAAGACAATGACGTGAAAATGACGTCACACGCGAAGGAAATAAAATGAAAAATAATCAGAATTGCCTGAAAAAACTTCGATTATTTTTAATGCGCAAATATGTTAAAATTCTATTTGTTTCATATTTAATGTGTTTTCACTTTTTTGGGTCTTAAGAGATGTAGAAATGAGTGGTTTCACTTAATTATTAAATTGAACAACTTAAGTGGAACAATGGATCCCGTTGCTACAGAAACTGTAGCAGTGTTAGAAATAGAATATGAAATGATTTATTTATGTCTACTTTGCTAGAACTGCCATTTTGGCATAATTAACGTCGGCAGTCGATGGCAAATAGCCAAAATGAATCACACATTAAACTTGACAATAAATGCAATAATTTAAAGGCATTGCCAGCTAATCTAACTGGGTTTAAAAAATATTCTCATTCATCTCAAACAGCATTCGTATTTATAAAGACTTCCTATTTTATTACACCTTGTTTGGCGGGATTAAAAAATATTATCTATTCATACGCTCGTAACACCAACTCATATCAATCGGGGCATAGAATTAGCAATACAAATGAAAAAGTTTAATTTTCTGAAATTTGGCTGGGTTTCCCTAACTTAAATTAATTTATTTAACTTGATGAAAATCATTTAAAATCGCCTTAATAACTGCATTATTTCTGAACAGAAAATTAAAATTTCAGGCTAAATTCTAGTAAAACCTACACTTGTTTTTAAAAATACTATTTCTTTACGCTCTCAGTAAAATGCGCCAAGCCTAAAATTGTGCAAACCACTAGAATCCACTTTCTCAAAATCGCCATATAAGCCATTTTTTTTTTGCCAAATTATAAGGTTATACACTTTAGTCTCTGAAATTTACAAATCCTTTTTCTTTTGCGTATAAAAAATATTGAATTCCTGCTCTGATTTCCCACGCAGACAATATTTTAATTAAAAAATAACCTAGCAAATATTTGAAACAGAAAAAAAGTATTATTCCTTTATTTTTAATGCAAGAGTGTAAATCATTTAATAAATTCGCCAAACATGGCAACCTCGATGCTTATTTCTCACATTTTCACTACAGGGGTTACAATCGTGGAGTTGCGGAGAGCAAAAATTAGCGTTTTTGACGGGGTTTTTTATCAATATCTCTTAAAATAATTCAAAATTTAAATTAGCGGAGGTTCTTTCTCGAAGTTTTCCGAATTCGTCAATACCTCGTTCGAAACTCAACTCCCAGCCGTTTAGGAGGAGATGATGCTACACACAGACAGACGCGCACCGATTTTAATAGTATAGACTAGCTGCTTACCCGATCTCTGCACGGTAGGAGACTAATATTTTCCTTACACATATAATTCGAATTAAACCCAGTGATAGGAATCTCTAATAGTGAAAAATTGCAGGAATTCTGACGAAAAGCTGACTCCATGAGTGGAAATTTGAGCTGATTGCAACATGATGACACAAAAACTACGTCATTGTCAATGGCGATCAGAAAAGTAAGAACTTTACGGTATGCAGACAAAACTTTTCTCTTTCAAAAAATGCCTTATTTCTACATCATATAATTCTCTTTTTTAGGTTTAATTTATAGCATTCATACATACCATATGAATAACATTACGTGATGTTGAATACTATTTTATCTTATCTTGCATTTCGTAAAGCGTGGACAATGCATTAGCACAGTTATGTTGCAGAGAAACCAAAAATGCATCCTGTTTCCTTGAAGATCTTGTCGCTTTCGTAAATGAAAAAATTTGTGACGTAACTTAAATGGAAAAGCTTATTACCCTTACTGACTCTTAATACAGTAGCACACTTGCTACATAAAACTGACGTTGATCTCGCTGCCAATTCACCCTAAATAAATAACTAATTTCATATTTTATTTTTAACATAGATTAATTGCATAGTGTCAAATTCAATATTAAACAAAATCTGAAATCGTTTCTAGAGTTCTAGGTCTTGTAACTGTAGTAAAAGGAATATATATGAAAAAATAAATAGAACATATAAGTAATTTATATGAAATATTCTAAGCACATTGGATCCCGTTATTCGGAAAGATTCCACAAACGCCATGGGAAGAAAGAGCAATTAATTTCATATTATATTTTGTATTCCTCGCAAGCGCCTTTGTTATGTACATGATTGCAATATCATTCTCGTACACGATGCTTATCCTATAGTCTCTGATGATTTATTTTGGATTTTCATTTCATATTCCTGACTTTTCATACCTTTGAAATTTTGTTGCTTTGCGCATGTGAATAATCGATTATCATTCCGCATTAAGGCTACCAATTAACTAGTTTTCCATATCGCTTCTTCCACGTTAACGACGTTAATCTGCCTTTTTCTAGTTTAAAAAAAAAAAAGCCTACAAACGCTTCCTTATGTCCACCGAAGCAGCACATACCGCTTCTCCGGATAATCTGACAGCAAAACAGAAGACAATGACATGAAAATGACGTCACACGCGAAGGAAATAAAATGAAAAATAATCAGAATTGCCTGAAAAAACTTCGATTATTTTTAATGCGCAAATATGTTAAAATTCTATTTGTTTCATATTTAATGTGTTTTCACATTTTTGATTCTTAAGAGATGTAGAAATGAGTGGTTTCACTTAATTATTAAATTGAACAACTTAAGTGGCAACAATGGATCCCGTTGCTACAGAAACTGTAGCAGTGTTAGAAATAGAATATGAAATGATTTATTTATGTCTACTTTGCTAGAACTGGCATTTTGGCATAATTAACGTCGGCAGTCGATGGCAAATAGCCAAAATGAATCACACATTAAACTTGACAATAAATGCAATAATTTAAAGGCATTGCCAGCTAGTCTAACTGGGTTTAAAAAATATTCTCATTCATCTCAAACAGCATTCGTATTTATAAAGACTTCCTATTTTATTACACCTTGTTTGGCGGGATTAAAAAATATTATCTATTCATGCACTTGTAACACCAACTCATATCAATCGGGGCATAGAATTAGCAATACAAATGAAAAAGTTTAATTTTCTGAAATTTGGCGGGGTTTCCCTAACTTAAATTAATTTATTTAACTTGATGAAAATCATTTAAAATCGCCTTAATAACTGCAATATTTCTGAACAGAAAATTAAAATTTCAGGCTAAATTCTAGTAAAACCTACACTTTGTTTTTAAAAATATTATTTCTTTACGCTCTCAGTAAAATGCTCCAAGCCTAAAATTGTGCAAACCACTAGAATCCACTTTCTCAAAATCGCCATATAAGCCATTTTTTTTTTTCGCCAAATTATAAGGTTATACACTTTAGTCTCTGAAATTTACAAATCCTTTTTCTTTTGCGTATAAAAAATATTGAATTCCTGCTCTGATTTCCCACGCAGACGATATTTTAATTAAAAAATAACCTAGCAAATATTCGAAACAGAAAAAAAGTATTATTCCTTTATTTTTAATGCAAGAGTGTAAATCATTTAATAAATTCGCCAAACATAGCAACCTCGATGCTTATTTCTCACATTTTCACTACAGGGGTTACAATCGCGGTTGCGGAGAGCAAAAATTAGTGTTTTTGACGGGGTTTTTTATCAATATCTCCTAAACTAATTCGAATTTTGAAATTTAAATTAGCGGAAGACCTTCCTCGGAATTTTTCGAATAAGTGGACACCTCGATTGAAACTCAACTCCCAGCGGTTTTGGAGGAGATGATGCTACACACAGATAGACAGACGCGCACAGATTTGAATAGTATAGAAGACTACCTGCTTATCCATTCTCCGCACGGTGGGAAACGAATATTTTCCTTACACATACATAATTCGAATTAAACCCAGTAATGCGGAATCTCAAAACGTGAAAAAATACTTGAATTGTGACTAAAAGTTGACGTCATGAGTGCAAATTTTAGACGATTGTACCATGACACAAAAACTATGTCAATGTGAGTAGCGATAAAAAAAGAAAGAACTTTACAGTATGCAGACAAAACTTTTCTCTTTTGAAAAATGCCTGATTTCTACATCATATAATTCTCTTTGTGAGGTTTAATTTATAGCATTAATATATAGTAAATACCACATAAATAAAATTACGAGATATTGACAACAATTTTATCTTGCATTTTTCAAAGCGTGGACAATGCATTAGCGCAGTTATGTTACATACGACTTTATTAAATTTTACCTAAATTAAAAAACTTACATGAAACAATGGATGGCATAATTTACGTTTAAAAGCCAAAAATGTACCCTACTCCGGTGAAAATCATGTCGCTTTTGTAAATTAAAATGTTCATGATGTAACTTCTGAGAAAAAGCTTATTGCCTTTATTGAACACTTAATGCAGTATCTCACTTGTTACATAAATCTGACGTTTATCTCACTGTCAATTCGCACTAAATAAATAACTAACTTCATTTTTCATTTTTTACAGATTACAGTTGACCCCTTTATAACATGGTTCTACAACACGAATTCTTAGAACACGCCGAAAACATTACGATCGTTTTCGTGTAACACGTTAAAAGAGACTTGTACAGCACGGTAAAATGAGACATATATTCTGATAATATGACACTTTAGCTCCTGTAATTAACATAATTTTTGAATGGCAACACCAAACATTATTGCATTTTTACGGAGCGCGAATAAGTTTTGCCGCGATTATACTGCGCAGTTCACACTCCAGGTGGAGTATAGCGCAGGACCCGTACAACACGGATTCCTATAACACGGAACGTATCTACCTACTGTAGTTGCATAGTGTCAAATTCAATAGTTAATAAAATTCTGGGTTGTCGTATTTAGTAATATTTTATCTCATCTTGGTGGCCGAAATGAATTAAAACCAAATATCCAAACAGTATCAAAAGTAAAATTTACTAAAAATAAAATTTTTAATTTTGTATAACCCTCTGAAGAACTTCGGAGTTTGCCATCTATGACGGTATTTGCATGACGTGACACCTGATGCGTGCGTACAGTGGCGTAGCCAAGGAGGGGATTGGTCACAACCCCCCATACGGAGTTTTTTGCCATACGAAATGTATATTCTTCACTCCCGTAACATTCCCATGAAAAATTTTTGGCTACTCCTGCTTGCATATAATTCATCTTTTTTTCTCATGTATCAGTGATCAATACTTCAGGATTGGAATCTCCGCGGTAAAAAAAATGGTCTAAAATATCTGACACCAGAAAAATTCTGATTAAAACAGTGGGGTTACACAAATACGCGCCGTACATACGCTCTTGCTTATGCCCAGAGGAGCAAATACATTAGAGGTTATGTGCTGCTCCGAATAATCTGCCAGCAAAAAAGCAAAAATGACGTAAAAATGACATCCACACACGAAGGAAATAAAATTAAGATATGTAGAATTGCATGAAAACTTCGATTATTTTTAAAGCGCAAGTCTGTTACAGTTCTATTTGTTTCACGTTTGATGCGTTTTCACTTTTTCGAGTCTTAAAAGCTGAAGAAATGAGTGGTTTCACTTAATTGTTAAATTTAACAACTTAAGTGGCAACAATGGATTCCGTTGCTACGGAAATTATAGCAATGTTAAAAATAGAACATGAAATGAGTTATTCATGTCTACTTTGCTAGAACTGCCATATTGGCGAAATTAACGCCGCCAGTCGATGGCAAATAGCTCAAACCACAAATTAAACTTGACACTAAAGGCAATACGCAATACTCTGTTTGTCGGAATTTAAAAAAAAATATCTGTGCATAATCTAGTGCCATCGGCTCATCTCAATTGTGGAATGGAATTAATAATACGTACAGAGTTGTACTATATTTGAATATTTTTTGCTAAGTTTGCTAAGAAATGTACTAAAGTAGGAATCAACATACATTTTAATTCGTAAAACAGAAAATATATTAGACAGTATTAATTAGGCCTTTCTAACAGCTTCTAGTAAAAGAAACTTCCGTAGCGCTGCTTTAACAAATAAGAATCAATTATTTATTACACAGTACTTCGATTTCCAAAATTCCAACATACACCATTTTGCGAGACTTTTTTTTTTTTTTCAGGGAATTATTCGAAGCATTGATTTAACAGCAATCAAAATGGGAAATAGTTATCTATCATTTATATGGTTTGATCGCCAAAATTTAATGCAGGCATATTATTGATAAGTAACAGTTATTTAAATTATTAACTATAACGGGTTTTAATCACCATTAACTGCCATGTACAAAATGCAAGAATTTCAGTTTTCTGAAATTTGGCGGAATTCCTCTAACTTAAATCAGTTTACTTAATTTGGTGAAAATTCTATAGATCGTTTAAAATCGCCTTAATAACTGCATTATTTCTGTATGAAAAATCGAAGTATAGCGCCGTAAAACTTGTTATTAAAAATACTATTTCGTTATGCTTTCAGTAATTTGCTCCAAGCCCAAAACTGTGCAAATTGGTAGAACCTACTACTTTCCCAAAATCGCCAAATGAGCCTTTTTTTTTCCTGCCAAACTAAAAAATATACATATTAGTCTCCGAAATCTCTCAATCCCTTATTCTTTTACACATAAAAAACATTGAATTCCTGCTCTGACTTCACATGAACACAATATTTTAATTAAAAAATAACGTTGTAAATAATCTAAACAGAAAAAAATCATTAATTGTTTATTTTTACTGCAGGAGTCTAAATAATTTAATAATATAGCCAAACATGGCAACCTCGATGCTTATTTCTCACTTTTTTGACTACAGGGGTTACAATTGCAGAATTACGGGGATCAAAAATTAGCGTTTTTGACGGGTTTTTTATCAATATCTCCTAAAATATTCGAAATTTAAATTAGCGGAAGACCTTCCTAGGAATTTTCTGAATTTGTGGACACCTCGATCGAAACTCAACTCCCAGCCGTTTCGGAGGAGATGATGTTACAGACAGACGCGCACAGATTTTAATAGTATAGACTAGCTGCGTGCCCGTTCTTCGCACGGTAGGAAAATAATATTTTACTAAAATCTAATCGTAACTATCTATGCAAAAGCAAAATGTCAAAAAGTTCAAGTAGTCCTTTTGTTGAAACTACCGTGGAATACATTACGCAACGTAGGATTATGGTTTAGTTAGTTATAAGACATTCGTTGAAAAATAATCAATATAACACTTTTAATTTCACGAAATAGTTATTAACGTGGTATACTGTTCCTTAAACCATATTATCCAAACAAATCTACTATTACTACCAGAGATAAAAATGAGAATACTATCTATTACTTATATTAATATTATCTATCTTCGTTTCTCAGTCTTTAATGCTCAATTTAAAGAAACAGATTAGATATTTTAAACCAATGATGCCTTTCTACTTTTTGGTGATTCTGTGAAATTTATGCATTGCCATTAAAACAGATCTCCATATATTTTTAAGTATAATTCTTGTCTGATTGGCGTATTTAGCACAGCAAAATATTTCATCTCGCAGTGGTGGAAAACATTCAAGCTGTACCAATTTAAATATTATTTAAATCCACGATGGTTCAACTCGTGAAAACATCAAACTGTGTAATCTCGAGGAACTATTTGGAATCGCTCAAATTGCGAATAGGGCGTTAAACTTTGTTGCAGAGTTTACAAATTTCAGACAACTTTTAATTTATGACGTCACATTCTGACCAAGGTAGTCGAATTTAGTCATTTCACTCAGTAGTTTTCAAACGGAGTAATATTGAAACATACGACGTTGAAAAACTCTCGCTTGCAACAGAACTTTATTAATTTGAGAGATATTGGGGTTATTCCTAGCTAATCGGTATTTCAAATATTTTCCATATCCATTTTGCTAATGATGTAACTTTTCTGCAAGAGCTTGTTAAGTTGCTAAAATTTAACAAAAAAAGAGTGTATCTAATATAGGTAATATACCGCCAAAAGTCGTCCAAATTTGGCGACATTTTGCACGATTTTCGGGAATACATACAACGACCGTCGTCAAACCGATAGCGAATACTATGATTATGTTAATTAGTATTTTGCATCTTCTGCCGACATTTGAATTTCCCACGATTTTAAAAAATGCAAGTTTCCTTTCGTTATTATGGTTTCTGAAAAATCACAGAGCTCAAAAATTGCTAAGGGTAACACACGCATTAAACAAAATACTTTGAATTTTTATAATAGTAATTTTTGCGTCAAAACCTTTTAATGTAATTAGATTTCTAACTCATTTTCATGAGGTCAAAATGACATCATTCTCAGTTGTAATATCTAACATGAATTAGTGAAAGAAGAAAAAAAAAAGAAAAAACACGTTATTTTATTTTCTACAGCATCTGATAATCTGGATGGAAGTTTATTATTTCACTCGTGGTGTAATTTTTTGTCAAAACTTGTTAACCAGGATTTTTAATGCATTTTTACAATGAAATAAAAATGACGTCAGTCTCACTTGAATTATTGAAAGTAATAAATAAAAAAATCTAACTTTGTTAACTATGCTCTCAAATGTGCTGAAATCGGTTATTTGAGTAGCTTTCTACCCTCAAAATTGCGAAAAATCGTAAAAAGTTAGAGAACCCGGACGAACAAACAAACATACATACTTTCACTTTTATATAATAGATTGCATGATATTAATGATTTCACTTATTGTTATATTTAACAACTTAAGTGGCAATAATGGATTCCGTTACTACGGAAACTGTAGCAATCTTTAAAATAGAACATGAAATGAATTATTCATGTTTACTTTGCTAGAACTGCCCTATTGGCGTAATTAATGCCACAAATTGATGGTAAATAGCTAAAATGAATCACAAATTAAACAAGAAATTCAAAAATTTACTTTCAATCCTTACAATACCCACAATTTTTACCGGGCTGAAAAACCATTCTTATTCACCTCCAAAAGCAAAGAAAAAAGAAAAGAATTCCGATTTTATTACCCTTTGTTTGGTAGGATTAAAAAAATATCCAAGCATACGCTCATAATATCGACTCATTCCAATCGTGGAATGCAATTAGCAGCACAAACGCGAGAACACACTCTATTAAACACAGCGTTACACTATATTTGAATATTTATCGCCAGCTTTGCTAAGAAAGGTAAAGTAGGAATCAACATACATTTTAATTTGTAAAGAAAAAAATTTATTAGACAGTATTAGTTATATGCCATTCTAACAGTTACCAGAAAAAGAAATTTCCGTAGCACTGCTTTAACGAATAAGAATCAATGATTTTTTACACATTCGATCGCCAAAGTACCAACATACACCATTTTGCGAGATTTTTTTCAAGGAATTATTCGAAGCATTGAAATAACGGCAACCAAAATGGGAAATAGTAATCTATCACTCATATGGTTTGATCAAAGTACAACAGGCATCTACTTGAAAAGGAGCAGTATTTTAAATTATTAACTATGTGTTAATGTATTTTATTCATCGTTAACTATGATGTACAAAATGCAAGAATTTCAATGACCTTAAATTTGGTGAAATTTCTCCTCACTTTAATCAATTTACTTAATTTGGTGAAAATTCTCAAGTTAGATCGTTTAAATTCGCCTTAATAACTGCATTTCTGCACTAATAACTGCTAAATTAAAAAAATTAAAGCTAAACTCTAATAAAACCTACACTTGTTTTTAAAAATACTATTTCGGTACGCTCTCAGTAAATTGCGCTAAGCTTAAAACTGTGCAAATCGGTAGAACCTACTACTTTCTCAAAATCGCCAAATCAGCCATTTTTTCCCTCCAAACTAAAAAATATACGTATTAGTCTCTGAAATCTCCGAATCCCTTATTCTTTTACACACAAAAAACATTGAATTCCTGCTCTGATTTCACATGCACGCAATACTTTAATTAAAAATAACTTTGTAAATAATCTAAACAGAAAAAATCATTATTTTTTTATTTTTACTACAGGAGTCTAAATCATTTAATAAAATAGCCAAACATGGCAACCTCAATGCTTATTTCTCACTCTTTAGACTACGGGGGTTACAATTGCGGAATTGCGGAGATCAAAAATTAGCGTTTTTGACGGGTTTTTTATCAATATCTTCTAAAATAATTCGAATTTCGAAATTTAAATTAGCGGAAGACCTTCCTCGGAATTTTCCGAATCTGTAGACACCTCAATCGAAACTCAACTCCCAGCCGTTTCGGAGGAGATGATGTTACAGACAGACAGACGCGCACAGATTTTAATAGTATAGATTGTAAACATCTTTTACACATTTTTTTATCAAGCATGTTGTCTAGAAACAGAAAAGAGTGGAAAAGTAATTTTATTACATATCTAATATGTTCAAAGCATTATTCTTGCTGTTATAACATTAAAATTCTAAATTATCTATCTGCATCAAAAATTAGGAGTGTCCTTAAAATCTTCCATGGCTTGTAAGTTTCCCACATGTAAAATACCAATACCATTTTGTGATAAATTGCAATGCTGCATTACATTTAATACATTGGTTATCCTAACTAATATTATAAATGCGAAAGTGAGTTTGTTTGTTTATGACAGTTTCACACCTAAACCGCTGATTCGATTAGGATGCATTTCGGTTTCGATATAGATGGGACCCTGGCGTTGGTTATAGGCTACTTAGAATTTTAGTTTTTTAATTACTTTTTTAATTATTAATTAAAAACCGTTTTTACGTTGCCATGCTTGGCGAGTTTCAACCGTATCATATGATTCATGTTTTGAGCTAACAAGAATGCTATTACTTCAATAAAGAAGCACGTGCATCTGAAAAACATTAAATAATACGGAAATTATGCCAGTTTTATGCCAAATATATCTATCTCTAATAATAAAAATGAATGTTCCCCAGACAAAACTACAGAAAGCAGAGCTTTGAAAATTTGAGCATGCCTGGACCCATGACTTCGGTAAAGTGTACCTGAGGCTCGGAAATTTTAATTACTTTTCTAACTATTAATTAAAAACCGTTTTATCGCCTGCACAAAAGGATTTATGCTTTTGAAATAAAGCAGAAATTCTATTTGCAAAATCACATGCATTTGAAAAACATAAATAAGTATGAAAATTATGTTGATTTTACGCCAAATTAAAAAGCATAAATAAAGAAAAGTGTACTTACATATTACCCCGGCGGTCCGCCAAGACGAGCGATTTTTTGCCAAGATAAATGCCGGGCACATGAAATTATTAATGGTTTTGAATACGATTGGCAACTCATTTGACGAAAAAACAGTTTGACGGGAATGACCGCCGGGATAATAGGTAAGTACCAAGAAAAGTCCAGATGTGTTTCTTAGAGTTTGTAAATTTCCAAATCCTATAAATAATATAAATGTGTACGTTTATGTGTTTGGATGTTTTTGACTGAATCACACAAAAATGGTTGGAAAAATTTGTAATGAAGATAGCTTATGCCCTGGATTAACATACAGGCAACCTTTCAAGCATATAGCATAAATAATTCTTTTACAAAGACACTCAAAATAATGCTAATGCATTGCGCTCTATGGAACCGATTTTAAAACTTTCTTCACTGATTGAAAGTTCTAGGCCTATAGGGTCCTAGGCGTTTATGGAGAATTCCTCTGTGTGGAATTTTCTAAGGGATCCTAGCCCGTATTTTCGCGAGGTTTTTGAAAAAAACACGGAAAACTGCGAGCGGCTAGGTCGACAGGCATGACCGGTGTTTGAACCTGGCATCTCTCGCCTTCCAGGTTTGAGAGCAGACCCTCTTAGACACTGGGGGGACCCTGAGTGTTATAGGCTACCTTATATGCATACATCACAAATAGTTCTTTTACAGGGATACTCATAAGAATTACATTACTCTCTATGTGTATCTCTGTAAGTACTGAACCGATTCCAAAACTTTTTTCACTGATAGTAAGCTACATTATTCTTGAGTATTATAGGCTAAAATTAATGCATGTAGCGCAAATAGTTCCTTTATAGGAACACTCAAAATAATTCTAATACATTACGCTCTATGGGTATCTCTGTAACTATAGAACCGATTCTAAAACTTTTTCGCTAATAGAAAGCTGCACTATTCCTGATTAACATAGGCTAAAATTCATGCATATAGCATAAATATTTCTTTTACAAGAACACTTACTCTACAACCAGACAGTGCAATAACTGTAAATCCATTTTAATCTTTGTTGCTGCGAAAATGGGAACGTCGCATCTTAGGCGCCACAGATGCTCTTCAAGTGCAAATTCTATTGGAATCAAAGCATAACTTCGACCTGATGAGAAAAAAGTGCCATCCAGTGCAAAGGAGCTTCTGACAGAAAAAAAGTTATTGAGTTTTGTGCTAAAGACATACGTCCATTCGAAGTTGCTGCAGGAGAAGGTTTTCAAAGCTTGGTGCAAACTCTTGTTGAAATTGGAGCAAAATATGGGAACATATCTGTTAACGAAGTACTGCCACATCCGTCCACAATATCACGACATATCAATTCTACAAAAGCTTCTATTTGTGAGAAACTTCTCCCTGAATTAAAGGAAGCATTAGCTCATGGATGCGCAGCTAAGACGGATATATGGACCAATGATTACAGGAAAGTTAGTTACATATGTTTAACATTACATTATATTTCCAATAACTGGGTTTTGAAGAAAAGAGTACTGTACACTGCAGACTTTCCGTCAGAGAAAAAGGAAATGGGAGACAATGGAAGAAGAGAGCTCCTAAAGCGGTTTATGACTTTTGGTTTCAGTGAAGAGAATTTCGATAATCTTATATTTGTGACCGACCAAGGGTCAAATATTGTAAACGCTTTACAACAGTGCGAAAGATACAATTGCATTGCCCATGTTTTGAACATTGTTCTGAAACATGCATTTGATTCAAAATTTCTCCAGGAAGAAGCATCTTCAGTCTTCAAAACTTTTGTTGGATGCAAAGATTTAGTTCTACACATATTCCCACGCAGTTAAAACAGAGTGGGAATATGAAATTGCTTCCACGGGCAGTTCATCAGGAAGTAGACACTCGTTGGAATAGCAAATTGGATATGTTACAATCTGTGCGTGATCAATTTAAAGAGATTGAAATATTGTTACATGAGAAGCATGAATTGTACAGAATTGAATACATCGATCTCGCTATTCTTAATGAGATAGTGGTTTTATTAGAGCCATTTAAACATGCTACGGAAGATTTGGAAGCAGACACTTCGCCTACCTTCCACAAAGTGCTGTTATGGTACCACAAACTTTTACAAACCCAAAACAAGGAGGAATCTTCTAAAATTTGCACTATACGAGACCTCATGAAAAGATTATCAACTTATTTAGGAAAAAAATTCCTTCCAACATTGAAGCATAAAGTTGCCACTTTTCTGTGCCCTCGTTTCAGGCATTTACACATGCTTTCCGAAGGGGAAAAACGTGAAGTTCTTCAATATGTAAGAAGTCAAATTGATATTGAAAACATAACCAATACAAATTCTTCGAGTACTGGAATGATAGATTGAAACCCTGAAGTTGAGCCACAACTTAAAAGAATTAAGAAAGATTTATTTAGTCTGTGGGAAGATAAAAGTGAAGCAGAAAAACCTTTTAGTACAGACAAAGATGATTATTTAGAAATACAAGTATTTAATGATAATGTAATAATGTAGTAGTTAGATATCCTATTGTGGTGGAAGGGAAACGAAAAAAAATTTCCTAAATAGAGCAACCTTGCAAGAAAACTGTTATGCATTCCAGCTTCCAGTGCTACAAGTGAAAGAAATTTCAGCACCGCAGGTCGTATATTAGAAGAAAGAAGAACTAATTTAAAGCCGGACATATTAGACTCTCTTTTATTTTTGCATGATAATTTGCAATTTATTTTTAATAATTTGGTACGATGGATATTATTTCTTAACTAATTACTTGTAAGTATTACTTTTCCCTGTCATTTATTCGAGGTTTGGCAGAATCGAATTAATATAATGCTTAACATTTACTTTTTTATTTTAAAAATGCAACTAATCATAATAATTTTGTAAGTATTTTAAATATTACGATAATTTTTATGTTAGTATCATTCAAGTTTTGTTTTTTCATATACTTCAGATTGAGATTTGTACTATTCCATGAATAATAATTTCATTAGTTTTATATTACTTTAGAATGTGTTAAATAAATTTCTATAAATGAGTCTAATGTGTAAAAAACTAATTATTAAACTTTTTTCATTTTCATCATTAAGTGTAGTATTTATGCATTTTTATTGAAACAAGAGAAAGCTTTCATCTGATTTTTTAAAAATATTTGAATGTTTCGATTTGAATTAACAACTGAAATTTCCACATCATTCTACTTTATGAATTAACATCTAATTAAAAATATTCCACTTTTCAGAATATATATGCATATAAATGACAGTTATTTTAATATTAGTATTAATTTAATGTAGTAGTTAACATTAATATCTTTACTAAATATAAAATGCCTAAAAAATATTTATTTATAGATCTATTTGCTCGTCTTTATATTTTTTTTAATTTCTGGAAGTTTTGAATTTTTGTTCCTCAATTATGGGCCCGTATGGGCCGGGCCGTGATGTTTGTTTCAAATATGTTACGGGCCCGGGCCGGGCCTACAAATTCAAGAATCTTCGGGCTCGGGCCGGGCTGGGACTCAATTTTCAGGCCCGTGCAGGTTTCTAAGGAGGGATCCCAGAACCCATCCGAAAACTTAAAGCAATTAACAAAAAACAGCAATTTTGAGACATTGGTATTTACTCTAGTAACAATAAGGTTTAAAATACCAGATAGTCCCCCCCCATCCGAAATTTAAACCTACATATGCTATCGAAACATATATGCCATGGGGATATGAAAGAAATTGTTAATTTTACTCACAGATACTTAGTTTTCACCATTGTGATTAGAACTCTGAACTCTAATATTTTTAAGAATAATATTGTCTTGTTTAAACGAAATAATTAATAAATTAAACTAAATTCCATTACTTCATAACTGCGAGATTTTATTGAATTACTATTTTCGGATTTATTTATTAAATATTTCACGAAACAAATTGCCACAAAATATTAGAAAAAATGAGTCTGTTTCCGAAGTCGCAAAAGCGGCCAGTGTGACGTCATTTTGAAGTCCAAAAGAATCAATAGTCACAAAACAGTCACACAGTGACTTCACAGTAGAGTCACTGAGCGACCAATCACATAGTGACGTCACCTGGTGACTGGTCACAAATAAACTTCACAGTGACCACACAGTAGAATCACATCACTCACAAGTCCACAATGTTGTGACCCTCTGTGACGTCACAGCGACTCTTTTGTGACCATCTGTGCTATTAGGGTAGACACAAGCTTGCTAAGCTTTTTCATGTTAGCACTGATTAATGCAAACATAAAAAGCAAAATAAATGAGATTGATGACCTTTGCTCATAATAATCACTGGTTCCTCTTAATGGAAAGTGCCCTTTTTAATTTTTATCTTTGTCTCTAAATAATAGTTCCCTGTTGTAATGTATCAAGTTCTCATAAGATTAGAATGTTTGCATTAAGCTAAAGAGGCAATGCGAATTTCATTAACTATATAAGTAAATGAAAATATTATCTTTATCATCTTCTAATGAAAATATTATCTTATCTTCAGATGATTGAAGTTCATGCTCGGTTACCTTATGGTTCTGTTTTCCTTGCGGGAGAGATTGTAGAATGTCATGTGACCTTTCGTAGTCCTTTTACATATTCACAGAAGCAAAGTCAATCAAACAGGTAAAATGAATCAGGAAAGTGTTGTTAATATTTGACTGTAAGCTTTACTCTGCATGCATAGTAGGGTGGATCGAAAAAACTTTTTTTTAAAATTGACATTGCCTGAGTCATTATATGCTGCCAAACTAGCTGAAACCAGTTGTCTCCAAATTTCAGCTTAAAATGTTGACATCTTGAGGTTCCACACCTCAAGTGAATGTTTATATTGGCTTTTTTTCAAGTTTTTAATGATTTTTATGTAAAAAATATTTTTTTAATTTAATATTTTACTAAATAATTCATTAATTTGTAAAATAATACTAATTAATTACTTTCTCATTAATAAATTGTTTTATTGAAACGTTACTGCCAGATATCAGATCCAGAAATGGCTTTTTGTACATAAATAAAGCAAATTATACTCTAAAATCTACTAGATGGCAGCACATGTTCTAATCTAACTATTATATCATAACCTAATAAGGCACATCACTTTTATTGTGTGGAATGATTCGTTTTTGCGATTGCCTTTGTTTCAACCACTTGTTTCTACTTTGTAAGATTGAAGCAATACGTTTTATTAATTTTGATTTATATTTGACAAAATTATACGGAGTTTTGAATTTAAATATGACCACAACTAGAAGTGAAATATTTTGTAGTGTTTTCGGAATTCCAGTACAATTGAAAGAGACAGTGTTACCACCAATGTATTCTGATTTAATGAAGCATTTCTTAATCACAAAAAAAATGATGTATACTGTCAGTGGCGGCTTGTCATTAAGGGCCAGAGGGGCCTGGCCCCACCGACTAAGCACCGTCTAAATCAAAGTATCTTCCCATTATGCAAGTCAGTTCTTTCAATAATTTACTTTCATTAAAAAAATATACGCGTTTTACTCTATTTTAATACTATCCATTAAAAAACGCGCTTAAAAAAGTGAGTTATACGATTTTCCCTCTATCTAAACCATGCATGGGCCAAGGGCTGGCTTGCCCTGAATTGGGAGTCTCTTCTCCGTTCACCGGGTTGACATATTTGGCATTGAGCATAAAAGCCATACTGATGCGGAATTAACTTGGCATCCAAACGGCTTATTTGGCGCTGTTCTGGGTCCAGATCTGCGGGCCCTCGCACGGTGATCTACACGACCCTGCGGGAAAATTTCGGCAATCGGTAGCTATTGGCAAAATTTTCCGCTTAGGAGGAAATCATAGTTTATTTGCGTGATCATATTTTTGCAGTGTAGTCAGATATTTTTCTGTTTTGTTTTCTTGATTTATGAAAAGGGATGTATAAATGTATTTTTTATATATGTTGATATTTATTTTAAAATAAATAAATCTAAAAAATTATGAACAGGCAACCATAAAGAACATAAATATTAAATATTTAAATGTGGCTTTTTGTTTAGTAATAAAGTAAACTTTTCAATTTAACATAACTAGGTAAAAAATAGCAAAAGTTGTATAGTAA
This sequence comes from Cheiracanthium punctorium, assembly GCA_038373885.1. Taxonomy (NCBI): domain Eukaryota; kingdom Metazoa; phylum Arthropoda; class Arachnida; order Araneae; family Cheiracanthiidae; genus Cheiracanthium; species Cheiracanthium punctorium. Next base: position 180,347 of record JAWZYV010012012.1, read on the forward strand.
ATTCGATAATTATTTGTCATTTGAGAAATTTTAAATACTTACGCTGTGTGCACGTGGGGATAGGTTGTTCTATATGTATACAGTTGAAGGCCAGAAATCCGCCGACCTAAAATCCGCAAACATCCGAAATCCGCACACCTTCTCTGATGTAAATAATGAAATTCGCAGTATTCCGCCAATGATGAAATTGTTGAAAAGTTTCTTGAATCCAGATAAATATGATTCTGATGATGATGATAAAAACTTGGGTAATAATAATAATAAAAAAATCCATTTGATAAAAGTTTAAAGTTAAGAGATGAATAACTTAAATTTTTACAACAGCTAAGTTCTGTAACAAAACAAGAATTAATGATAATTCTGTTTAAATATTCTGATGAAAATATGCAGTTTAAACAGTTATTGTTTAAACTGCATATTTAAACAGTTATACAATTTGCAAAATTAAATAAATAAAAGAAAGAAACTGAAAGTAGAAAAAAGTATTTTAAAACAAATTGCCATAGAACATGTTTTCAAAATTAGAGAAAGGAAATTTTGAAACCATTTGCTTTGCTAGTCTTCATGTAATTTCCTTTTTCTCCTATGCTTTTGTATTTAAAGTGAAAATATAAGTCAAATACATTTGACTGTGTTTTTATTTCATCGTAACTGTATTCTCCTTTTCTTAAATCAGAAATATAATGATTTATCTTTTATGGTCTGAAATCTGCAAAATCCTAAAATCCGCACAAGCCTTGGTCCCGAGCTGTGCGGATTTCTGGCTCTCTACTGTATATATTTTCGCGATTTTAATTGGCACTATTTTTTTTTCGGGCCCCACCACTGAAACGGGTCACAAGCCGCCACTGTATACTGTGGAAGCAGGGAACAAAAAGGATCCTTTAGTAAAAGAGATCATCAAAATTATTTCTTTGGACGTTGAAAGAATTTGAAAGAAAGCCTCCTTGCCTGTGGTAAGTCACCAACAAGTAATTCCCCTTATTAAAAATTGTAATGAAAGATACGATCACAATTCTATACAAGTAACACAGTCTTTGTACACCATATACTTCGATGGAAGAAAGGATACAACTATAATGTAAGAAGGGAAGCTCTTTATATACTGCCTCACCATGGCACAGTGGTTATGCCACTGAAAATGGTAGACGGCCGAGGTTTGAAGGTCCCGGGTTCGGGTCCCATTGTGCAGCTGTCGATCTAACGGTCTGGAATTTTGGTATGTTTTCTCCAGATGTGACGTGAATACGCGTTAGAACCCCTTAGAAAGTCCTCCTGCCAAGGCACCCCCCTTGGCAGATACCCCACGTGCAGGTTTGCCTTAAAACACAAACAAAACAAAACAAACTCTTTATATACTACTGTATCTGTGGAAGAGCATACTGTTATTTTGCCAGAACCTGGTTTTGTTCACATAGGACATGTGACTCCGTATTCAGGCACTAGTACTGATATTATTTGCAGCATCATCAACTTTGTTACACAGAAAGAGATTGCACTTTCGGATCTTGTTGCCGTTGGGTGAGATGCTGCGAAAGTCAGAATTGGGAAGAAAAATGGCATAGTTAGACGGCTTGAAATCTTTGTTGGCCATAAATTGCACTGGTTTGTATGCTTATTGCATACTAATGAACTACCTCTTCGCCACCTTTTCCATAAGATTGACGGAAAAACATCTGGGCTGCACCAGTTTTCTGGAACAATAGGAAAATCTCTGGAAGCGCAAGAAATGTTTGCTGTGACAAATTTTGTTTCTCATCCTGTTGCTCTGCCTGAAATTGATTAAAAAAAAACCTCAGTACAGACCAAAAGTACCTCTTCGATATTTCTAGGGCAGTATGCTCGAGACAGTGCCATCCAGATTTGGGAAACAGAAGTCCAGAAAGGATGTCTCATTCAAGCTGACTCACTACCGCGAACAGAATACTGCGCCTGTACGTGTCGACTGCCGAACCAACAGAATGCTTTAAACTCCTAGTAGACTATGTGATGGAAGTTTACGTGCCATTCTGGTTTGAAATAAAGAAAATCCCAGGAGCTACTCATGGAGCATGGAATGATGAAAAGAAGTTCATTCTTGCCAGAAGATTTTAAGTCAATCATTCAGGAAGTTATTCAGAGGAACTCTTATTTGCTCATTCTGAAAATATTCTGTTGGCAATGCTGTTTGATGAATGATCACATATTCGAGAACTTGACCTAAGAAGAAGATTGAAAGCAAGAAAAACTGACTCAAAGAGAAAAATACGCCAATTTGATCTTCTACTAAATATAAATTTCGAAGCAGAGGAGTATTTTCAGATGATTCACTGGTAAAATCCTTTGGAACCACCAGCTACCATGAACCTCAGTAAAGAAGACGTAGCAAGTATGATCAGAAACGGTTTAGAATTTGAAGTAGAAAAGTTCCCTTACCATTTTCAAGCAGTAGAAAGGCATGTAAGACTACTAACGTAAGCATTATTGGTAGAGCAAAAGCCAGGAATGTATACGTTCGTTGTGGAATCAAATCACGAAAGGAACTACCAAAGTTCATTATTTTGCCCGGCATGTGGACTCCAAAATTGAAGACTGATTAAAGTAAAGTGTTTTATTAGTCAATAATACTCGAAAGGTAAATTTGGTATCATTTCCTTTTCTGTTTTAGTGTGCTTTCTAAATATTAAATGTCTTTAAAAATGAAGTAATCGGTAAATATTTCATAGCTATGTATTCAAAATATACCCCAAAACGTATGACGCTCAATTGCAAGTTAGTGACTTTTTTTTTTTTCTTCTTTCTTTCCTTTTTTTTTCTTCTTTTCTTCTTCTTCTTCTTTTTTTTTTTTTGTTAACGGCGATAAAACATTGCCGTACTGTTTCTTTTTAGTAGTTTGAACGGTTTTTGAGTCAGAAAATAATGTTATTGTAAACATTAAAATTAAATTTTTAAAAAATGATTTTTTTTTACTTTTTACATTAACATTCCTTTATTTGAGCCCAGTGTGGAACCTGAAGATAATCACTGAATGGACGAGAATTTTTTTTCTGTGACTTTTTTGTTAAACAGCACCATTTGTTGAGTCAGGAAATATTAAAAAAAAAAAAAAAAAAAAAAAAAAAATTTGCCCATTTTCACTCCACCCTAGTGCATAGTCTGTTTAATGATTGATTCTATTTGGACATTACTACAGAATAATGGGTTCAGTCAATACCATTACAGTATAACGTAATCAGTGAGTAAGTAGTAAAGAGTCTCTTGAGCATAATACATTTTCAGGAGAAAATACCACAAACCTGAATCATTGATCTTATATACTGTGCTTATTTGCATGTTGGTTTACTGTGTCAAGTCATAACTGTAAATATAAATAGTAAGCTGTAATTGTAACACCTTGCACTTTCTTTTACCACTTATTCTAATCATTTTCATTGTAACTCATCCACAAAAAGGTTCTTGATTTCAGATAAATTACAGAAGCATTTGTAGGCTCAAGCTATCTAAGGTTATTTTCCATTTGAAAACTTTTTCCTCTGAGCAAAATAATTCTGTATTCAAAAAGTACTTATTTACAAGTTAATTGATATCTTTTTTATAATACAGGCAATTAATGAAATATTCTGTACCCCCCCCCCCCCCCCAAAAAAAAAGTATGTTCAGAATTACAGAAGCATTTATAGGCTCAAGTTTTTCCACATCATTTGAAACCTCTCCCTATGCGCAAAATAATTCTGGTTTCAAATAGTACTTATTTCCAATTTTTTTTAAATTGCAGAAACTTGTAAAAATAAATTATTTACGTCATTGCAAATTTGTATTTGTTTTATTACTAGTCTCAGCATTTCATGAAAATGATTAATCTGCTTATAACCCCCCTACATCAACTTTTACTAACTAGATATTTCTAGGGGGAGCAGAGTGTTAAATTGTTAGTCTTTAATTTATATGATACCTTCTGCGTGTCCATTCTTTACACATAAAAAATCTGGAGTGACTTCACTCGACTTTCCGAAGACTGACGATTAAGATCATTACCAAGCATTTAAATAAATTTTAATTGATGAATAATTTAAACATATATACCAATTTGAAGCTCAATCGAATGTGCCATTTAATCGCTAGCGCACTTTCAAGAATTTCTCCTCATACGCCATAATGTAACACCAATGTACACACCAAAATCAATACCGGTCTTACGACGGTGGTTTATAGCATATATGCCCAATTGAAGCTCAATTGAATGTACCATTTAAACACTAGCACACATTCAAGAATTTCCTCCCATAGGCCATAATGTAAAAGAAATCTTTGGCGCATCCCTGTAGAAAAACTATAAGTCCTATACACGCCAAAATCAATACCCGTCTTGCGACGGTGGTTTGTAACGTATATACCAAATTTGAGCTCAGTCGAATGCTCCATTTAGGAGCTATCTTGTTCACTCACATACACACGCACACACATCTCATAAAAATAGCATAAATGAATTCAGAAGACCTCAAAACGTGTAAATACACCAAAATCTCGAAGTCAAATTTTTTCATGATTACAATACTTTCCTTACATGGTAAACATTCGGAAAGTAAAAATCAAACATTTAAAAAAAAAATAATTTCATCATTGTGGAATTTTAAAAAATGCAAAATTCTTTGACTTGTCGCATAAACTGTGCCTTACAGATTTTAACTCTACTAGATATATTGGGCAACTACAAAATAATGACACAAAAACTATGTCAACAATACTTGCAATCAAAAAAAAAGAAACATAAAAAGAATTGGAATACAAGTGTATTCATTTTCAAAATGCCTTATTTCTTCAGAATAAAATTTTATTCTTTTTAGTTTTTTCACTACACCTCTAAAATAATGCCATATGATGTGAACAATTGTTTTATTTTGCTTGTAATTCATAAATCAGGTTCATTTCCCCGAAAAGGTTGTGCTTAAATAGATTCAGTAGTTTTTTTAGTTTATAAAATAAACAGACATTTGAACATTTGCTTTTATATACAGATAGATATATCATACCATTCATTCTCATTGTGATCATTACATAAAGATTCAAAATTCCTTCATTTCCAGCCATCCCGGTTACAAGGGAAATCAGCATTATCACTCCTTTAGGGTAAGAGAAAAAGCCAAGCATGAATGTGAAAGGCCATAGTAGCTTAGTGCAGTGTTTCCCAACTGGTGGAGCATGCCCCCCCCCCTTCCGCAGGAAGCCCGAGTAAAACAGGCAAAGAGCAAGTGATAATGCGAACAGTTTTTGGTGGTGGGATCTTCTTCCATTTCGTTCCATCTTTCCCAATGAAAAATTCCGCATTGCTATCAATTTCTTCGTCTGTAATTTCTAAATCATTTTCTTTTTCAGAATTTGTATCATGCTCACTTTCTGAAATGTGGTCATTTTCCGATTCCCAGGAATCATCAATTTCACTATCAGTTTCTACTGAAGCTAGAAGATCACGAAGTCTCTGCTGCTCTCGTTCATAAGCGAATGTCATCTCTACTCCTACTGTGTTATCGAAATGAAATGTTGCTAGTCGCGTAGGAGTATTTAATCCCAAAGTGGAATTTACTCCCCTCCCAGACAACAAAGAAACAGTATTCCTTCACCCACCCCTACTAGACCTTGACCTTGAAAGGTACAAGACGGGGCAGAATTGCTCTCAAAATATTTCTCCCAACTGGGAATCTCATCCCAGGAACTTTGAAAAAATGTTCCTGGGGTGAGATTTACCCCAGCGCGCCTGCTTACGGGTTAAGAAAGGTGTTCACTCAAAGAAGTATAAAGATGTGATTGACAAGAAAAAAATTCTGAGAAATATTAATTGTTTGTTATTTGTGAAATTGTATACTAACACATAACTAATTATTCAAACATATTTTTAAAATTTAAATTTTAATGAAATATTTAGAAATTTCATGTTGTTTTATTCTTTTTTCTCACTATTTCATTTTTACTTCCTTGTATGTAGTATAAGGAAAGTAATGTGATCCTGAAAAATTTTGGGGGCCAAATTTCGACAAAAAAGCCAATTTTGACTACCTCTAAATTTAATTTTAAGAATTTTTTCGATGCATCTCATCATAGGCTAGCATGCACGATCATATTAATGCGTCTGCAACTCATTTTGACCAGCGGCGAGTCTATTGTGGTCACTTTTTCCATGCCGTCTGTACGTACGTATGTATGTAACTCGCATATCTCAAAAACTATTGGTCGTAGAATGTTGAGATTTGATATTTAGGATTGTTCTATGATCTAGTTGTGCACCTCCTCTTTTGGTCACAATCGAATGTATAGTTTATGTACAGGACCACCCAAAAGATTCGAAATACATTACGCTCTATGGACCGAAATTCATTAAACTCGCCTAACTCAAAAACTATTAGGTGTAGAATGTCGAAACTTCATATTTTGGATAGTTGTAACATCTAGTTGTGCACCCCCCCTTTTGGTTCCATTCGACTGGATAGTTTATCTACAGGACCGCCCAAAACATTCGAAATACATTACGCTCTATGGACCGAAATACATCAAAGCATTTTTTAGAGGTATTGGGCTATTTCAAACGACTCAGAAGTGATATATGCTGTAAAGAGTTAGAAAATGAATTTCTCCATTAAAAAAAGTGTCTTTATCATTTACAGTTCTGCTACAGGAACTCTCAAAAGATTCCCAATACATTACGGTCAATGATAATTTTAAGGGCATTCATCCATTTCAAGCACAATACCGTCCTACCAGGTAATAGTCTGACCACGGTCACGTGCCTCCCTCAAGAACTATGCCAAAAGTCGCCAAGCTTGGCGACTTTTGGTGTACGTGTGTGCATATTTAACTCTCAAATCTCAAAAACTATTATGAAATTTCATATATAAGATTGTTGTAACATCTAGTTGTGCGTCTCGATTTTTGGTTCCAATCTTCTGGAGAGTTTATTTACAGGACCACCGAAAAGAATTTCAGTACTTTAATGTCTATGGACATCTTCAATATAATACAATTGTAGACAGTCATTGTTTGGTACATGCCCAAAATCTCTCCGTCTGTCCTTGACCTTGGCGAGTTTTGCCGAAATGTCGCCAAATTTGGCGATAGTCAGTCATTTGGTCCATGCCCAAAGTATCGCCATTTGTCATCTTTCTTGGCGAGTTTTGGCGAAATATCGCCAAATTTGGCGATAAACTGTGTTGGTCCATGCTTAAAATCTCGCCAAATGTCATCGACATTGACGAGTTTTGCCGAAATATCGCCAAATTTGGCGCCAAAAATTATTTCGTATTTTGTATAACTCTAAAACTTTAACCCGTAGAATTTTGAAATTTTGTATTTAGAACTATATTATAATATCTAACTGTTTTCAATATCTTTTTTGACAGCAATCGACTGGGAATTTATTTACAGGGTGAGTCAAATGACTTTAAATACGTTAAGGTGCATGGATGCATTCAATTCATTGAAAGTCTGTGGTCAATGACTACTTTGGCTATCCCCAAAATCTCGCAAACTATCTCAAGTTTTTTGGCTTTTGGCGAAATATCGCCAAATAAAGTGTCAGAAGGAAATCTTTCAAATTGAACTCAGCTTGGCGATATCAAAATATTTGGCTAGAAATTGCTAAGCCTTACTATTATTGATATTTTATCTCTTTCAAACAAATAAGTTTAGAGGAAGTGCGTAGAAAACATTTTTGATTTAATAGACGTGCAAGGAAGTCATGTGTTGGACACATCAGATTTTTTATATCTGACAAAAGAGCATGCATCCTGTTATTCTTCATGTATTCTGAGTTTGTATGCAAATCTATTTGCTTTAAAATTTGCTTTTTGGTTCTTTAACCAAAAGTAACTGCAAACTTCCTCTCTTAATCTCCTTTATCATGTGACTTGATCACATCAATCAATGCGCTGCTCTAACGGTAAAATCACTTGTACCTTAGACAAATCCCTTCTCTAAACTATTTAAGATTTCCAAATGAATCGGTACTGTGTGCTGTACAATGTCTCAGCAGCCCCCCCCCGCTTTGTGCTGTACCATGTCCCAGCAAGCGGGCCCCTCTCTCCACCTCCTCCTAGTGAAATTCACATAGAGCTAGAAATTTCCAACTTTGAAAACTCACACCAGCATGATAACCAATGAGCGATTGTATACATGATGAGATGTGTACTTGCACCTTCTGCCTTCCGCAAATCGACTGGTTTGGAATGTGGTTTTTGTTTACTTGCGGAAAAATGCAAGAAATTTTTCAGACAGGAAACTGAGACCAGTCATTTATAGAGGGTTGTGTGGTCTCTTCTAGAGGACCTTTTAATATTAAGTAGATAGGGCAAAAAATCGGTGCCTTTAAAAATTGTTCGCTGGAGGAGGGGGTTGCTTAATAGAGGTGGTCACTCATAGAAGTTTCACTTTCTGTATAATTCTATGACTGTCTCATTGTCTAACATACAAATGTTAAATATATACGTATGTAAATATGTATGTTTTTTTTAAAAAAATCATAAAAATCCAATAAATCATGATTTAAATAAAAAAGAATCCGATTGAAATCAAATAAATCATTTAAAAAAAAAATAAATAAATAAACAACATTGTCAGAAACATATCTTATTTTTGCTTAAAATATTTACTCAAACTTTACTGATTACATTATTTTTTATAAAAGCCGAATAAATGTTCATTGTTGAAGAATAAAAAACTGAATGTATCTGAAAAATGTGAGGGGGGGCTAGCACCACTGTAAATTACTTTTTTGTGTGTGGGGGGGGCAGTATTGAAAAGTTCGAAACCGCTGGCTTAGTGTAAGCTGTACCCATGATAGTGATAGGGGGATCAGACACCCCCTGAAATTTTGATTTTCCTTAACAAAATGATTATAAAGTCTTTTTTGAAAAATTCTGCTTATTTTACCATTCAGACCCTCACCAAAATTCTTTTCTGGATACTGGCCCACTGGTTAAGGCAGTGGACTGGTAACTGAAAGGTTGTGGGTTCAATTCCAACATATCACTGAAGACGACCATGTGGCATGTGTGTACGTTGAATCTCTGGGTCCTCTGCAGTTGCTAGCATTTTCCGAGAGGTGCCAGTATTTAAAAATCCTCTCCTTCTGTTGAGGATACAAATTGTGGCAGGGCATTTCACAATGTATCTATAAATGACAGATTTAGTGATGTGAGCTGTCCTCTTCTGCCAAACAGACAACAAGTGTGAATGTGAAAAGAACATTTTGAGTCCGTAACTTTCTTTATCAGATTTAGTTCTTCAATAGCTGTGAACCCTCTCACGATAACTGGGAACATTTTTCAAAAAACTGCTTGAATTGGTCCAATTGTTTGTTAGTTAACAGAAGAAATACACATTCGAATTCTGCCTTTTATAGATAGATTATCACTGAAATTCTTTTATTGGCTGTAGGTAAAACTTAATTTATTTCTTTTACTTTTGATCCTCAGTGATATTGAAGAAGTACTTGCTTGGGCTAGTGCTCAAATTCATTGTCAGTGTACAGTTGATGATGCTTTAGTGAAGTTTCCAAGCACAGCATCCCAAGAAGAACTTGCAACTGCTTCACAAGATACATCATTTCTTCCATGCAGAGGTAAAATGTTTATTTTGCTATTTGGAAAACTATTCAAAATGCATTTTGTTAATACCTGTTGTTGCTTTTAATAAATATGAAAGAATATGGCATATGAAATTGTCACTTAGTAAAGTTCTCAAACTTAGGCCCATAGATGCCTTTTTATACTAAAAATATTTCCATGTACCCCCAAGTGAAATTAATCTATCGCAGTGCATAATAAAAAAATGACAAATTTAACTTTTATTTACTGAATGATAGATGTTGACATAAAAATATATAACATTGTAATTGGATGTACCGAATATTCGGTTGGTATTCGGTATACTGCCTATTCGGCAGACAAACCGAATATTTGGTTCGGCCGAATGCTTAAATATTCGGCAACCAAATAGTAAAGAAAAATTAAGTATTTACCAATCGGTAAACAAATACATATTTTTTATATCATGAATGAAAGATATAGTATAGTACCATAGTACTAAATTGATTCAAGTTGTTATTTACTAATATCACATGTGAATAAGCGTTAGAAACCCCTAGAAAGTCCTCCTGCCAAGGCACCCCCATCCTTGACAGATAGCCCTAACGTAACGTTCCACAATCCTACAAAAAATTAATATCACAATGAAATTAGTTTTAATGTAAGAGAGAACACTCAGATGTTAAATTTGAATTTTGTTACTTTTCAATTTTTCTTCAATCTTATGACATATTACATTAACCTTGCTATTACTGATTTAAATTTGAAACAGTAACCAGGAAAAAAAAACTCATAACATTAAGTGTTCATAACCCTGTTCTTAATAAAAAAGTGGAAAAACAATCAGCCCGTAATGCAGGATATAAAATTGGTATCTGTTTTTGTAATCAGAATTTATGGTACTCATGTTCAAATGTTGGTGTCAGCTCCTCATTTGTGGTTTAAAACTAAAATAAAAAAGCGGAACTATGCAAATAATTGTTATTAAATTAGAAGAGATCTTAAAAACTTTTATTAAATATTTTGTGGACCTCCTCCCCCCCCTCACATTTTCCATACAACTCCAAATTAATTTTAATTTGCTATGGACTCCTAAAGTAATCATAAAGACCCCCAGGGGTTAATAAGATCTGCTGGTCTGGAATAACTAAAGTACATATGAACATTGATAATTTGTGTTTTAATGTAATTTAAAATTAGTATAAATTTATAATAATTAATAGTTTTTATTAAAGAATGACATTATCATACTACAGTTCTGTTCAATTTTGAACTTCTTAATGTCCCAAAATATATTAACCCCTTTGGTCCTTACGTCTTTATTTTAGAACACATCTTTGCATTACTCTATATTCTTCATTTTCAAGGAATTTAACACCAAAACCTAGTGTTGTACTAATAATACATTCAAGAATAACAGAACAATATCATTTTTGCGCTGTAGATGGCAGAAAATTTCCAGCAGAGAAGATAATGGACATGTCAAGCCTTTTGAAGCCAAAAGTTAAATGCATCTTTATGAATGAATGAATGCATGTATGCAATCAAAATGCATGTGAAGTATGAAGTATTTTCATGTTTTCAGGCACAAAGAAATTGTTTGAAGAGGTTTCACACAAAATAAATGTAATTTTTTTTCTCATTTTGCTCAATTATAGCCTTGTGTCCTATTATTAGAATATTTTAAAATTAGTTTGGTAATTGGCGAATGTTATAATATATTTCATATTTAAGATACTTACATAGAGTGCAGCACATTTAACTACTCATTGATTTTTTATCTGTTCTATTCAAAATTCAAGTCCGAATAGGTTGATATTAATTTTGAATTTTTAAATTTGTACTTTTGAAACAGTACAAAAGGTATTCGTAATTTTTTTTGTAAATAGCCAAGAATACAAAATTCTGTATTATTAAAAAAAAAAGTTTAGAAACTAATAAGTAATAAAATTTTCATATTATTATTTATTTATTAGATTTATCATTTTTTCACTGAAAATTTATTCCCCTATCTCCTGCTCCTACAGTGAAAACAAATTTTCAACTCACTTTCAATGTGATTTCTAGGTGAAAGTGGCCATGTTGTTCTTTCTACTAAGCCAAAAATATTGTTTTGTGATTTGAAATTACTTCCTGGAGAGAGTAAAACATGTAAGTACAATTGAGTTTGAACTTCATAAATTGTTTTAGGTTATATAAATTCAAAACCACCAATTAAGAGTAATGTACTGTAATTTATTTAAAAATGTGTATGCTTTTTCTTTTTCTGATTATATCATTTCTGTTTTAGATGTATATCGTGAAACGATTCCTAACAATGCTCCTCCTTCATACAGAGGTCAGTGTGTTAAGTATGCATACAAAATCACTGTTGGTACTCAAAGGGTCAATGCAGTTATAAAATTATTGAAAATTCCTATCAGAGTACTTGTTTTATATGGTATGTACTTATTATTTTATTTTAAAATAAACAGTATATATAAAAATCAGTAGATTGTAGTCCACATGAGCAATCATTGCATGCCTAACAATAACTTACATTTTAAAATAAAATTTATTTTACAATAAAGTCAATAATTTATTTATTTATTGTGCCTTTGTGGGTCTTTTCTAAAGGTGCTACAATATGTGAATATTTTTATAAGAGATTAAATTTGTGATAAAATAAATAAATAAAAATCCTGATTACCAGATTTGCATAAAATATACAAAACCATTTTGAACTTAAATTATTAGTATTTACTTTGTGTGTGAGAGAGAAAGAGAGAGAGAATGAATTAATATTTTATTTGGTTCATAATATTTCTTTTCGTTTTTTTAAACTGGGGACTCTAAAAATTAGTTTTCATTTGATTATTAATTTCACAGATTAAGTAATAGTAATGGATTCTTATACTACGGTAACTAGTATAATAAATAGAATATGAAATTAGTTTATTTCCAATGGTAAGTGAATTTGACATGATTTTTTTGTCACGAATTTCAAATAGCATCAGAAAGTCACTGATCGGCCTAGATTCCACATGTAGATAATTGGCCGTAATTTCACAACATAACACACAACACACACAGGAGCTCACTGAAAGTAATGTGCTTTACAAAAAGAAATTCTGTCAGAAAAGTTTATTTTTACGACAGCCATGGTAGCCAAAAAGTACATGAAACATTGAATGTTTCTTGTAGATATTTTTATATCGATGATATCAACAATGTTTTATACTTTTTTAGTAAATAAAATTTTACACAGATGCTCTACAGAATAATAGTGATTATGCATCATTCACATTTTACGAATTCAGACAAAAATAGTTGCATTATAGAAGTGAATAGTGTTTGCAAATGTTTTTTACTTTCTTTTAATTCCAAGTAATGCTGAAGTACTTTTTATGTCATTATTCTGCAGTTATATCGTATATCATACCAAGTTAGTATTTGTAAGACAAAATTTATGTTATAATTGAAAAAATTTCAATTTATTTTGTTTTGTTTTAGGGGGGGGGTTCTATAACTATGGAATTAATTTCATTTATATGAGAAAAAATGAAACTATTCCTTTTATGCAAAGAACAGATATGCAGCTAGTTTTAATATATTTTCAGTTATTCATTCTTTTATACTGTGATAAAAACAGTTCTATAAAATATTTATAATATTTGAATTTATATGCTTTACATAGGCACAGAATACCCATAGTATAGAAAGAATTAATAATACAAACTAACATTAAACACTTTTATTTTATCTGTATATGGAGGTAGGGTTACATAAAAGATATAGGACTAATATTTAATCAAAATGCAACTTTTCTTCAAAACTAGATGTTCAAAATGGTCAACTGTTATAAGTTAGTTTTAGTTAAACAATTTAAACGTACAAAATGATAGCACAATGTGAAAAAAAAAAGGCTTTATAGACAAATAAAAATTATAAAACATGCACTAGGCAATAAAAATAGTACATATGTTTGAGAATGCAAGAAATGCAAGTGTTCTTCATTTAATAGCTGCAAAACATCTACTAACTAATGTGTAAGTGAAGGATGAACAGCCATGAAAACAGAATTTTGTAAAGAAGAAAAAAAGAAAGAAAAGAGAAATAGAATTAATAGAAATGTAGCAAAAATGATTCCAGGTGAGAATAATGAAAAAATATAAATAGCAGAAAAGTTGTTATTGAGTAAAGAACAAAAGTAAGAAGCAAAGTAATATAAAGCAGAAAGACAATAACAAGACAAAAAATATACATTTCTAAAAACATAAAACATTATTTTATTTATTATTATTTTATGTATTTCAATACTTTCATAATTAGAAAAAATTTGAATGGTATTAAACCATTCTAAGTAATAATTCCAAATACAGTCATTTAAGGATAATTTTTTATGTAGGTTTATAAATATCATTTGATTTTTCATGCTAATTTTCCATCTTGCAGGTGTTCCAGAAGCACAGTTTTTAACTGACAGTGAAGAACTTCATGTAGCTCCAACTAATCCATTTCTTCAAAGTCAGCAGAAACAGCCATCTATTTCCATAACTCTTCAGATATTAGAAGCTATTACAGCTCGTAGAAATCCAAGTAAGTTTAAACATTGATATAATACTCCTTATTTATGTATAAATATATAAATTAAATCCTATGTATGGTTTCTGAATATGTTATTTATTTTTAAGGTTACTATAATATTACCAATCAAAATGGCAAAGTTGTTAGATTTTGTCTACTGAAATCAGCTTATCGATTGGGTGAAGATATAATAGGAGTATTTGATTTTTCTAAGGCTACAGTTAAATGTGTTCAAGTAAGTTTGATATTTTTCCGTTTTCAGCTGGGACATTTTATCTAACATATGTCTTATGCTAGAGTCTATAAAGAAACCTGTTTTAAGATAACATATTTTAAATAACTAGCCGCCAAGGTGGCCATCTTCGCTGCCCCATACCTTACTGTTTTTTATACTCAGTGCAGTGTTAGCCAAATTATTGGATTCATTTCAACGAAAATCATGTTTCTTTGTTTTAACAGTATTTGTCATTAAATTTATTTAGGTTAGGGTTTGCTGCAAACTTTGGGTATCATCATAAAAGTCGATGTTGGCCATGGTGGTGCTGCCAAGTACTAACATTTCAAAATGTATGAAAAGACATAATTGCTGACAGTTCCATTCATAAAATGATTATAAAAGTACTGTATTGGGTGCTAACATGTTGTACAAATTCCTGCAGAAATAGTTCTTAATTGCAGCAGCTACGGGCTTTCTCAAATTAGTGTGGGTTTGTTCCATTCATGCTCAATGGTTCTGCTAATGGGTACTTTTCTAGTTTAATTACACCAGTGTTAATGTTATTACAAAGTATACAGATAATATTTGGCTGGTACTATTTGCATATTTATTTGTATTTAAAAAAAAAAAAAAAACTATTCTATACATACGTTTAGGAGGAGAAATGATAAAAGTAAGAAACTTTGTTCGTAGGTGTTCACTGATAGGTTATTAACTTTTGTAAGTTGTTCTAAGGTAAAATCTACCTAAAAGAAAGTGACACAAGCTCTGCTAATAAATCTAGAATTAAAATTATCCAACTTGAATGGCAACAAATACATGAAAAATATCTTGACTTACTGGAAAGCCTCTTTTCGATTTCAGACATGAGATAAAATTATTCCTTTTGTAAACACCTGTTGAGAGTTTAGATTTAGTCAAAATATAAGCAGCAGGAAGACCTAAAAATTTAGTATTCCAAAAGCATTTTTAAGAAATGATGGCAGACATTACATCATACAAGTCTGTGTGGATAATAAACCATTGCATTGAAAAAAAATAATAATAAATAAATAAAAAAAAATTGTCGAACTGTTTATTGATACAAAGTATGCAGTTTTTCATGCTTGCATCAGTATTTGTAAAATAATTGTATTATTTTACAAATACTGATTGTTATGTTAATTGATCTGTAGATTCCTAAAAGGCTATAGAGCTGAAAGTGAAGTAGTGTTCCAATCAAAGACAGCTATGCACTAGTACAGTCATGCTCACTTTGCATCCTTATTTTACTGATGTTGCACGATCACATCACTCGATTTTTCCTACTTGTAAGAACTTTTTTTTTTTTAACTTTCACTGTAGATTTATGTTTTAAATGCTTATTTTAGTGAATAATATTATTTATGAAAAAAGTCATTAGGAAAATTGTGAGTAAAGAAATTAATGAGTACTATAGTGTAAACTCGGGCGTTGCAAGAGCGACCAAGGAGACGCTATAATTTGCCTATGATCAGGCTAGCCGCAGCACATGGCGTTATGAAAAAGTCCTACGAGAAATACGACATTCGGTGACCACAAAAGATATGAAAAGAAGGAAACCAAAGACTTACCCCAGCAGTAGTTCAGGGCTTGAAGATCTTCCGTGAGAGAAAAGGGAACCACACATGAAAGACAAACACTTTAACTAGACTTACTAACAGGAGAACTTTATTCACTGGCAGAATGTATGGTACATTAACATTAGTGCGAAAGAACATTTAATGGGGTTCTATCCAAGAAGGAGATAGATTATACATGATGTATTTCAAAAAAAGGTAAAATGGCGCACACGCCATGTAATTCGGTCAAATACTACAGAAAAGGGGAGCTTGCAGCATTTATATATTTTGAAAATTTAAACCGAAGTAATTTAATAAGGAGGGGATGTCTTATTTGCCTAACGGAGACTTATCGGTCATAAAACATTTA
>JAWZYV010012013.1:0-191553 GCA_038373885.1 Cheiracanthium punctorium
AATCAGAAGTTAATGTGTACAATCGAAATTCCTTTGGCGAAACTCACGAGAAACACACCCTTAAATCTGTATATTTCCTTTTCCCTGTATACACAATTCTTTTTGTTCTTCGTCTCTTCAGACCGGTGTGCTAAAAATAGATTATATTACGTCCGTTTGCAAAATCAACGTTTTTTTTTATTTCCCTTCCTTTGGCTTGGAATTGGCGTTTTTTATTTCTTGTTGCCATGCCTTGTGTTTAAAATTATTTGCTCCCGATTACGTCATTTTTTATTTTATTGGATTAACTTTTAGGGTTGCTCTGGAATTGGCGTTATTGATATCAGCCAAGTGTTTGTTCTCGCCAATGTGTAATTCTGTGCTGGCGTAATTTTTAAATGATTCCACCTTTATTTCACTGTCCATATAGGACGTCATTTTATTTTTGCTGAGCCACCACCGCCCGTTATAATAATGTTTCAATAGTATATGTTTAATAGAATAGTTTCAAGTATTTAACGTCTTTTTATTTTATTGCAACTATAAGTGTATTCGAACCTGGATTATCATGTATCACAACGCAGTCTTTAAATTTAAATCAGCCCAACCAAATAAACTTCTTTACAGCCAGGATTGCCCAATTTTTGAGAAATAGCGCCAAATTTTGCGCAAAAAATTAGTTCCCAAAAGTGGAGTCAGCTAAGCTCTGGTACCGATGTTTCTCGAAATTTCCAGATAACCCTACGTTAACCAATGGGGAAAAATAAAACTCCCTAGCTCGGGTTCTAGTTAACCCATTAACGGTCAGCGATCTATATTGAGACCGACGCGAAATTTGTAAGTCACTCAAATATTTAAGCATTAGTTTATTTTCCTAGTTTAATTTTTTTAATAATAAATCTCATTTCCACAAAACACTCAGCGATAACAAGTTTAAATGCGAGTATTTCCCTGTTTTATTCACCTTTTTAGAAAAATATTTGCGGTCTTCATACCATACAAATCTCGGAAATTTATTTATCACTCCTAGCATCAACATAAATTTGAGAATGTGGTGAAAAAAGTTGGGCACTAATGGATTAATCCAGCGGTTCTCAACCTTTTCAACGTCGCGTCCCCCCAACAAAGGCTAACTTACGGTGGCGCCCCCGCCTCTCACATTTTAAATCATACATTCAGTTTTTTTTAACTTTAACAATAAACATTCAGTCGAATTTTCTACAAAATAATGTTATCAGTAAAGTTTGAATGAACATTTTAAGCGAAAATGGATAGATTATTGAGTAAAAACGAGAAAAAATAAGATGATTTTTTAAAAACATGCATGACTACTTGCTCTTTGGTTTTTCTCGCGCCCCCCTTGCAAAAACTCTGCGCCCCCCTTGGGGGGCGCGTCCCACAGGTTGAGGAACGCTGGATTAAGGGATTATTTTAGGGGGTTGTAACTTGCATTCACATTACATCTGGAAAAAAACGGCCCAAACTCCTTTAGATTAAGACTGGATGCCCAAGCATTTTGATACTTCCTTCGAACTGCTGGAACAATTTCATTCACAGTTTCGAAACAAAATGGCTGATTCATTTTCACAGCTTTGCATTTCGCCCCACAGGTTGAGAAACGCTAGATTAATCGATTCTGATGCAACAAAATTCAAAATTCAATTATTTGATGCGTACAGAATACGAATTTAAGACTAATTTTAACGAACTGAAAATTCGTTACAATATTTATTTAAATGTGCTACACCGTGTATCCAATGAAAAACGGTGTACGTTAGAGATGAGTTCGGGCTCATTTTTTGAAGCCCGAGCCCGCCCGAGCCCGAAGACTTTTAATCCGAGCCCGCCCGAGCCCGAGCAATATTATTAAACTTGGAGCCCGAGCCCGAAATTTCAGCTAAAGACAAATAAAATTAACTACTTCATTAATAGGATACAATAATTTTTGGAGCTTCACACACCTTCTAGTCCCCCGTGCCGCTATTTTTTGAATTAAGTACGTCTATTTATCCCATGAATCACTTTTTAAAATCTGTTTCAAGGAGTATGTTCAACAAAGGAGAAATTTTTCACGAGCCCGAGCCCGCCCGAGCCCGAACGCAAAAGTGAATTACAGATCCCGAGCCCGAGTCGGGCCCGGGCTCGGGCTCGGGCTTTCGGGCTCGGGCTGAGCCCGTCTCATCTCTAGTGTACGTATCACTTATAGTTCTTTTACAAGGTTTGCTGACATAGCTGGCGACGCGCTGTGTCTGAAAACTTCTTCAGCTCTGTGGCAGCAAAACGGGCTATTCGATCGGCCGCCTTTTTGTTGGTAGTTAAATGGATCGAAGGCAACGGCTGCTCTTTTTCACCGTTGGAACCGTTTATCCATATGTTTTTGCGATTGTATAAGATCTATAATAAGGTGGTTAGATTCTGCAACCACCGAGCGTCAATGGGCCACACTAGTAGCATAACTAGCACAAAAAACGTTTAAACGAAATTCACAAGACGTTCAAAGAGGTTCAAAAAACGTGTTTTGAACGTCTTTTAAACTAGTGCTACTCGTGTAACGACTAGAAACACAGGGTGTCCGAATAGCCATTTGACACATTTAAAAAATTCATAGAAAAACAACAAATTGTATGAATATGCGGTTTGCAAAATAATACTTCACAGGTTAGCAAATTATTTTTGACATCGTAAAAAAAAAAAAAAAAAAAAAAAAACTTCTAAATTGTGTTCATAGGTGGCGCTGTATCGTCACAGTAAGCTTCCCGAATATCTTGTACAGTATCATCCGATCTTCGTGGCTTTTTCCCTGTCAAAAACGACTCCATTTTTAAAAAACTTTTCGTACAAGGCTAAAATACTGTTTCGACTGGGAGGGTTTTTCTTAAATATGTGACGAAACTTTCTCTGAAATGTAGTTATGGATTTTCATTCGAAATACCAACCAACGCAATGCGCTTTCTCATTTGCAGTCGCCTTAGCTAGAATGAATATTCCCGCATTCCGTCAGTGTTGTTTGAAACTCACAAAAAATCCCTATTGGCTGTCACTGCTGAAAACTGGTGATCCAGCGCCATCTATGAACACATTTCGGAAGTAATTTGTTTTGATATGGATAAATAAATTTTTGATTTTATTAAGGTTATTGCGCGAATTGTATATTCATACAACAATTTGTTGCTTTTCTGCGAATTTTTGAAATGTATACACACTGACATACATATATGACACACTGTATATTCAATGTCTATTGCAGAAGAATATATTCTGTCACAAAGCATATGTTTCCCTCTTTCTCTCCTCTTAATGAATCCAGACATCTGACACATCCTCCCCCCACACACACACAAAAAGAAGAGCAGGTATGCAGGAAAAAAAAACGCAAAGGCGGTGATATAAAAAGAGCTAAGGGAAAAGGCAACGAACCATCAATAATGCAAGTGTACTTACGAAATAACACTGAGGGATTTCTAATTACGCAAATTGGAAATATAAGACATTTGGTTCTAGTCAGGGTGGAAAAGCAAACAAGTTATTAAGTATTTGAACTAAACATAGGATATATTTTTAAAGCAGTAAAGCAGCCTGTGGAACAGGTATTTTTTTATCTGTTAAATTCATTAGAGAAAATTTTTGGCTCAATTTATACAGTTAAAAATATAGCTATGACTTTTAAATTCATGCCTTGAGAAAGCATATATTTAGACATTTAAAATTCTAAATCACGTCTTAAAGATGTAGATGTTCTCAGCAAATTCTTAAAGGTTTGTAAATATTTAAAGTTCTACCTTATTATAATTAATTTTTTTAATGTTACATGCATGTGTTTCGACTTATGCATATAAATACTTTGTCATCTGATACACTATTAATCACTCAATATTTCTCTTACAACACAGAAATTTTATGTTTGAAAAAATGAAATTGCAGAAATGAGATGAAAGAATAAACAATCACGGTTTGTATTAGAAATTTCGAAATATTAACTCGAAAATAAATATTTATATATAGCCATTAAGAAAATAAACATTTTAAAAACTGTTCACATAGAATTTAAACTGAAACAAATGTTTTTGTCTTTGGGATGATCACTGAAAATATACTTTCATTGTATTTAAATTCTTAACTTAACAGGATGTCTAGTAAAGAACATACTGATTTCAAAGTTTAAAATCTTCTAAAGAACGATCAATAGAAGAGTGCAGATGCATATGTATTCTGTAAAAATTTTACACAGAAGTTTCAAAGTAGCAGTTACAAAAAGCGCTAACAGATGGCGTTGCAATCTTAGGCCTGTATAATGGACTGGCTTCCGTATTCTCACGATTTCGCTCCTTGTGACTATTTCCTGTAGGACACGTTGAAAGATACTGTTTACCAGAATCATCCCATTACGCTGGACGATCTTAAATCGTCGATTTGTCTGGCATATCATCTGTTTCTGTTAACACGTTATGAGCTTACACGTTATAACACACTTCTTTATACGAGAGAGCCATCTCTGCATGCAGGGGCCGATTTGCAGTGATGGGGGCCCAGGGGGAAAGCTTCATTAGGGGCCCCCCCCTCTTACGAAAACTTTCTTATATCCTACACAGCAACTCTCATGCACCACACAAATGATGTATGGTGCATGATGTATGGTGAAGGATGTTATAGCAGCATAAAAATGATTATCGATTCAAGAGGCAAAGTGAATTGCTCTAGTTCGATGATAACAGTATTATGCAGGATAATAATATTTCAGTTATATTATTACTTTCCGAACATGTACCATGTAAGGAAAGTATTGTCATCATGAAAAAAATTCGACTTCGAGATTTTGGTCTATTGACACGTTTTGAAGTCTTCTGAATTCATTTATGCTAATTTTACGAGATGAATTTATGTATATGTGTGTGTATGCGCGTAAACACGATAGCTCCTAAACGGGGCATTCGATTGAGCTCAAATTGGGTATCTATGTTATAAACCACCGTCGCAAGACCGGTATTGATTTGGTGTGCATAGGATTTATAGTTTTTCTACGGGGCTACGACAAAACTTTCTTTTACATTATGGCCCATGGGGGGAAATTCTTGAAAGTCTGCTAGCGTTTAAACGACGCATTCGATTGAGCATAAATTGGGTATTCCTATACACATTAAAATCACTACCTATTCTATTTTTACGAGATGTATGTATGTGTGTGTGTGTATGTGTGTGTATTGTGTGTGTGTGTATGTGTCTTTGTGTGTATGTGAGTAAACGCGATAGCTCCTGAACGGTACATTCGATGGAGCTCAAATTGGGTACATTGGGTATGTTATAAACCACCGACGTAAGACCGGTGTTGATTTTGATGTGCATAGAACTTATAGTTTTTCTACAGGGCTACGACAAAGATTTCTCTTACATTATGGCATATGGGGAGAAAAAGTGCGCTAGAGTTTATTTAAATGCTTGGTAATGATCTTAATCGAAAGTGTTCGGAAAGTCGAGTGGATTCACACCAGATTTTTTATTTTTCAAACGTTACTTTAAGTTCATATTTTTAAAGTAACATGTTGCAATATATTACTTCCTTGTAAGAAGTATAAGGAATTAATGTGACCGCGCAAAATTTCGGAAGCCAGATTTTGAGGAAAAAACCGATTGTGACTACCTCTACATTTACTTTTAAGAATTTTTGAGATGCATCTCATTGTACGCTAGCATGCACGTTCACATAAATGCATGCACAACCCATTTTGACCGACCGCGAATCCATTTTAACCAGTTTTTTCCTGGCGTCTGTACGTTACGTATGCATGTAACTCACATATCTCAAAAACTATTACTCGTAGAATGTTGAAAGTTTATATTTAGGATTGTTGTAACATCTAGTTTTGCACCTCGCTTTTGGTCCCAATCGACTGGATCGTTTATCTACAGGGCCGCCCAAAAGATTTTCAATACATTGCGCTCTATGGGCAGAAATTCATTAAAGCGTATTTTGAGGTATTAGGCTAGTTCAAACGACTCAGAAGTGATATATGTTGTTAAAGGTTACAAAATGAATCTCTCCATCGAAAATAGTATCTGTATCATTTATAGTTCTGTTACAGGAACATTCAAAAGACTTTCAATACACGGTCAATGGCTGTTTTAGAGATTTTCATCCATTTCAACCTCAATACCATCCTACCCTATAGTTAAGCAATGGTCCGACCACGGTCAAGCACCTTCCTCAAAAATCACGCCAAAAGTCGCCAAGCTTGGCGACTTTTGGTGTACGTGTATATGTATTTAACTCTCATATCTCAAAAACTATGAGTCGTAGAATGTTGAAATTTCATAAATAAGATTGTTTTAATATCTAGTTGCGCACCTCAATTTTGCGTTCCAATCTACTGGAGAGTTTGTTTACAGGACCCCCCAAAAGAATTTCAATGCAACGTCTGTAGTCAATCAGTGTTTGGTCCATGCAGAAACTCTTGCCATTTGTCATTGATCTTGGAGAGTTTTGAAGAAATATCGCCAAATTTCGTTCTGTTGGTGTAAAAAGTTCTAGTAAAGAGTCCACTGGTCAGGATGTAACAAGAACTTTATTGCTTCTAGAACGTCGTCGAACAATCAGTTATACAGAATTCACAGGTACTAACGGCGAGTAGCTCCTTTATAACAGTCCACTCATACCGAAGCTTTCACATATGCTATAATTCTCACACAAAATAAAACACTTCCACGGGCAAAATTCAGTGGAAATATTAGAGGGGTAACACTAACAGTGCCTCTAGACTCAGCAATGAAGAATTTACACACAGCACTTAAAATCAGAGCTTCATAAACAAGCGATAACACCGCTTCTATAGCGTCAATGCAAAGCCTTGAGCTTTCACGGACATCTATCTGCTCTTGACGGAAGCAGGAGCAAGACTGTGTCTATCGGGGTAGCCCGCTTGTATTTATAGAAAAGGCAGAAGCTACAGATGAGTCTATTTCTGGAAGAGTCCACATAAAGCGGGAATTTACGCCACAGAAGAGAAATATTAGGCTAATTATGCATGTTAATGCAGAAAAACTATATAATACAAATTGAAAAAACGCGCCAAATGATCACAATGTCGCCAAGCTTGGCGACTTTTGGCGAAATATCGCCCAATTTGGCGCCAAAAATAAGTCCCCAAAAGTGAAGTTACCGAAGGCCTAGGACCCATATTTCTCGAGATTTCTAGAAACGCCATACAAATGAACGGGGAAACCCAAACCTCGGTATATCCGGTTCTAGTTGACCGATTTTGATGCAACAAAAAGCAAAATTTAACTATCTGACGCGTAGAATACTAATTTTGAACTATTAAGCCACCAGAACAGCGGGTTGTGCCGAAAATTCGTAACATTATTATTAACTAACAATATATTGTTATTACGTTTACTTCTTCCATATTGTTACGAATTTTCCGGGCAACCCGCTGCTCTGTGGCTTAAAATGGTTTAAAATTCGTATTCTACGCTTCAAATAGATAAATTTTGCTTTTTGTTGCATCAAAATCGGCCAGTTAGAACCGGAGATATGGAGGTTTCGGTTTGCCATTGTTTTTCAATGTAGGTTCTAGAAAACTCGAGAAATATGGGTCCTAGAGCTTAGATCTCTTCACTTTCGAGGACTTATTTTTGGCGCTCAATTGGGCGATATTTCGCCAAAAGTCGCCAAGCTTGGCGACTTTTTGGTCATTGGGCGCGTTTTTCCCAATGGGGCCTGGAAGTTGTTTTTCTTGCATTAAAAACGCATAATAACCTAACATTTGTCTTCTATGACATAATCAAAATTCACGCTTTATGTAGAACCCTCGAGAAATTGACTTTTCTGGAAACTTCTTGTACCTCCTGCGTCGGCTATTTATAGAAGCGCGCGTCGCCCCGACAGTGTGCGGTGCGAGTTGAATGCTCAATGTGTGAAGAGCTGTCAGTGAGAGTACGCTGCTTTGTGAATTGATAGTGCTATAGAAGCCGTGTTTTAGCTTGCTTTACGAAGCTGTTTTCAAAGTGCTGTGTGTAAATTCTTCATTGCTGTATCTTAAGGGATTGCGTACGATATCTCTTGAATATTTTCACTGAATTCTTGCCTGTGAAAGTGACTTATTTTGTGTGAGAAATACAGCATTTTTGAGAGCTTCTGATCTAAGCGGATTGTTAAAAGCACGTTACTGTTTAATTGTGCTTGTGTATTGTGTACAGCTGATTGTTCTACGAAGTTCTAGAAGCAATCAAGTTTGTGTTCCATCCTGACAAGTGACTTTCTACTTGAACTTTTTATACGAACTGGACTTTAGAACGACGAACCCCAGGAGTAGCAGAGTATTTCCGCAACAATATTATTTTAACAGTAGAGACAGCAACTTTATATTAACGAATAAAAAAGAACTATTTTCAATGTCTATCGAAGGAAAATATTCTTTCACAAAGAATAAGTTTTCCCACTTTTCTCTCCTCTTAATGATCACGACATGCGAGACATCTAAAAAAAAAAAAAAAGAACTGTATACAGGGAAAAAAAACCTAAAGTCGATGTTATAAAAAGCTGAGGGCAACAAACCATCAAATAATAGGAACGTACTTACGAAATAACATTGAAGGATTCCTAATTACGCAAATTGGAAATACAAGACCAAAATAAAAAATTATCGGCTTTAGTAGAAATCATGGCGGAAACAAAAAAGTAATTAAATATTTGACAGAAAAATAGGCTTTTTTCATAAACAATAAAGCCTTTTTAATTGGATAAATATTTTTTACACGATAAATTTGCAAAAGAATCTTACGTGTTTTGAAGGTGTAAATTAGTAAATCATCAAAACTGATAACTATAAAATTAAAATTAAACAGTTTGCACAAAATCTTCATTTTATCAACAGCCTATTTATTATTATTCGCGTTTAAAAATATGGAATATTTATTATCAACAAGGTAAAATTTATTAAAAAAATAAATAAACAACAAAAAAGTACTTAAAAAACAATCGTTTTAGGCGGTATAAATAGAATACCTTTCTTCAATTACAACAAAGTTTCACCATCCAGATTAGCAGAAAGGTTAGACCTGCTCATGTGATTGGTGTGACCCACGGGCGTCGGCAGTATCTGTCAAGAGTGTGGTGTTAAGTCCAATTATCTGCTCAAGGGATCTAAGCCTGGTGGGGGGGACTTTCTAAGGGATCCTCACCCGTATCTACGCGAAGTTTCGGCTAAAACCACGGAAAACTCCGAACGGTTAGGTCGGCGGACGTGACCTGGTTTCGAACCAGGCACCTTTCGCTGTATGGGTCAAGGGGGCATTGAGAGCCTTATTATCGCATGGGAAAATCAGGACTTTGCCCAGGGCCCCCAATATCAAATGTGTTCTGAAATATACCTTTTTATATCAAAATTTTATGAAAAGTAAAACAAATTTCATAGATGGG
Source organism: Cheiracanthium punctorium (assembly GCA_038373885.1). Lineage (NCBI taxonomy): Eukaryota > Metazoa > Arthropoda > Arachnida > Araneae > Cheiracanthiidae > Cheiracanthium > Cheiracanthium punctorium. Next base: position 9,392 of record JAWZYV010012013.1, read on the forward strand.
GGCCCGCAAATTCAACAATGTCCTGGGCCCCCGTTGGTAAGCTCTGCGGACATTAACAATTTAACTAACTATGTGTATTTTTAACCCTTTAACGCGCAGCGTTCCCGCTCTGGGAACACCAAACTCTGACAAAGTAAATAAAAAAACTTTGTAAAAAACACACATAAGATGTTACCTATAACATCTTATGTGTGTTTTTTACAAAGTTTTTTATTTACTTTATCGTTTAACACCAGTATTTTGAGTGTTTTTACGAAACTCGGACGTTTTAACTGTTGCCAGTCATGATGAACAGACTTGATTTTTATAAAAATAGTTGGTGACATAGCTCCACGAGAACCCTTTACTTTTATCACGTCATTTCCCATAAAAAAAATGGTCACGATTCTTTTTAACAGCACTGGCATCTGCTGAAAAATGGAAGAATAGGAGAACACTTGTATAGATTGCCCAATGCTGAAAAAAGGGCAGCCGTTGCTATCGCTCGACTTAACTACCAGCATGATGGCGGACGATCGAAACGTTCATCGCGTGACACAGGAACTAGAGACCCTTTTTTGACGACAAGGCACAGCCAGCTGTCGTCAGAAAAAGGGTCTCTAGATCTGTGGCACGCGATGAACGTTTCGATCGTCCGCCAGCTTGCTGGCAGTTAAGTCGAGCGATGGCAACGGCTGGCCTTTTTGTCAGCATTGGGAAGGGGTTGCGCCTCAAAGGGTTAATTACTAGTAAGTACTGCGTGCATCAGTATCACACACATCTCATAAGAAACAAGTCATTTTTACTTTCCGAACATGTGCCATGTAAGGAAAGTCTTGTAATCATGAAAAAATTCGAATTCGAGATTTTGGTGTATTGACACGTTTAGAGAGCTTCTGAATTCATTTATGCTATTTTTACGAGATGTATGTATGTATGTGTGTATGTGTGTGTGTGTGTGTGTGTGTATGTGTGTTTGTGTGTATGTGAGTCAACACGATAGCTCCTGAAGGGGGCATGCGATTGAGCTCAAATTGGGTATATATGTTATAAACCACCGTCGCAAGACCGGTATTGATTTGGATGTGTATAGGACTTATAGTTTTTCTACAGGGCTACGACAAAGATTTCTTTTACATTATGGCCTATGGGGGAACATTCTGGAAAGTGCGCTAGCGTTTAAACGGTACATTCGATTGAGCTCAAATTAGGTATATATGTTATAAACCACCGTCGCAAGACCTGTATTGATTTCGGTGTGTATAAGACTTATAGTTTTTCTACAGGGCTAAGACAAAGATTTCTTTTCCATTATGACCTATGGGGGAAAATTCTGGAAAGTGCGCTAGCGTTTAAACGATACATTCGATTGAGCTTCATTTTGGTATATATATTTGAATTATTCATCGATTAAAATTTATTTAAATGCTTGGTAATGATCTTAATCGTAAGTGTTCGGAAAGTCGAGTGGAGTCACTCCAGATTTTTCTTGTTTCATTACATAATTTCACAGCTTTAAAAAATTTCTAGACTTAACGCCTCCTCTCCATTTTCAATTCCTTTTTATTGTTCCTTATTCCCCCCCCCCCTACTCCTTCCAGGAGCTTAAATTGAATTCTCTTCTTTAACGGGACAAAGCACGTAAATTACCGACAATAGCTCTTCATTCAATTCAGAAAAAATTCTTACTCTTTTTTATCATTCTTACTATTATTATTATTTTCTTGTTCTTTTTTTCCGTGGTGATTATGTCTTTTTTGCAGAAGAATATGGAACACGTTTCCGTCGCTGTCATGGAAAATGATTTTGAGCGAAGAAGTTTTAAGGAATGGGGGAATGAACCTCCTCCTTGATAATTCAATGAGACACAATTACGCTCTATTGTGTTTAAGCGGCAGTTACGGCAGCCATTTTTTTTTTTTCAAACAAAGCCCTTTTTTAGGATATAAGTCGGCTCGGAGTGTCTGAAGTTCTTGTTTTTTCTTATTGTTTAAAATAAGTAAAAATGGTGAAAAAAAGGTTGTCGTAGAAACGTTTTTTACTTTGTTCTCAAGTAAAGGAATTATTTGAGATTATTGATGAGAAAGAATGTAGTTGAAGATGAAGTAATTAAAACTTAGTCAGCACAAGGCAGGGATTCGATCCGTAATTTTTTTTTCGTTCCGGTTCAACTAAAAATAAATATAGAGTATTTTCACGTGACGTCACTGAAAGCTATTTTAGGTCAACTCGGATATTTAGGAATTCAAAGCTACGTTTTTCGCCAATGACAATTCTCAAATGAACGATTGTTTGACCAAAAAAAGTTAGTTGCTAAGGTGTGACGTAGCGATAATTACGTAGGTGGAACGGTTCTATACCGGTTCAGATCCAGTATTCGTTCCGACAAAAATAACGGTTTTCGGTTCAGTTCCGAATCAATGATTTTATTTTATGTATATTTTTATTTGTACTAAAAACATAATTACATACGGAACAAAAAAAAAATGTAATTCCGTCTAAATTTAAAAGATTTTATTCTTTCTCTAATTGATACCCATTTTTTTTCAAACAAAGCTCTTTTTAGGATATAAGTCGGCTCAGAGTGTCTGATGTTCTTGTTTTTTTTTTATTGTTTAAAATAAGTAAAAATGAAGGAAAAAAAGGATTGTCATAAGAAATGTGTATTATTTTGTTCTCAAGTAAAGGAATTATTTCAGATGATTGAAAAAAGAATGTAGTTGAAGATGAAGTAATTAAAACTGAAGTCAGCACAAGGCAGGTCTTCGATCCGTAATTTGTTTTCGTTCCGGTTCAACTAAAAATAAATATATCTGTTCAGATCCAGTATTCGTTCCGCCAAAAATTACGGTTTTCGGTTCAGTTCCGAATCAATGATTTTATTTTATGTATATTCTTATTTGTACTAAAAATATAATTATATCATGAAGAAAAAAAAAATGTATTCCATCTAAATTGAAAAGATTTTATTCTTTCTCTAATTGATAAGTTTGTTACAGCAACAAAATGACTGAAGATATATCGAACCCAAATAAACCGATATTTTTTTTTCAGTTCAGTTCCGGTTTTCGTTCCAATCAAAATAACGGTTTTTTCAGGTTTCCAGTTTCCGGTTCGGTTCCGGTTGGAAGCCCTGGCGCTATCTAACGAAGCCAGCCACTCAATCTCTTTAAGTAGCGCAAGATTTAACGATTGGAGATTCATGATTTTGGTACCAAATGAAAGAGAGATTTTTTGTTTACTCCGATACACTACATGCACGAGGGTTGTTCCGAAAGTAAGTTTCCCAGTGCTACAACAGAAGGAACAAAGGATTATTACCCGGAAAAATTTATTGCAAAAAATAAAGCAATGTTTCAGCTACTCCTCAAAGTAAGAATAACCTGAAATGTAATACTTGTCATACCGTGGAATAAGTTTTCGTTATCCAGTGTCATAGAAATCTGCCGCCTGAGAACGGAGCGAGCGTGTCACAGTTGTTAGCAATCTGCGTCAGCGTGGAAAGTGATGCCAGGACAGGAATTTCTCCAGATGCAAGTCACTGGAAGAAAGATGATCGGTATTCTAAAGAAATTACTGTCCTGGCATGACTTTCCCACAGGCGCCGATTGCAAACAACCGTGATACACTGACTCCATTCAGAGGTGGCAGACGTCTGTGACACTAGTTTACAAAAGCTTATCCCACGCTATGACAAATATTACATTCATGTTATTCTTACATTGAAAGCCCGACCAAGGGACGAGCGCATAACACTCTTAACTGGGAAAAAGAAAGTGCCTGTTTCAAACCCAGGTCGCGTCTGTCGACTACCGTTTGAGGTTTTCGTGGTTTTCTCCGAAACTTCGTGAAAATACGGACTAGGACCCCCACGAGAAAGACCCCCACGAAAGGGACCCCCCCCCTATCGTCATAGATCCTTCGGGTAGATAATCGGCCGTAATCCCACAAATAAAATTTTAAATCTTGAAAAGCATATAAACAAATATTGAAAAGCAGGTTAAATATTGTTGTATCTTCTGCAATAAAATTTTCAAGGTGATAATGTTTTGGTTTGCCTTTCAGACAAAACAATTTGTAATATATATATATACAGGGTGTCCCAAAAAGATAGCAACACGCTTTGATTTTTTATTTATCAGGGATAACAGGACAAAATATGTTCAAATAAGATGGGAAAAATTTTGAAAAAAAATGTTCAAATAAGGAAAAAAAGACTCTTCAAAGAAAAAATTCTCTCCTTAGTTTTTAAAAAGTGACACTTTATAAATTTGTATGCGACCCCCCATGCAAAAAAACATATCAATAAGTAAAATGAGTCCCACACACTAATGTGGTGATGTATATAATTTCAGTCTATCATCATAAATCAGAGATATTCTTAAACGAAGATGATTAGGGACTATACATGAATCTGAAGATGAATGTTCAATGCTAGAGTGAAAAAAAAATATTTTCTTTCGCAGTTTCGGCACCAACCCCTCTGACATGCTTTTTTGTCTTAGAGAACCTTTGAAAAGTGGTTTAAGTCAGCCTATATTTATCTTCATGTCACAGACAGTTTTTCAGATACATTTTGGAAATCTTGTACATGACGCCGACATTTTATAAATTGGGTATTTTTTGTACCCGTACCGTACCAGAGTCGTTTACGAATTTTGAAATGTGTGACTTTCTAAAAATTTACAGGAATTTTTATTTAGCAAAATCCTTCTTCCTACCTTACTATGAACAATTTTACAACTTACATCTACCCACACATCTCTAATAGATAGAGAAGTAAAGCTTCGTTGCTACCTGTTTGGGATACCCTGTACAATTTAAGAGATCCATCATTTAAAATATCAGCTGCCTAAATTACTGCTAACTATCGTAAAAGCTGTCTATAAAACATACGGGAACTTTCAATCTTTGCCGATTTCAAAGAAAAGAATCAACACTGGCATGCAATTAATAGGAAATTGCCTCAAATGCCTCACGGGAGAGACAACTTTACATCTGCAATGCATTAGTTCCTCCGACATTCTCCGAGTTTAACCCATTTATGCCTAGTGTCCCTTTTTTGGGACGGCATTTTCGTTATTAGTCGAAAACGTTATTTAATTTTCCTAGCCTTTATTCATGAGTATTGAGTCTCAACTCTACAAAATATTCTAACATGACCCAGTAGGATGTTGCTATTTCGATTTTTATGCATAATGATTTTAAAAGAAATCATCCCTTGTTCAAGAAGTTGACATCAGACATATATCTATTATTTCTGTTATCAGTAAAAATCGAAGAAAGTCGCAAAAATATCCAGGCACAAATGGGTTAAAGTATAGTACCTCAGAACTATTTTAAACAAGGAATTTGATAGTTTGAAAAGCGCAATAATTCAACATTTATCGTCATATAAAAGAGAAAGCGAAGGTTAAGCGGGACTTATAACAAGGGAATCCTCTCTAATAACGCTCATTTATCTGTTATCCCCCCTCCCCTCTCCCTTTCAAGATTAGGAAACATCCGTTGGCAACAGCGCTTAATGAGTTCACTTTTGGAAATTCCCCGTGTTTTAATCTTGAAATTTTCGCAACGCATATGTCAAACGGAATTAAAACGCATAAATATGTAATAACAATGGAGTGGGTTTGGAGGGGGGGGAGGGGGGCGGAATGTGATATATATATATAACTCTGTGTGAGTGCACTCATTAACCGGGAATTTTAAATCGCCAATAACAGATAAAAGGATTTGCCAAATAAAGGTACTTAAATGGTGTTTACCTGTGAGTGTGTGATAATATTTTGACTGAGTCTGTTACACGATTGCATTTGGTGTCGCATCAGAGCCATCGACCAAAATAAAGGAGTTAACCCTTTAACGCGCAGTGTTCCCGCTCTGGGAACACCAAACTCCGACGCTTTGACTGTGGCCAGTCACGAAGAATAGATTGGATTTCTATAAAAATAGTGGCGGGTGGCATAGCTCCACGAGAATCCTTTCATTTTTAGCACGTTATTTCTCGTAAAAAAAATGGTCTCGATTATTTTGAACGGCACTGACATCTGCTGAAAAATGGAAGAAGGCGAGAACAGCTGGGTGGATGGCCCAATCCTGAAAAAAAGGGCAGCCGTTGCCATCGCTCGACTTAACTACCATCAAAATGATGCATCATCGAAACGTTCATCGCGTGCTACAGATCTAGAGACCCTTTTTTGACGACAGCTGTGCCGGCACAGCCAGCTGTCGTCAAGAAAGGGTCTCTAGATCTGTCGCACGCGATGAACGGTTCGATGGTCCACCATCTTGCTGGTAGTTAAGTCGAGCGATGGCAACGGCTGCTCCTTTTTTCAGCATTGGAAAAGGGTTGCGCTTGAAAGGGTTAATCAAAATATCGTATGTATGTAAGAAAGAGACTGGGAATGATTAGGTTCAGATATAGGAATATAGATTATGATATGATTTCCAACCTAATCAATGCAGAAAAACATATTAAACAAATGCGTTGATTATGATACACTTGATGTTGTTGCATTTGGAACATTTATTTTTGGGTCTGTATGCTTGGTTCAACAATCTGCTTATAAATCCTGGTCGAGTAAAGAGAACAACAACACAAGGAAAGTTTTCACTGGCAAAGAGAAAAGAGATTTTTGACTGATTGAAACTGTGTACAAAGTCCGACTTGCACTGGTATATTTTTTCAAGAGAGTGGTATAAAATTTGCCTCACCAGTTAAACCATTTCTTCAACCCTTTGAGGCGCAACCCTTTCCGAATGCTGAAAAAACGGGGACCGTACAGCCAGTGCAGTGGGGACAGCTGGCTGTGCCGCACAGCCAGCTGTCGTCTAAAAAGGGTCTCGTGGCACGTGATGAACGTTTCGATCGTCCGCCATCCTCCTGGTAGTTAAGTCGAGCGATGGCAAAGGCTGCCGTTTTTTCAGCTTTCGGAAAGGGTTACCCCTCTAAGGGTTAAATCAAGTCAAATTTATCGAACAATATCCTTCATTTACGTTCTCTTTTCTTATTTGTTCTTTTTTGTTTCTTTTCTTTTTTTAAGATACTTCTGAATTCACTCCTTCGGGCCTGAATTTTGAATCTCTCTATTCTAAAAAAAATAACTTTCGCTGTCGCCGCCACAGCCGCCGCCGCCGCTGTCAAGAGCTTGTTCGGCTATCGCCTCCTAAGGCGTGGGGACTTGTGTTTCGAATAAGGTTCCCACGGATTCTGAAAATTCCGATGAACCTGATAAGCTGACTTAAATTTCAAAATCGAATTATTTCAGAAGATATTAATAAAATACTGAAAAAATAAACATAATGATTGCCAGATTTAGCATAAAATCATTCATTCCCTTGCAACAAAGCAATTCCAAGTATCTAGAATCGCCTGAAATTGGCGAACATGAAGTAGAATGACACCCATTTTATGCCAAATTAAAAATTATATCCTATAAATAACTCTTAGTGCGTTACACAAAGTTGACATTTTTCAAATATTAAGTTGGCTTAGACAACAGGAGTTTAGAATGAGCGATAATTTGTTTTTCCAAAACAGAATAACTAATTATAACTGATGTTAAAAACCCCATCTTGGCATTAGGTAAGGCTATTTTTCTTTTATGTGTGATAAACGCGCTGTGAAAGATTTTGCTTTTTCGCATGTGCATTATTTTGTAATCTAGCTACTGCATGACTACGTAACCAATAACGAATACGCTTGCTTCACTTGGCGTCATTGAACTGCTAATTTGGATTTTCGTGCAAGTGTTATCGTTATGAAGCTAATGTTTACATGCAGCTGTTGCCGTTCCCAGCATAGAAAGGTCGTCGATTTTGGTACCGCATACGTTAGCGTACACTCATGTCCATAAATTAAGGATAATTCAGAATCACACAGAAATTGATCTCTAAAATAAAAATTTCACCTGTGGAATGATCACACACATCTTGAAGAAGAATATGCAAATTACAGGAAACCACCAGATGGCGTGGATGGTACGTCACAATGACTAGAGTGTAAGAGAGGGGTATATAAGGAATTATGGCAAAGAAGTAAAATTGTTCACAAGCGCTGTGAAAGCCTTTCAGTGCAAAAACCGCATAGTTATGGCACAAAGGAGGCATTTGGATGATGATTTACATGGCAAAATTATCGGACGACTGGAATGTGGACGTACCCAGCTGGAAGTATCCGAGGAACTTGGAATCGCCCAGAGTGTCATCTCCAGGCTTTGGCAACGATTCCAAGATGATGGTAATGTGAGTAGACGTTACAGCACAGGTCGCCCCCGAGTTACAACGCCGAATGAGGACCGCTATTTGGCAGTTACTGCCAAAAGAAACAGACGGAGTACAGCATCAGACCTGTCTCGTCAGCTCTCTTCAGCTACCGGCACGACAGTTTCAAGGCAGACCGTGTACAGACGCTTAGGGCACATGGGTCTATATGCTCGTAGGCCTGTCAGATGTGTTCCACTTACCGTAACTCACTGTCGCCTGCGATTAACCTGGAGTAGAGAGCATGCATTGTGGACACCGCAACAGTGGTCTTGTGTGATGTTTTCCGACGAGTCCAGGTTTAGTTTGGAGTCTGATTCTCGCCGGACATTCATCTGGAGAGCGCCAGGTACCCGTTACCACCAAGAGAACACCATTGAAAGACACCGTTAAGGTGGTGCAGGATGGCTCGTTTGGGGAGGAATTATTCTTGGTTCCAGAACTGACCTGCATGTTCAGAGTGTAACGATGACAGGCCACATCTATCGGGATGGCATTCTGGAACAACATGTACGTTTGTTTCGGGGCGCCATGGGTGCTGAATTTGTGTTTATGGATGACAACGCCCGTCCTCACCGTGCAAATATTGTAGACGAATGCCTTCAATCGGAGGATATCACCCGTATGCATTGGCCAGCATACTCACCGGACTTGAATCCAATAGAGCATGTGTGGGATATGCTTGGCCGACGAATTGCAGCCCGTCAACCCCCTCCCACCTGTCTACCGGAACTTCGGAGTGCATTGCTTGATGAGTGGTGTAATATTCCCCAAGATCAGATTGATCATTTGATACTCAGCATGCCTAGGCGTTGTCAGGCCTGTATTGCATCGTCCGGGAGACATACTCCGTATTAACCATCCTACTAACCATGTTATACTGTTTTTTGTAAATAGGTTCTTTTTTGAAATTTGGTCAAGGGAGTAAAACTTGCAATTTTTATTAATTATGTCAAACATATAGCATCTTTTTTGCTCTTTACTTTTTGTTTAATAAATAGACTTTACAAATAAGTCAAATTTGTTTTGCTTCTTTCTCTTTCTTTGCCTGAACTTCATTATTCTTAATTTATGGACATGAGTGTATTATATAAGTAGATGTTTAAAAATAGTAGTTTTTTAATAATTGTCTCAGATTTTCGGGAGGGGCCCGGGCCCCCTCGGCACCCACCTTAAATGACCGTTTGTTACCGAGTATTGGCCGTCAACTAAAGGTATTATTTTTTATACTTTTATTTAACACAGATTCTGGTTAAGTCCTCATTCTCAAACAAAACGCCTCAAACTGATTAACATGGAAGATATTTTAACCATAGCTCCAAATAAGTCAAATAACCTACATCTACGCTTTGTTCATAAACGTAATAGATAAAAGTGAAATCATCCATAAACGATATAAATTTCCAATAAAGCAGATACAATATAACAATCTTGCGCTTTCAAATTCCTGATTTCTTAATTTCCAAAAAAAAGGGGTATAAAACAAATCAACGAACAATTTATCTTTGACATTAAAATGTTAAAAATAACTGCATTTTTCCTCCTCAGAAATCAAGTTGCGTTTATTTGAAAAGCGAGAGAAAAAACATTATTACATTCATTAGTAGTAGAAACAAGAGATAACGAGCAGAATAGAGTTGAAATACAAATATCGTGTTTCTGCTTGGAATTAAAAATAATTCTCGCAGATTAACAAGCACGCGACTGTAACTTTTGATTTAATATATTTTTGTCTTCTGATAGTTACGGGAAGCGATTCGTTCGTTAAAATATTTTCTAATGACTATGTCATTTTATCTCTCACCCCCTTTATTGAAATTTGTCCGAAAAATGTGTCCCAAAAATGCGACATAATTTTACATATATTTAAATACTATTAGTTCACAACAGCTTTCATCTATTGTTACACTATTTCGTAAGCTCTAGAATGGGCATCCCATGTATTTTTTACATATATTTCAATACTATTAGTTCACAACAGCTTTAATCTAGTGTTACACTATTTCGTATGCTGTAGAATATGCATCCCATGTATTTTTCTATAAATAGGTTACAATCCTAAAAATTTCAACATAGGGTTACCAGGCGAAATACGCGAAAGATGAGAGATAAAATGACATAATCCATTAATATCGTTTTTATATGGCAATAATAAAACTAAAAAATTAGATGGGTTCAGGGGGTCTCTCCCTGACGAGGCTTGAACCCTAATATATATATTTTTCCAAATGCATGAACTAATGTTGTTATTTCATAATGTCGCACCCCAGTAGCACAATTAGTCCAAAAGACGTTTAAAACACGTTTTTCAACGTCAAAAAACGTGTTTCCAACGTAATTTCAACGTCTTTTCAACTAGCTGTGCTACATGGGCAGAGGGATTGAAAAGTTGTTAATAGACTAAGGTTGTGAAGATTTGTTAACCCATTCGTGCCTGGATATTTTTGCGACTTTCTTCGATTTTTCCTAACACCAGCAGTAATTGATAAATTTCTGATGTCAACTTTTTTAACAAGGGATGATTTCATTTAAAATCATTACGTATAAAAATTGAAATGTCAACATCCTACTTGGTCATGTTAAAATATTTTGTAGAGTTGAGGCTCAATACTCGCGAATAAAGGCTAGGAAAAATAAATAACGTTTTCGACTGATAGCGAAAATGCCGTCCCGAAAAAGGCACGCTAGGCATAAATGTGTTAAAGTATCAGGTTGTAACGAAAGTTTTCCGCCAGATTTGCTAGTCAGCTCACGCGGTACACAGCTATTGACCTTATATGTCAAGTTTATGCGATGTTTAGCGCGACTAATGGACATGGCACTAAGGTCTAACTCTTTTAGCTAGCTCTCGAGTGGATGAATATTTTATCTTCTTCCACAGATTGTCGTAGGCGGACCTCATCAGCATCATTAGGCCGACCAGAGCGCTCTGCTTCTTTAGTGTCCTTCTCCTCGTTTTTGAACTTTCGGTTCCAAATCTTCACAGTGTCATATGATACAACAGTAGTACCTTAAGCTGTATACATGATTCGGTGTCATTCTTTAGCTGACTTTTTGCAACAGAACTGATGAGTAAATGATGGGTCAACCTGGTAGCGTGATAGTCCCATTTCTGACACCTTATACTTAATCATAACGATATTGTTTTGCACATTTTACAACACGGTGCTCTAAAACAAGTCTTTTTCTTTCAAATAACAAAAATCATTTCGCAAAATATTGGCAAAAACACCAACGCGAACTGCTTGTGCAGGCAATACTTGCAGTGGCGGAAAACTTTCGCTACAACCTAATAAATTCAAACTTTAATGTTCTATGCGAGTTTTACTGTTATTCAAGGTAGGGGAAGGTGGAGCTAAGATGATCCTTAGTAGGTGAAACGATCCACATACCGTCGATATACGTTTTCTTCCATACAGGCAGTGGCGGCTTCTCCTTTTGAGCGCATGAGCAGGTGAACACCCAAAAGAAAAACTAAAGAATAAACACAAATGTGTTTATTCTTTAACTTATTCATAATGTATTCTTAATTTAATTTGTAGTAAACACTAATGTGTTTAACTACAAATGAAATAAAAAAAAATATGTATTAAAAGCACTTCTAGATTTTTGTGAATTCAAAACGTGAGTTCAAGCGTGAATTCAAAAAGTTGACTCTCTCCACATTCCCCCTCCTCTAACTATTATTAAATACTCTTATTATAGCTAACGCAATGTAGTGTGGGTTATTACAGCACAGTCTTTAATGGATCGCACGTGCGAACGGAAAAATTCCCTTCTGAACCGCTCTCTCTGAGAAGAGAAGCGGAGAGAGATGAAAAGAAGTTCGGCGCTTCTGATACATTCCGCTTGCACGTTTTGAGTGAGCACGCGTAGGATTTTTTTTCCGGTTATCTCTTCCGTATTTTCCCTTCGTTTGTTACATTAGGCTAGTTAATTCAATTTTTTTTAATTTTTCTTATTATTTTCTTTATTTTTACTTTCCGAACATGTACCATGTAAGGAAAGTATTGTAATCATGAAAAAATTCGAATTCGAGATTTTGGTGTATTTACACGTTTTGAGGTCTTCTGAATTCATTTATGCTATTTTTACGAGATGTATGTATGTATGTGTGTATGTGTGTGTGTGTGTGTATGTGTGTGTGTGTGTGTGTGTGTGTGTGTGTGTTTGTGTGTATGTGAGTGAACACGATAGCTCCTGAACGGGGCATGCGATTGAGCTCAAATTGGGTGTATATGTTATAAACCACCATCGTAAGACCAGTATTGATTTCGATGTGTATTGGACTTATAGTTTTTCTACAGGGCTAAAACAAAGATTTCTTTTACATTATGGCCTATGGGGAGAAATTCTAGAAAGTGCGCTAGCGTTTAAACGGTACATTCGATTGAGCTCAAATTGGGTATATATATTATAAACCACCGTCGCAAGACCTGTATTGATTTTGGTGTGTATAGGACTTATAGTTTTTCTACAGGGCTACGTCAAAGATTTCTTTTACATTACGGCCTATGGGACGAAATTCTTGAAAGTGCGCTAGCGTTAAAAGGTGCATTAGATTGATCTTCAATTTGGTATATATATTTGAATTATTCATCGATTATAATTTATTTAAATGCTTGTTAATGATCTTAATCGTAAGTGTTCGGAAAGTCGAGTGGAGTCACTCCAGATTTTTATCTTTTTTTACAGAATGTTTTTTACAAACTAGTGTCAATAATTACGGTGGGCGTAAAATCAGTGTTTCGAAGCTATAGCAATGACAGTTTTCAATGTCATCGATTGAAAAAAAAATTGAAATAAAATGAATCAAGACAACACCTTTGCTAAAACTTATCTTGGTGACGAAATGCTATACAAAATATTACTTGTTTTTTTTTTTTTCAGTAGTGTTCATTGTTTTCCTTTAACTGCTGGAAACCCAACTATATTTTAATTTGTAAGGTGCGTCGTATCTGCAAGTTTAATTTTCGAAATATGGTTTCTGGACCTCAATTTAAATAACACACGAGCAGCCACTGCATACAGGTAGAGCTATCTATCGGGTAAAACATAAACTAGGTGTGCCAAGTGAAGAAGAAGCAATGGCGGCATTAAAGGGATCACAGTATAGGCGTCTAAATAGAATTCTTTGAATAATTGGATTTTATAGCATTTGTCATAAGGTAAACTATAACTTTCCTATTCATTTAGATAAACACGCTTTCATATACAGAAATATGGCTTGGTTTACTGAATGGAGTCTATGTTTTTAGATTGTTATTCAAGCTAGATTTCCAGTGCCACAAATGCATAGATGGGTGAGAGATGCATGCGATGGAATACCTAAGAATGGTGATCATTTTTGCGATATGTGCTAAAATATTCCGAGTTATGCAAGTGGCTGAAAAAGACATTGTTTAATCTGTTTCTGCGTTTATTGTAGGCTATAATTTTTGAATTATACAATGCGCCAGGGGCGTAACCAGGGGGGGGGATATCGGGATATATCCCCCCCCCGAAATTTTTGGATTAGTGATGAAATTCCGTCTATTTATATACATATAAGTTCATATCTCTCCCCGAAAAATTTTCCTGGCTACGCGCCTGCAATGCGCACCGGTTATAACGGATCTGGGATATAACGTACTATCGGTTTATAACGTACCTAGAAGCTAGGTCCCGAATGAAGTTCTATATTTATAATGTTATTTAACTTCTGTTAAAACGTACTTAAAAGTACGTACTTCGGGTATAACGTACTTTTTATACCCAAGCCAAAAATAAAATTTTACTTTTCTTAAGCATTTTATTTCCTTTCTCTCGGAAATTTCAGTACTTTCAAAAACACTCGCTGTCAGTTTTCAGAATTCATTCTCTAGCGAGATGAATTGTGTATAAATGAAGGGAGCGATCTTTTATCTTTTCCCCCTGCTAGGTAGGGCTAAGAACAAGACCATGTTTTTTCTTTGTCATTTATCAATGTAAATTCCTTATGAAAAGCCCCATCTATAAGGATTCTGATCATAGCTAAGAAACAGAGGAGTCCAAACCAAGTAGAGATGAGTTCGGGCTCATTTTTTGAAGCCCGAGCCCGAAGACTTTAAATCCGAGCCCGCCCGAGCAATATTATTTAAGTCAGAGTCCGAGCCCGCCCGAGCTTAAGATAAATAAAATTCAATAAAATTCCATAAAATTCAAAGAAGTAATTCTTTGATAGAATACAATGAATTTTGCCGTTTATGCAAATTAAAGACAAATACAGTTGCAAATTTTTAATGCACTTTCTAATTCTTTATATCTATCTTTATGAAATAATGTCAGATCCAGTGGCGTAGCCAGAAATTTTTCATGGGGGGAGGTTACGACTACTACAACTCATATATATGTATACGTGGGTGTGACAATGTAGTGAAGAATATACATTTTGTATGGCAAAACATTCCTCATGGGGGGGGGTTATGACCCCCCTAACCCCCACTTGGCTACGCCCCTGGTCCGATCTCATGACTAACTAACATGGGCGTCGGCAGCATAGGGCAAGGGGGGCAGTGCCCCCCCCCTGGATTTTTGTATGCAGTGTTTTCCCTTGTTTTTTGGTCTTTCCAACATGGTAACCATACGTTAAAGTAGTCTTTGCCCCCCCCTGGAGTAGTCTTTGCCCCCCCCTGGAGTAGTCTTTGCCCTCCCCTGGGAAATATTCCGCCGGCGCCCATGCTAACTAAGCAATATAAGCCGCTAGGGATGGACGCGAGACGAAAAATAAGCGTCTCGCGTCTCGCAAAATAGCCTAAAAGCTTGTCTCGTCTCGCAAAAATCCCTATAGCGTAATGTTAAAAATGTGTGTCTCGTCTCGCAAAAAAGCTATAAATCTCTGTCTCGTCTCACAAAAAAGTCGTCTCGCGTCCATCCCTATAAGTCGCCGTTCTAAAATACCCAAAGAGCTTCACGCGCCTTCTAGGCACTCGTGCCGCTATTTTTTTTAAAGTACTTTTATTTTCCATATGAATCACTTTTTAAAAATCTGTCTCAAGGAGTATGTTCAATAAAATAGAAATTTTTCACGAGCCGGAGCCCGCCCGAGCCCGAACGCAATTGTGAATTACAGAGCCCGAGCCCTGTTCGGGCCCGGGCTTTCGGGCTCGGGCTGAGCCCGTCTCATCTCTAATACCAAGCATGGCCGACGCATTAAAACCTGCAAAAACATTATCACGATTTCTTGAATACCGCAGTGATGATGCAGAGACTCTATAAATGCCTATTATGGGTATCCAAAACGGTATTTTTAAAGTAGCATTTGCTCATCTAAAACAAAAGAAAATTAGAGATTATTTATCTCAATAAAAAAATTCAGTAATAAAGTATTTTCTGTTTTTTAATTTGAAATTTTAAAAATTAGACCTGTTTAAAACGGATCTTACAGTGAAATTATGAGTCCACTTTCTTGTTTTGTGTAATATTGAATCTTAGCGGCGGTATTGCTTATAACATACTTCGGCTATAACGTACTACATTTTTACGTCCCGTGAGAGTACGTTATAACCGGTGCCTACTGTAATTTCCAAAGATTCTACCTTATTGTTTGTGACACATTTTTATTTTAAAATTTTAATAAAATAAATTATGTGTTCTGTCAGTTTGTAAAAGTTATTTTTTTTCATTATAAATAGTGATAATAACTTTTACATGTTTTTATTTTGTCAATAAAAACAATTATTTTTAACCCTTTAACGCGCGGTGTCCTCGCCGTGAGGACACCCAACTCTGACGTTTTGACTGTTGCCAGTCACGAAGAATAGCGTTGATTTCTATAAAAATAGTTGCGGGTGACCTAGCTCCACGACAATCCTTTACTTTTTAGCACGTTATTTCCCGTAAAAAAAAAAAATGGTCACGATTATTTTTAAAAGTACTGACATCTGCTGAAAAATGGAAGAATGCGAGAACAGGTGGATTGATTGCCCCATGCTGAAAAAAGGGCAGCCGTTGCCATCGCTCGACTTAACGACCAGCAAGAGGACGATCGAAACGTTCATCGCGTGCAACAGATCTAGAGACCTTTTTTTTTGACGACAGCTGGCTGTGCCGCACAGCCAGCTGCGACAAAAAAGGGGTCTCTAGATCTGTCGCACGCGATGAATGTTTCGATCGTGCACAGCCATTCGAACGATGACTGTTTAACCCTTTAACGCGCAAATTATTCCGAATATTTTTTCAATTTACTCTTCCCACTTATCTCTAATAGGTAAAGAATTAACCCTTTGAGGCGCAACCCTTTCCCAATGCTGAAAAAAAGGGCAGCCGTTGCCATCGCTCGACTTAAGTACCAGCAAGAGGGAGGACGATCGAAACGTTCATCGCTTGCCACACATCTAGAGACCCTTTTTTTTTACGACAGCTGGCTGCCCTTTTTTCAGCATTGGGAAAGGGTTGCGCCTCAAAGGATTAAACTAAGGATCATTTTGACCTTTGGTTGAGGGTACAATTTTCCTTTGGACACTTTTTCACAATTCTATTTTTTTAATTACTCAGTATGGGTTGAAAATAGTATTATTGAAAGATATTTATGATACAAAAGATAGTGAAAACATACTACCAAAATGCAAAAGTTTTATCTAAACATTTATGTTATTTGTACAAGTCTGCCCCTTAAGGGGATCATTTTAGGCCACCTTCCCCTATAGAAATGACACGAAAATATAGGATACCGTAGGGCACAATAGAAAGGATTATTCGAATAAAACAATAATCAAAACAAAATTAAAATATGTTTTTGTTATGTAGTACAGTGAATGCCAACATCGAGAATTCACTTCATATTGTAAAAATTTAACTCATTTTAACCCCGGATAGCAATTTTCATTAAATTCGAACTAAAAATCAATGAGTTGTGAGCTTCTAAAATTTCTTTCCCCCTTTGTTAAAATATTTTCCATAATTTAATTCATATCTCGTTTAATGTTGATTTCAAGAAGCTGATTTTGATCCTTACTATTATAACTAAACAGCCCAAGTATAATTTTCTGTTATAAATTTCTTATAAAATGATTAATATGAATTATGGTTATAATAAATATGAATTATGGTTATTAAAATAATATTCCATAAAAAATATTAATAACGATCTTGCCGAAATTCGATAGGAATAGATGCAGAAAATAATTTTAGGTGGCTGGGCAAAATTCCAATTTTTTAAGTTCGGTAGTTGATTTTCTGCTAACTAAAATGCCTTATTTTGATGAGTTAAGGCCCGTATACCAAGTTATAAAGTGATATTTTTCCGGGAGTTATTTTTAAAAATCATATTAATATAGATAATAGAATTAGATTTATCTACATATATAAAATTAGACTGTTGTTTTTACATTATTTGAAATTCAAAAATTTTGCTATTTCTATCTCTTTCAAGCACCTGGAAATCCAGTATTACCCTAAAAAAAAAAGTTTGTCAGTCTGTCGTTCTGTCATTCTGTCCGCGACGCTTTTTTTTTTTTTTTCACGCATCTTGTGAAAACGACTGAAGCGAATGAAATGAAATTTAGTGACATGATAGGTGGTCACTCAACTTAAAATACAAGCGTCGAATTTTACAAAAAAGAATTATTGATTAGATGCCGAGATTTTGCGAAAATCATTT
Source organism: Cheiracanthium punctorium (assembly GCA_038373885.1). NCBI lineage: Eukaryota > Metazoa > Arthropoda > Arachnida > Araneae > Cheiracanthiidae > Cheiracanthium > Cheiracanthium punctorium. Next base: position 27,252 of record JAWZYV010012013.1, read on the forward strand.
CAAACTGCTTGCATTTATGGTCGCGCATCCCGTAAAAATGACTGAAACAAATGAAATGAAATTGAGTGGCTTGATAGGTGTTCACTCAACTTAAACTATAGGAGTCCATTTTTTTTTAATTTTTGATTAGATGTTGAGATTTTGAGAAAATTGTTTTCAAACTGCTTAAATGTTTGTTCGCGAATTACGCAATAACGAGTACAGTGAATGAAATAAAATTTGGTGGCATAATAAGTGGTCACTTAACTTAAAATATAGTCTTCAATTTTTAAAAAAATCTTGATTAGATTTTGAGATTTTGTGAAAATCGTTTGAAACTGCGTAAATTTTTGTTCGCCCATCACGTGAAAATTACTGAAGCTAATGATATGAAATTGAATGACATGACAGGTGGTTACTCAACTAAAACTAAAGATGACGAATTGCTTAAAAATTTTGGTTAGATTTTAAGATTTTGCAGAAATTGTTCAAAATATGAAAATATTTTTCGATTAAGTGTAAACCACTGAAGCGAGGGAAATAAAATTTAGTATCGTCACTGGTGGTCACTTGAACTCTTTGAGTGAAAGTATTTTGAATTTTTTTTTTTTACAGAATTTGAGATTTTGTGAAAATTCAGTACATGATTGCGCTATTCCGGAAAAATGGGAATGGGATAGAATAAAATTTCGAATTATGTTAGATGAAAGTGAATTTGAACTCCAGATGCCGAAACACAGTTTTAAATATTTCACAGGCCTCAGCATGGCACAGTAGTTATGTCACTGAAAATGGTAGACGGCCGAAGTGTGAAGGTAGTGGGTTCGAGTCCCATTGCGCGGCCGTCGATCTAACAGTCTGGAGTTTTGGTAGGTTTTCTCCAGATGTAACGTGAATACGTGTTAGAACCCCTTAGAAAGCCCCCCTAACCATGGCACCCCCCCACCCTTGACAGATCGCCCTAGTGTAGCGTTGCCATAATGACACACACACACAATTTGTAAATATTTCATAGATTTTGGGATTTTGTGAAAATCGTATAAATGTTTGTTCTCGCATTCCTTAAAGATGGATTAAAAGAATACAATGCAGTTTAGCAACATGATCAGCAACAGCTAAAAAAAAAATCAGAATTTTTTGAAAAATTTAAATACATTTTTAAAAATTTTATTTGCTTTTTTATATTTTGTGAAAATTTCGCAAAATGTTTTCGAGGTATAATGTTAAAATATCCACAATGAATCAAACAAAATGTAATTACAAGATAGGAATGACCTCTTGACTTGAAAAGCTCATTCAACCAGAATAACATTTAATTTTTTAAAATAGAAAGAGGTTGTCTAGTCTAGGAGTCCTCCGTAATTTGAATATTTCCTTACGTTTTATAAAGTCAGTATAGAGTGTTGTATAAAAAGAGAAAGAAAGAAAGAAAATAAAAGAAATAGATGTGGAATTAAATATAAAGATGACCCCCTACGCAAATTGTATGAATAGAAAATTAAAGTATATGTTATATGAAAACGAATGGTATGTATATTTTTGCTGTACGACGAACGACGGCCGAAAAAAAGAGCAAGTGGGCCTTCTTTTCTTTACCCGAAGCTGTGCATTAACGTTGTTGTTCGAAATGTGGTTTTGGTATATAAGTACAAATAAACTAATTATTGCAGGAACTTCAAAATTTTTAAACTGTCTCTTTACAAGCTGTACTAGATACTAAAATAAACGTTAAATCTGTATCCGTTTCAAAACTTTTAGAAAAAATTCTTAAAAATCAGAAATTTTCGCAAAACGTGTCACTCTTGGAAAAATCTTGCAGCTCAGATCCATGTTTAAGAATTTTTTTCTGAAAATTTCACAAAAAGCCACAGCTTTTTCGCTTATCGCAGTGTGTAAAGCAGCTTATGAAGAACCATCTGGAATTTTTTGGAGACCATGGTACTATTAGTTTATTTCAGTTTGTGTACCAAGACTAAAAACGGAGTTCCTTTTTTTCGTAATACCGTAATTTCCGGCTTATAACCCGCAGCGATAGATAATCCGCAGGCGCCTTTTTTCAAGTAGAAAAAAAATATTTCTTTAGATAATCCGCAGTGGTAGATTATCCGCGGATAGTATGGCGATGCTTTGACTGAAATTGGTAATTATTTTCTATGTATAGTAAAACCACGGTATTAATATTAGAATAGGCTTACTGTAAAATATTTCCTACTAAAAATCTATTATTATGAATGAGAATTATCAAACATACTTTGACGGTCATTTTTCGATTTAAATCACAATTGATACACAATTTTTAAGCTAGGCATTCTACCTGTAAGCCCTAAGAACTGTATTATAAAATTAATCAAAATAAGAAAGCGAACATTTCTTTCGGAACAAACAAAACAAAATGTATGGTAGAATATAGAATACTTATCGCATATTTTGTAACATCGTAATTATTACCCTCAAAGGTCCCTGTTTTTTCCCCATCTTCAAGAAATCTACGGAACGACTGCAGTGGCATCTAGTGTCATGTAATTGATTAACTGACTTAAATCTTTTTCGGGGTCTAAATATACTGGAAAGAAAGAAATGAACATTTATTTTATTTTTATAAATAAAGTTTTTTACTGTAAAATCTGAAGGCTTTAGGAAAAATTTCAGTAGATAGTACGCAGCGATGCATAATACGCACTGGATAATTTTTCATCTTTTTTAGTAGATAATCCGCGGATTATAAGCCGGAAATTTCGGTACACCTCTTGAGACTCAAAATGGCAGACAGCTGAAGTTTGAAGGTCTCGGGTTCGGGCCCGATTGAATTACTGCCGATCTAACGGTAACTGGTGTTTTGTGCAGTTTCCTCAAGATGTAACGCGACTGCGCGTTAGAACCCCTTAGAAAATCCTCCATCCGAGGCACCCCCGTCCTAGGCAGATCGTGCATGCATAGCGTTGCCGTAACTACTACACAACAACCTTAGTTTTACGTGTCCAGAAAGTAAAAAATTACGAACAATTTATTTCTTTCAACAAGATAAGACTATTGAAACCTTAGAAACATCTGCATTTTTACTTTCCGAGCATGCACCCTGTAAGGAAAGTATTGTAATCATAAAAAAATTCGACTTCGAGATTTTGGTGTATTGTAACGTTTTGAGGTCTTCTGAATTCATTGATGCTATTTTTACGAGATGTATGTATGTGTGTGTGCGTGTGTATGTGAGTGAATGCGATAGCTCGTAAACGGGGCATTCGATTGTGCTCAAATTGGGTATGCATGTCATAAACCACCGTCGCAAGACCGGTATTGGATTTGGTGTGTATAGGTCTTATAGTTTTTCTACAGGGCTACGACAAAGATTTCTTTTACATTATGACCTATGGCGAGGAATTCTTGAAAGTGCGCTAGCGTTTAAACGGCGCATTCGATTGAGCTTTAGTTTGGTATATATGTTTGAATTATTCATCGTTTAAAATTTATTTAAATGCTTGGAAATGATCTTACTCGTAAGTGTTCGGAAAGTCGAGTGGAGTCACTCCAGATTTTTTTACAGAAGCAGCGGCTAGTATTTGAAGAATGAAACAAAAAATGGTATATATTCATTAGTTGAAAACAAGAGATAACGAGGGTAAGAAAGCTGGAATACAAATATCATGTTTCTGCCTCGAATTAAAATTAATTCTCAGCAGATTAACAAGCACGCGGCTGTTATTTCTTATTTACAATTTTTTTCTTTTGATATCAGAAACAAATTCTTTTTCTACATGCATGGCTGAGAGATTTGTTCGTTAATTTGTGAAACAAGCAAGGAAAAAATCGCTTTCGTCTGGACAAATATTATTTCGTACTGTTACAGAGGGATTAAAAGTCGTTAACGAAGTTTCGACTGTGAAAATAGATTCCTGTTTTGTTCATTTTTAAAGCAGTGCATGGAGATGCCGTCTTCAGGAATATGACTAACATTGCCACGGCATTTATGCATATTTTTGACTTATATCCTAACACGTATCTTAGAAAAGAGCGACCGGGGTTGTAGCCCAGGTGCACGGACGTATATAAAGGAGATTTGAGGGTCTGGGCAACCCCCTTTAACCCTTTGAGGCGCAGTGATCCCGCTCTGGGAACACTAAATTCTGACGTTTTGACTGTTGCCAGTCACGAAGAATAGATTGGATTTCTATAAAGATAGTTGCGGGTGACAGAGCTCCACGAGAATCCTTTACTTTTTAGCACGTCATTTCCCGTCAAAAAATGGTCACGATTCTTTTTAAAAGCACTGACATCTGCCAAAAGATGGAAGAACGCGAGAACAGCTGGATAGATTGCCCAACGCTGAAAAAAGGGCAGCCGTTGCCATCGCTCGAATTAACTACCAGCTAGATGGCGGACGATCGAAACGTTCATCGCGTGCACAGATCGAGAGACCCTTTTTTTGACGCAGCGCACAGCCAGCTGTCGTCAAAAAAGGGTCTCTCGATCTATTTACGCGATGAACGTTTCGATCGTCCGCCATCTTGCTGGTAGTTAAGTCGAGCGATGGCAACGGCTGCCCTTTTTTCAGCATTGGGAAAGGGTTGCGCCTCAAAGGGTTAATCTATGCACAAACACTCACCATTTGAGTACATCGCTCAAAATATTACATGGTAGAAAAAATTAAATTTGATATAAATTTTGAAAATTTTATATTAGTATATGTAATGCAATTGCAATCAATAATTGCTGAGAGATAGAATCTAAAGCTTTTCACTGTCGGCATTCTAAACCATTTTGTCATTTCTTTAGGCGAGGTGAATTCTCGAGAGTCTTCTTTTTCACTAATACCAGGGTTCCCGAGGGGAGCTGTTACTTTCGCAACCGTGAAAATAAAAAGTAAACATATGGAAAAGGGGCTATTTTAGAATTCTCCCCAGCCAATCTTAGGAGCAAACGTTATACAGTTGGAAAACCAATAAAATCAGTCGCACGTCACGTAGCGTGACACATCGCCTCCAATGGCAAGCGAAATTGCCGCGTTAGATGTCATGTGACATAGTATTTTTAAGGGGGTACAGCGAGGAAGAAACAGCTTTTTTCATGTGTTTTTGCATTGCTTGAAGTATTATGTCAACCTGTTCGATGTAAGCTGATGACGGAATAAAAATCTGTGCCATGACTGTTTGACTGTTATTACCACAAGACTACTCCTTGACTCTAGAGGACACCGGCTTTTTTTTTTTTTTCATTTATATACATCTATATTAATTTTGTAAATTTCACGATTCAGGGGGTAACAAACACTGCTAACTAAAAAGAATTTTAAAAGAATTTAGTGCTCTTGAAAAATTTTATGTTTATAGCAAAAGTTAGTGTCAAACAAATTTTATAATAAAAACCGACCCATCGTTTTAACTGGACCTCTTTAACTTAAAAAGAAAAAGATATGTCCAGGAATACGATTAGACCGTCACAGCATTTAAAGGGTACAAGACCCTTAAAAAATAAAGTCTAAACCTGTATCTTAGGAGTCGGATACAAAGGAATTGCTTCTCTCTTTGCTCTCAGTTCACTTACTACAGGCACTCAACGCGATGGTTCAGGAGCCATATCGACGTTACATTAACAGGGCAGCGCCAGACAAAATATCGACATTATTTTTTGCGTGAATGAAATCATCCTCCACCTTTAGCCCATTAGCGCCCAACTTTTTTCAGCACATTTTCAAATTCATGTTGATGCCAGAAGTGATAAATAAATTTCCGACATTTGTGTTGTATGAAGAACGTAAATCTTTTTCTAAAAATGAGAATATGGCAGGGAAATATTCTCATTTAAACTTGTCATTGCTGGGTATTTTGTGGAAATCAGATTTATTATTCATTAAATTAAATTAGGAAAATTAACTAATGCTTATATATTTGAGTAACTTGCAACTTTCGTGACGGTCTAAAAATAGATCGGTAGGAGTTAACCCTTTAACACGCAGTGTTCCCGCTCTGGGAACACCAAACTCTGACGTTTTGAATGTTGCCAGTCACGAAGAATAAGTTTGATTTCTATACAAATAGTAGCGGGTGACATAGCTCCACGGGAATCCTTTGCTTTTTAGCACGTCATTTCCCGCAAAAAAATAGGTCACGATTATTTTTAACAGTACTGACATCTGTTGAAAAATGGAAGAATGCGAAAACAGCTGGATAGATTTCCCAATGCTGAATAAAGGGCAGCCGTTGCCATCGCTCGACTTAACTACCAGCAAGATGGCGGACGATCGCACGTGACGACAGCTGGCTGTGCCTCAAAGGGTCTCTAGATCTGTGGCATGCGATGAACGTTTCGATCGTCCGCCATCTTGCTGGTAGTTAAGTCGAGCGATGGCAACGGCTGCCCTTTTTTCAGCATTGGGAAAGGGTTGCGGCCCAGCTGGGTTAATGGCCCAGCAAACACACACAGGTTCTCTGAACGTCTATTAACGTTCAGAAGACGTTTTCTGAACGTTAATAGACGTTCAGAAAACCTGTGTGTGTTTGCTGGGGGGTTAAATCAAACGAGGAACCGCTGGGCTATGAGTTAACTCTGAACAAGCCCTTGCCTGCGTAGAATAATTTATAAACACTATACAGATAAGCAGTCGAAACTGGGAAACACCACATTTTCAGAAATATTCTAGAATTAAATGCAAAATAGAAATGCGAAATTTATATGACCACTCGCAGAAGAAATCAGTCAGCCATTTTAATTTAAAAATTCCAGAAAGCTGGGGGAAAATGCAATTTAGTCAAATTCAATATCATTCGAATGAGTTGTGGGCATTGAATCGATGAGAAAATATTGGAATCAATAATCTGGCAGTAAGGTATTTAAAGTGGTCTTCTTTTGATGAAACTGGAATGTGCGTTTATGAGAAGTAAATTGTCACTGAAGGTCGCTAAAAAGATCATTGCTCTTACAAAAAAGTTCTTATGTTAAGAATTGTGTTTTTATTTATAATAAAAAAGGAATAATTATCTTAATAAAATACATATAATTTATATGTATTAATAAAATACATTATTAATAAAATACATATTTTATATAGGCATGAGCACCGGCAGCATAGGGCAAGGAGGGACAATGCCCCCCCCCTTCCTGGATTTTTGTATGCAGTGTTTTCCCTTGCTTTTTTGCTCTTTCCAACATGGTAACCATACGTTGAAGTAGTCTTTGCACCCCCCCCCCTGGGAAATATTCTGCCGACGCCCATGTTTATAGGTAGTAGGGACTTTTGAGAAATCGATGTAGAGTTTGTGGCAGTGGATGTAGCATAGTCTATTAACTGGACTTTTATTAAAACTAAGTTTCTTTATTTACACAAAAACACATAAATTACGATTTCAACCTCTTACTGATGGCACAAAACAGTAATATAACGACACATAAAATACATACATCAGGAGTATGGGCGCCGGCAGAATATTTCCCAGGGGGGGGGGCAAAGACTACACAAGGGGGGGGCAAAGACTACTGCAACATATGGTTACCATGTTGGAAAGAGCAAAAAAGGAAGGAAAAACACTGCATACAAAAATCCAGGAGGGGTGCATTGACCCCCCCCCTTGCTCTATGCTGCCATCGCCCATGATCAGGAGTTAAGTCCCGTTTAATATATTCACGAACGTAAGCTGAATTTACTATGTCAATTTTGTGAATAACTCTTCAATCTTTCGAAAAACACGCAGTTTGAAAAAAGAAACAAATAAATAAAATCATAAAATATTAGAAAAAAGAACATAGAATTTCAAACGCACGGTTCCAACGCCCCCTAGAGAGGAAAGCCGCGGCGCCTACTTGTGACATCACATCGAGTAGGTAAAGCAAAGCGTTTGGGTTTCTCCTCTTTCCCGCGGCGCGGGAGAGAGAAGAAACCCAATGAAAACGCTTTGCTTTACCTACTCGGTGTGACGTCACAAGTAAGCGCCGCGGCTTTCCTCTCGAGGAGGCGTTGACGGTTCTCTACACTGTTTGCGTGGATCAACTTGCGTTCGGCAACCCCTAGCGCGAAGTGTATAACAGAGTGAGAAACGATTCTTGCCAAAGCAGTCTGTCTGCACGCCAAATCGCCAAGCAATTTTAGATTACGCCCGCCAGCGTCTCGTGAAAAAAAGCAACCTTGTTATGATATTTTTTTGTTTTAACCCTTTGAGGCGCAACCGTTTCCCAGCGCTGAATAAAGGGCAGTCGTTGCCATCGCTCGACTTAACGACCAGCCCCATCGCTCGACTTAACGGCTGCCCTTTTTTCAGCATTGGGCAATCTGTCCAGCTGCTCTCGCATTCTTCCATTTTTCAGCAGATGTCAGTGGTGTTAAAAATAATTGTTACAATTTTTTGACGGGAAATGACGTTCTAAAAAGTAAAGGATTCTCGTGGAGCTATGCCACCCGCAACTATTTTTATAGAAATCAAATCTAATCTTCGTGACTGGCAACAGTCAAAACGTCAGAGTTGGGTATTCCCAGAGCGGGAACACTGCGCGTTAAAGGGTTGATCCTGTTTTGGAGTTTCATACTTACACATGAAAAGCAGTATGCCGGATATAACGGAATCATTTATGCATTTCCATCGATAGACATGCTATTTTAATCACTCAAAATTTGTTACCGGTGCTATATTTCACGGATGAGCTGTCGTTTAATCTCTTGCTAACTCAAGAAGTTTTATCTTCCGAGCATCTTAAATGTCATCGAATCCGCCAAAAAAGACATCTAAACAACCATCCCGTAACACTTAGAAAAGTGGGAAACCCTCTAGTGCTAGAGGTACTGGATTTCGTTTCGACCAAAATAAACGGTTTTTTTTTTCCGGTTCTTTGTTCAGTTCCTGTCCGAAATCCCGATCTCAACCAATAAAACCGAACGGCGAGCGCTTTTTCGCCGATCCCAAGCGTTTGGGTCAATAGATGCGTCTGCGCATGCTCGTGGAGATCGGAAACAGCGAAGAGCTTTAATGACGATGCTTGCGCCATCTGTTTGTTCAAGATATAGTTAGTTTATTATCGTGATTATCCATATGAATTATTCATTAAATTAGATTATTTAATATCTTCAATGAATATTTTTCAACGCACATTTTAACGAAGCATAACTTTAGTTAATGAACATTATTTTATAATGATCAAATAAAAATGACTAAAAATAAAATATATTGAAATGTTAATTTTATTATTAGATCTTCAATTTTGCTTTAGCTGATGAAAAATAAACACATAAAAATGTTAAATTATAAATTTGATTTACGTGTGAAATATTTACAAATGAAACACATGAATGTAAATTAAGCCATTTAATGTAAATATATGAATTTTTAACATTTTTCCTAAAGAATTTTAAAATATGCCAAGTGGCTTTTTAAAAGTATCTTTTAAAAATTATTTTCATTTCAAGAAATAAAACTTTAAAGTGAATATGTCAATTTGCATTGAAAAGCTCACTGAAGTTTTCCTATTTAAAAGTATCTATTGAAAGTAATAAAACAGCAAATATACACGGTATTTGCAATAAACATTTTAAATAATGAATACAAACTGATATACTGGTATTCAGGCGCGTAGCCAGGAAAATTTTTCGGGGGGTGGGGATATGCGCGTGGAAAAATTTTCGGGTGGGGGGGATATGAACTTATATGTTTTAGTTTATTATAGTTAATGTATGTATAAATAGACGGAATTTCATCACTAATCCAAAAATTCCCCTGGCTACGCCCCTGCTGGTATTTGTAAACTTGAATGTACTAGAACATGTTATTAAAAGTCATTTGATTTAAATACTTATCTAAAGTTTTAGTTAAGGCATTTTTTATTAAAAAAAAATTCACATTATTATTTTCAAACTGATTTAAACTTTTTGCTTCTTAGTTAAAAAAAAAAAATTAGCTGAAACCCAGCTCCACGAGCATGCGCAGACGCAACTACTGCCCCAAATGGTAGGGATCCGCGAAAATGCACTGCGAGGTCGGCGGACGCGACCCGGGTTTCGAACCAGGCACCTACCGTCTCCCAGTCCTGAGGGCTGTGCGCTCGGCCACGGTTGGGGGGGGGGGCAGGACCCGCAGCCATTTTGAAACGAACCCTCCTTCCTATATGTTTCAGCAGTTCGCTATTGTATGTACAGTGTCGGAGGGTTAGAGCGTTTGCCGTGTAAACAATGTGCTTGCCAACAATGCAAGCTTTAAGTACGGCCTGCTAGAAGTTGAATGTTGTAACCGGCAAGGCGGAGCTGTGTGTCGGGGTTTCGCCGACGCTCCCTAGAGAGGAAAGCCGCGGCGCTTAACTTGTGACGTCACACGGAGTAGGTATAAAGCAAATTCAGGGTAGGTATTTCACGCACACGGAGTAGCTGTAAAGCAAATTCAGGGTAGGTATTTCACATTTGCTTTCCTCCTGACTCCCCCGCGTCCCGGCTTACCTATCTAGTGGGGGGGTTGGTGTCACCGGTGACTCCCCAATCATGGTTTCGTGAGCCTTGTCGGGGACATGACGGTCGTAAATGGACGATGGCTCGTTCCGCAGATGCTCAGCTATGCTCCGCCCCCTTATTGAACAGGCTCTGCACAGTAAAAAAATTCAGAAATGTTACATACTTATAGCGGAAAGGTTTCCGAAAGTATAGCGTAACCTACCGATGCTCTACTCGAACTCACGATTTCGGAAACATAACCCATATTTCGGGGTAAAGTATTTACCGGGGAAAGGAAATCTTTATTTGGGACTTCGCGCGCATGCGCCAAGCGCCAAGAGACGGATAACAGTGAACGCGTTTTCCCTAATAGCACAGATGCTCACAAAAGATTCGCTGTGACGTCACAGAGGGTCACAATTGTCACAGGACTGTCATATTGTAACTTCTTGCACAGCCCGATTATGACCAACAGGTGCCCCGGGCATTGATGAATTTGGGGGTCCTCATCTATAAAATTTGTTTTCTTTTTCATAATATTTTGACATATAAAAGAATATTTCAGAACAACATTTGAAAATAAGGGCCCTGGGCAAAGTCCCGATTTGCCCATGCGATAATAAGGGTCTGGTAACTTGTGAGTGATGTAACTTCACTGTGTGGTCACTGTGAGGTTTATTTGTGACCAGTCACCAGGTGACGTCACCGGATGAATACTTAAATAAAACGGGTGAATACTTAAATAAAACAGCACATTATCTCCTGAAAATAATTTATGTGGAAGAAAAAAGATTTAAGATTTTTAATTTATATTTATTAATTATGGTATTTTCTCTCCATTTACAAAATACTTCAAAAAAATTTTAAGTTTCCAAAACAAGCCGTACCACAAATAACTTTTGCAGCAGTCAGTTTACTTTTAAAGCAAAATTCGGCAAGAAAACCGCAGCGTCGTGGTACCGTACTTTCATCCGATTGCGTAGGTCCAGCGTTCGATTCTGGCTCTGGTCGCTAGCCTTCACCGCTCCATTTGACAGAGTTTGGTGCTGCCATCTAGATTAAGATACTCGAAACGCTTCATCTAGTGCATGTTACTTTTCTCTGAAAAACTCGGAAAGGTTACTCGTTAATTCGGAAACCTTTCCGAAATACACGGAGAGGTTACTCAATATTTAACCAAAATATACAGAAAAGTTACCCATCTTTTCCAGAAACCTTACCTAAAATGCAGGAAAATAGGTAAATATGTTTCCGACATATGCAGAAACGTTTCTAAATACTTTCTTAACTTCTAAATACTTTCTAAATACTTCTAAACGTTTCCGAACCATGCGGTAAAAACCGCATGGTTCGGAAACGTTTCCGCAATTTTGAACTACAAGAGATGCCCCATTTTTTGGGGTAACGTTTCCGAATTTTTTTTTACCGTGTGGTTGCCTTGGGGAGCCGCCGATGAGGGCTTGGTGGAGCTTTGGTAGTGGCCCTGCCATATGGGTCTCAAATCCTTCATTGGGCAAACTTTGCTCGCTTTAGGGCCACGGCGGGTGTAGTTTGTGCATCTGGGGCTGTTAGCCTTTGCTAACTCACTGCAGGAGTTTCAAAGGTTAGCTGTAGGCGGGCCATCGAATATCACTGCAAACGCCATGTTTTTTTTTTATTTTTTTTAACTTTTCCGTACATGTACCATGTAAGGAAAGTATTGTCATCATGAAAAAATTCGACTTCGCGATTCTGGTGCATGGACACGTCCATGAATGCTGTTCCAAAAGAACTGGCTATTTACTTATAGACATATTGTTCTACTTATAATGTACGGCTTCAAAGAACAAAGTTTTGTTAAGGGAAATGGCAACTCTGTTTTTTTTTTCCCCAGAATCCAACTCGATATGTTTACAATTCTGGTTTGTGTTCGAAAGTCGCATTTCGTTCTGTATATCCGCTACTGTAATTTGTAATATTTATTATTCAATTCGGTAGTGCTAACTAAGTCGTAAACATTCGAAATCTATTCATTTCTAAATAAATGTTAAACAGTGTATAATTTTATACCGGAGTGGTTCGTTTTATTATGTGGCTAGTTAGTTCTAAATTCTCAGTTTTTAATTTTGCAGCCTCTGAAGCGTATGGGATTGGGGTGAGTATCGTTCTAAATTCCTAATTCAATTTTAAGTCAATACGCAGGGTGTGCTAAAAGTCCTTCATACATTAGTAGTACGGCCACCTCTTCCACTAGTATAGCCCCCTGGGTCTCCAGATTTTACTCCGCTTGATTTTTACTTTCCGAACATGTACCATGTAAGGAAAGTATTGTCATCTTGAAAAATTCCACTTCGAGATTCTGGTGTATGGACACGTTTTGAGGTCTTCTCAATTCATTAATGCTATTTTTTACGAGATGTATATATGTATGTGTGTGTGTGTGTATTGTGTGTGTGTGTATGTGAGTGAACACGATAGCTCCTAAACGGAGCATGCGATTGAGCTCAAATTGGTATATATGTTATAAACCACCATCGTAAGACCGGTATTGACTTTGGTGTGTATAGGACTTATAGTTTTTCTACAGGGCTACGACAAAGATTTCGTATAAATTATGCCCTATGGGAGGAAATTCTTGAAAGTGCGCCAGCGTTTAAACGACGCATTGGATTGAGCATAAATTGGGTATTCCTATATACATTAAAATCACTACCTGGGTATACAATGTTAAATTGGGTATACATGTTATAGATCACCATCGTAAGACCGGTATTGATTTCGATGTGTATAGGACTTATAGTTTTTTCTACAGGGCTACCACAAAGATTTCTTTTACATTATGCCCTATGGGAGGAAATTCTTGAAAGTGCGCTAGCGTTTAAACGACGGATTCGATTCGAAAAACCTACAGAAAGGAACAAATTCTTTTCGTCCTATATTAATTCTGAAGAGCTTCTGGATATATTGGCCTTTATCAAAAAACTGGAAGGAAAAAAAAAGAGTAAGAAAATCTGAAACAGTTTCAGATTTTAAATACGCACTAAAGTGCTATATATTAAAACCGTATCATAATCGATGGATCTTCCTTATTTTCGTTCCTTATTTCGTTAAGTTAGAAAGTATATCATTATTCATGAGTGTGATTAAACAAAATTAAAATTGATATTTCTAACACCCTTTTTCTGGATGTAATACATTAGAAATAGACGGGGAACAGCTGCGCAGAAAAATGCACAATTCCAACTGAATGAAAGTTTCAAAAACTTATTCTCAGGTGTATTCATAAGCCAAGTCTCAGATGACAAACTTACGATACGAATTGCGCCAAGCGTTAGAGTCATCTCCTCAAAATCGCGCATAAACCATTTTATTTTTCGCCAAATTAAAAAGTTGAACATTTTAGTCTCGGAAAATTTCCAAATCCTATTTTCTTAAGGTATGAAAAGAGTCCTTGAGTATAAAACATTTCATTCCTGTTCTGATTTCACATGCACACGATATTTTAAATGAACTTGCCAAATACGGCAACCTAGATATGCTATATTCTCTCATTTTCCACTGCGTTGTTACAAATGCTAAGTGGCGGAGCAAAAATTAGCCTTTTGCGACATGTTTTTTTATCAATATCTCCTAAAATAATTCGAATTTCGAAAAAATCGCTTCGAGGTATGTCAGGACCCGTCCTAGAGAATTTCCATACAAAATTTGGTGGGTCTAGGATCACCCGTCTACGAGCTAGGCGAGACACAGACAAACTAGGTAACTAAACAACTAACAGTTTACACTTTCTTTTATTTATATAGATTACGTTTTCAATTTAATTATAATAAAAGAACATTTAGTAAATGAAAGGCTTCTTTCAAGCTAATTTTAAATTTCAGATATAACTAAAATTTTTTAAATATTTCAATAATTACCTGGAAAACAAATCAGACTAATGGCACAATCTATCGAATTCAGTGAAAGGATAGTTGCGATTTAGTTAATGGTAGAAATATTTGAAAACAGCTGAGAATTATAGACAAATTGCGGAAACAATTGACAGAACGTTTTAACCCTTTAACGCGCAGTGTTCCTGCTCTGGGAGCACCAAACTCTGACGTTTTGACTGTTGCCAGTCACGAAGAATAGATTTGATTTCTATAAAAAATAGTTGCGGTTGACATAGCTCCACGAGAATCCTTTACTTTTTAGAACGCCATTTCCCGTCAAAAAATGGTCACAATTATTTTTAACAACACTGACATCTGCTGAAAAATGGAAGAATGCGAGAAAAGCCGAATACATTACCCAATGCTGTAAAAAGGGCAGCCGGTGCCATCGCTCGACTTAACTACCAGCAAGAGGGCGGACGATCGAAACGTTCATCGCGTGCCACAGATCTAGAGACCCTTTTTTTTACGACAGCTGGCTGTGCCGGTACAGCCAGCTGTCCTCAAAAAAGGGTCTCTACATCTGTTGCACGCGATGAACGTTTCGATCGTCCGCCCTCTTGCTGGTAGGTAAGTCGAGCGATGGCAACGGCTGTCCCTTTTTTCAGCATTGGGAAAGTGTTGCGCCTCAAAGGGTTAAAAGATGAAATAATACGAAAACAACTTAAAATGTCGGGCAGAAGAAAACTCTAATTAATTGTTATAAGAAAATGAATATTGCATAACAGGACATCTTGTTTTGTGATTTAATATTTTTTATATTAAATATTTTTTATTTTATAGACGTGCAAGGAAGTCATGTGTTGTCCAAATCAGTTCAATTCACTTTAATTTCATTTCAAATTTAAACTGTCCATCAAAAACTGAAGTACGGAGTCGACGTGTTTTCAGCGACTCCAGCTCCGACTCCTTTTACAGAAAAATCTGCCTAACTCCGATTCCGACTCCATGATTTTGACTCCGACTCCACAGGAACTCCTGGTTGGTGCCCATGGAAGGTCGTTGAATGGGCTCTAAAATCAATAACGGCTCCAAAGTAAAGGGGCACCAGAATTAAACTTTACGCCGGATGGCGTTGCACTCTAATAGTGGAACTGATTGCACATGTGCGTTTACATTTATGTAAAGCATTCCAAAGATGATATTCATTTTTGCTTTCTTGCTCAAAAAAAAAAAAAAAAAAAAAAAAGAAAGATTACATGATTCGATTCTAAACTTTTAGTATTACGCAAGAAAAAATTATAATTCTCTCATAAGCACCCTTCTGCAGTTTAACTCCCATATTATAGGGCATATTCCTGAGTCACTCATATTCAATAACTCCTTTCAGATTTAAAACTTACTGTACTATAGTGTGCATGTACGTTTACATTCATGTAAAGCATTCTAAAGCTGATATTACATTTTGGTTTGTTGCCCCCCCCCCGAAAAAAAAGAAAGGAAGAATACTTTACATGATTCGTTTCGAGACTTTTAGTATTATGCATGAAAAATTTGCAATTTTCTCTTAAACACCTTTCTGCAGTTTAACTCTCATATACTAGGTCATATTTCTCAGTCACTCATATTCAATAATTACTTTCAGATTCAAACTTATTGCACTACAGTGTACATGTGTGTTTACATTAATGTAAAGCATTCCAAAGCAGATATTCATTTTAGCTTTGTTGCTCAAAAAGAAAAAAGAAAGAAAGAATACATGATTCGATTCTAAACTTTTAGTATTACGCATGAAAAAATTATAATTTTCTCATAAGCACCCTTCTGCAGTTTAACTCTCCTATAAGAGTGCGTATTTCTCAGTCACTCATATTCAATATAATTCCTTTCAGATTCTAAACTTACTGTACTACACTGTACATGTGCGTTTACATTCATGTAAAGCATTCTAAAGCTGATATTCATTTTGGCTTTGTTGCTCAAAAAGAAAAAAAGAAAGAAAAAAGTACAATTTTCTCATAAGCACCCTTCTGCAGTTTAACTCCCATATTATAGGGCATATTCCTGAGTCACTCATATTCAATAATACCTTTCAGATTTAAAACTTACTGTACTATAGTGTCCATGTGCGTTTGCATTAATGTAATGCATTCTAAAGCTGATATTCATTTTTCTTATTTGCTCGAAAAGAAAAAATGAAATAAAAAAGAAAGAAAGAATCCTTTACATGATTCGATTCGAGTCGTTTAGTTTTACGCATGAAAAAGAAAATCCCCATAAGCATCCTTCTGCAGTTTAACTTCCATATAATAGGGCATATTTCTCAGTCACTCATACTCAATGATTCCTTTCAGACTCAAAAGTTAGCGTACTAGAGTGCACATGTGCGTTTACACTAATGTAACGCATTCTAAAGCTGATATTTATTTTTGCTTTGTTGTTCAAAAAGAAAAAAAGAAGAAAAAATACTTCACATGATTCGTTTCAAGAAGTTTAGTATTAAGCATGAAAAAAATAAATCCCCATAAGCACATTTCTGCAGTTTAACTCTCATATAATCGGGCATATTCCTGAGTCACTCATATTAAATAATACCTTTCAGATTTAAAACTTACTGTACTATAGTGTCCATGTGTGTTTACATTAATGCGATGCATTCTAAAGCTGATATTCATTTTTTCTTATTTGCTCAAAAAGAAAAAATGAAAGAAAAAAGAACGAAAGAATCCTTTACATGATTCGATTCGATAGTGTCCATGTGCGTTTACATTAATATGATGCATTCTAAAACTGATATTCATTTTTTCTTATTTGCTCAAAAAGAAAAAAAAGAAAGAAAGAATCCTTTACATGACTCGATTCGAGTCGTTTAGTATTACGCATGAAAAAAAAAAATCTCCTTAAGCATCCTTCTGCAGTTTAACTCCCATATAATCGGGCATATTTCTCAGTCACTCATACTCAATGATGCCTTTCAGACTCAAAAAGTACCGTACTACAGTGCACATGTGCATTTACACTAATGTAACGCATTCTAAAGCTGATATTTATTTTTGCTTTGTTGCTCAAAAAGAAAAAAGAAAGAAAGAAAGAATACTTCACATGATACGTTTCAAGAAGTTTAGTATTAAGCATGAAAAAAATAAATCCCCATAAGCACCCTTCTGCAGTTTAACTCCCATAAAATCGGGCATATTCCTGAGTCACTCATATTCCACAATTCCATTCAGATTCAAACTTATTGTACTACAGTGTACATATGTGTTTACATTAATGTAAAGCATTCCAAAGCTCATATTCATTTTAGCTTTGTTGCTCAAAAAGAAAAAGAAAGAAAGAATACGTGATTCGATTCTAAACTTTTAGTATTACGCCTGAAAAAAAGTACAATTTTCTCATAAGCAGACTCCTGCAGTTTAACTCCCATATAATAGGTCATGTTTCTCAGTCACTCATATTCAATAATTCCTTCCAGATTCAAACTTGTACTACAGTGTACATGTGTGTTTACATTAATGTAAAGCATTCTAAAGCTGATGTTCATTTTGGCTTTGTTGCTCAAAAAGAAAAAAAGAAAAAATCCTTTACATGATACGTTTCGAGACGTTTTGTATTACGCACAAAAAAAGTACAATTTTTCTCATAAGCACCCTGCTGCAGTTTAACTCCCATATTATAGGGCATATTCCTGAGTCATTCATATTCAATAATTCCTTTCAGATTTAAAACTTACTGTACTATAGTGTACATGTGCGTTTACATTAATGTACAGCATTCTAAAGTTGATATTCATTTTTGCTTTGTTGCTCAAAAAAAGAAAGAAAGAATACTTTACATGATTAGTTTCTTGACTTTTAGTATTATGCATGAAAAAATTGCAATTTTCTCATAAGCACCCTTCTGCAGTTAAACTCCCATATAATAGGTAAAATTTCTCAGTCACTCATATTCAATAATTCCTTTCAGATTCAAAACTTGCTGTACTAAAGTGTGCATGTGCGTTTACATTCATGTAAAGCATTCTAAAGCTGATATTCATTTTTGCTTTGTTGCACAAAAAAAAAAAAAAAAATCTGATGTAAACTACAAATGACTTCCTTGCACTTCCTTGCAAAATATTTTAGGTGCACTCATCTTAACTTCTTTTGCTTGAAAGAGATACAATACTAAGGTTTAGCGATTTCAAGCCAAATATTTCCGATATCGCCAAGCAGGATTCAATTTGAAGGATTTATTTTCGACGCTTAATTTGGCGATATTTCGCCAAAAGCCGGCAAGATTGAGATTGTCTGCGAGATTTTGGGGATAGCCAAGGTACTCATTGGCCACAGACTTTCAATTGAATTGAATGTATTCATGCACCTTAATGTATTTAGTCATTTGAGTGACACTGTCAATAAATTACCCAGTCGATTACAATCAAAAAAGAGATGCACAGTTAGGTGTTATAGTAATTCTAAACACAAAATTCCAACATTCTAAGGTTAAAAGTTTTGGATTTATGCAAAATGCGAAATTATTTTTGAAGCCGAATTTGGCGATATTCCGGCAAAACTTACCAGGTTCAACGATGACAAATGGCGAGATTTTGGGCATAGACCAAACAATGACTGACTACAGACGTAATACATTGAAGATGGCCGTAGACATTAATGTATTGAAATTCTTTACCAGTAGATTGGAACCAAAATTCGAAATGCACAACTAGATGTTACAACGATCTTATATATGAAAATTTCAACATTCTATGACTAATACTTTGTGGATATGCGAGTTACATACGTAAGTACGCACAGACGGCATGGGAACACTGGTCAAAATAGACACGCTGTCGGTCAAAATGGGTTGTACATGCATTTATATGAAGGTGCATGCATGCGTATGATGGATGATACGCATTGCAAAAATTGTTAAAAGTAAATTCAGAGGTCGTCAAAATCGAATTTTTCGTCAAAATATGGCTCGCGAAAATTCTCGCGATCACATTACTTCCTTAGCCCTTTAAGCCTCGTTCCCGTCAAAATCACGGGCTAAGCTTTCTCCCTCTATTTCTCGTGCCGTCATATTTCTGGGCAATAGTGTTCAAATGTTATGCGCCAGGAGAATAAGAGCATTTCAATTTTTATGCACGCATTTTTTTTTTAATATCTCATTTTACACAACAGATGACAATACAAGATTATTTTTAACGTAATTCGGAGATAGTTTATTTTTAAATAAGTGGTAGCAGTATGTATACTCAAACCGTGTATTTAGGATATGCATTGTGTATCCCTGGCTCACTTTTTTTACTTATTTTCAAAGAAAACTTTGCAAATATTTATTTATTTTATGAAGTAAGTTTAATAAAATTCCCCTTTAGTGTTTAAAACATATATTTTTAATGATTCCCTGCTTATCATACATTCAGTCCCAATAACCCTGAATGTTGGCTTTTCCTAGAAATTTAGCTTTTTTTTCCGCGATAAAAAGATGTCCAAAACCTTAAAATGAATACATGTATTGTACACATGCACTTATTTTTATACAATTTTCTGTAATAATAAAAAATCTGGAGTGACTCCACTCGACTTTCCGAACACTTACGATTAAGATCATGACCAAGCACTTAAATAAATTTTAATCGATGAATAATTCAAACGTATACCAAATTGAAAGTCAATCGAATGCACCGTTTAAACGCTTGCGCACTTTCAAGAATTTCTCCCCATATGCCATTATGCCATAACATAAAAGAAAGTTTTGTCGTAGCCCTGTAGGAGAACTATAAGTCCTATACACACCAAAATCAATACCGGTCTTAGGATGGTGGTTTATAACATGTATACCCAATTTGAGCTCAATCGAATGGACCGTTTAAACGCTAGCGCACTTTCAAGAAATTCCCCTCATAGGCCATAATGTAAAAGAAATCTTTGTCGTAGCCCTGTAGAAAAACTATAAGTCCTATACACACCCAAATCAATACCGGTCTTGCGACGGTGGTTTATGACATATATATCCAATTTGAGCTCAATCGAATGCTCCGTTCAGGAGCTATCGTGTTCACTCACATACACACAAACACACATACACACACACACACACACATAGACACATACATACATACATCTCGTAAAAATAGCATAAATGGATTCAGAAGCCCTCAAAACGTGTAAATACACCAAAATCTCGAATTCGAATTTTTTCATGATTACAATACTTTCCTTACATGGTACATGTTCGGAAAGTAAAAATAGGCACTTTTATGATCGTTTTCTTGAAAATAATACGACCGTTAAGGGGTTTGACTCCGTACAAGGAAATAAAAAAGAAAGGAAAAGGACAGAAAGAATACATTGTTGGTTTCGAGACATTTAGTATACGCTTAGTAAAAAATTACAATTTTCTCATAAGCACTCTTCTCACCCTAAAACAATTTCGAAACGTTTCATGAAATTATCTGAAATCTATCAGATATACAACAGAAATTGTTGTAAAATTGCAATATCATTGTTTCACCGGAAACTTTTAACACACAAATCTGAAACGTTCTTTTTTCCACAACACCTATCATAAATGTTTCTCACGCTTTGTGAGAAACAATTACGAAAAAAGTTTCCTTACAGTTAGCTGAAACGTTTCCGAATTTTTTTTTTTACAGTGCAGCAGTTTAACCCTTTCAGGCGCAACCTTTCTCAATGCTGAAAAAAGGGCAGCCGTTGCCATCGCTCGACTTAACGACCAGCAAGATGGCGGACGATCGAAACGTTCATCGCGTGCCACAGATCTGGCTGCGCCGCACAGCCAGCTGCGTCAAAAAAAGGGTTTCTATTGATCTGTGGCACGCGATGAACGCTTCGATCGTCTGTCATCTTGCTGGTAGTTAAGTCGAGCGATGGCAACGGCTGCTCTTTTTTCAGCATTGGGCAATCTATCCAGCATTTTTCAGCAGATGTCAGGGCTGTTAAAGAGAATCGTGACCATTTTTTCACGGGAAACGACGTGCTAAGAAGTAAAGGATTCTCGTCGAGCTATGTCACCCGTAACTATTTTTATAGAAATCAATTCTATTCTTCGTGACTGGCAAGATAGTCAAAACATCAGAGTTTGGTGTTCCCAGAGCGGGAACACTGCGCGTTAAAGGGTTAACTCCCATATAATAGGGCATATTTCTCGGTCTCTCGTATTCAAAAATTCCTTTCAGATTCAAAACTTATTGTACTACAGAAACAAAACATAGCGGCTAAAAATATCTAGAAACATTGTAGCGTGCAGAAAATAACAATTCCCTGAAGCATAACTGTCACTTTCGAATTCTGAAATTTCGATTAAAAAAAAAAAATTCAGTGGAAATTATCGACCCTTTCTTTCTATTCCTGATTGAAAGTGACAGGAGAAAAATGTTAAAAATAACAATAATAATATTCGAGTTAACATAAAAGAATAGAAAATTTCCAGAAAGAATAACTAATAGAAATTCGATGTCACGACAAAATTGTTAAAACATTGAATATTGTGTTTCTGTCTAGAAACAAAACGCCAACAGTTTTTGAGATGACTGGGCAATTCTTTTCTGTAGACTAGTAATAAAAACGGTTTAAAATAGTAAAAAAATGATATACTCCTTACAATGCATTTATAGAGTAAAATTGTAAGCTTCAAGAAAAAATAAAACATGATGTCATATAACGTCAGCGAAATCAAACAATGTGATATGTTTTTGTTTTTTTTTCTCTACGCATTATAAGATAATAAAACAAGAGCTTAACGAAACAAAACTGATTCATCGAAAAACTAATTTATATCATGAATATTAGAATGAATATTAGTGAATATTAGTAGTCATGAATATTAGTTAGAAATTCGTCCACGTAACAAAAAATTTTGAAATTTATTAAAAGCAATTATTCAAGTTCAATTTGTAAAATACTTTTTTATATACTTAAATTTAAAAATAAGCAATAAAAAATTCAAACTTAATACATTTTCTTTCGTTCTTTCAATCAGGGCCGGCCCGAGGGGCTAGCGGGGCCCCAGACGGGCCTCTTTTTTATCATGTTTTATGTAAGTTACTAATAGCAGTGCTAATACATATTAGTTTTAATTTCTCTTCTTTTTTGTGGGGATATATCGCAACCAGCTACCAAGCTCGGTCTAATGTGATAGCAAAACTATGGCCCAGGAGCGGGGTCTGTTGACTCTTGCCAGTCACGAAGAATAGATTTGATTTCTATAAAAATAGTTACGGGTGACATAGCTCCACGAGAATCCTTTACTTTTTAGCACGTCGTTTCCCGTGAAAACAATGGTCACGATTCTTTTTAACAGCACTGGCACCTGCTGAAAAATGGAAGAATGCGAGAACAACTGGATAGATTGCCCTATGCTGAAAAAAGGGCAGCCGTTGCCATCGCTCGACATAACGACCAGCAAGATGGCGGACGATCGAAACGTTCATCGAGTGCCACAGATCTGGAGACCCTTTTTTTGACGACAGCTGGCTGTGCTGTCCTTTTTTTCGGCATTGGGAAAGGGTTGCGCCTCAAAGGGTTAAGAAAGAAAAAAAAATGATCCGATGTGTATGCAGAAGATGTATTCAGAGAACGTTAGTGCCAAAAACTGGTTTTCAAAAGTTTAATCCGGTAACTTGGATGTTGAAGACGTACTCCGTTCTGGAAGGCCAATCCCTAGTAGCACAACTATTGCAAAACATGTTTTTTTGAACGTTTTGTGAACGTCGTTTGAACGTTTTTTTTGAGCTAGTTGTGCTACTCGGGATGGAAGCTGATGAATATACAATTATATTTTGAATATTTGTTAACAAACATTGCCAACATAAATGAGGGCGTCTGAAATGAATTGTTTTCGAAGAAAAACCGCGAATAATACAGGGTGGGCGAAAAGTCTTTCACACATTTCAGACACTTTACACACATTTCAGACACATTAGACGCATTTCAGAAAATAATGTGTAGAATAGAAATTGCCATAAAAGAGTCCAGTTTGCGGTCACTTCTTTAAGAGAATGTTCAGTTTTATTATCAATAGAAAATTTCGAACTGCTGCCGAAAGAGGACGCCACAGGACCAAAAAAGTCTATAGAATGACATTTTGTATGGAAAATTTTTTAATAGTTGCCTTTACAGAACGAGTTTCTTGCATAAGCGTAAAGTTTTCAAAATTATTGGGGGGGCAGGGCCCCACAACCACATATATTCACGTCAGTGGCATAGCCAAGGGGGGGGGGGGTTAGGGGGTCATACCCCCAATGAGAAATTTTTTGCCCTACAAAATATTTAGTCTTCACCCCCTTATCGTACACCCGTATACATATATGTGAGTTGCAGAAGTCGTAACCTCCCCCCATGAAAAATTTCTGGCTACGCCACTGATTCACGTACATATAACTTAGTTGCCAGCTACTACGGAATATAATTAACCACTTTTTCTACATGATTTTTTGGCTTAAAATATAGCAAAATTTTTGTGCTGCGCCCCCAAAGTGGTTGCTATTTTGAAAAAAGTAATTAAAAAATATACTGTTTACAAAAAGTGGCTAATTATATTCCGTAGTAGTTGGCAGCTATGACTTACTATATATAAGTGTAAATTATGGGAGGCGCTCGAGCTCTATGGGTCCATACAATTCTACACCTATGTAAGTATCCATGTATCTTTCTACCATGTTATAAGTTAAAAATAGAAGCAAAGTAAAAAATCCAAAGGAGGAAAAAGAACATTTTCGGTGAGAGAGTGCATTATAGACACATCTGAACTTTTCTTCATTACATACTTTACATTGCATAATCTGATTTTAATGAACCAGAGCCTGGCGAGGGCAGCTTATAGTAACATTGTGTGTTACGTGGCGTCACAATGAATACTAAATCATGATTGAAATCAAAAGAAGAAAATTTTTAAAAGTACAAGTAAAGGTTTTTTTTTGTTTTTTTTTTTTAACGTTTGTCAATGGCGTGAAATACTTTATTTTATATTAGTATAAATTAGTTTTCTGTATTGAGTGGTAAATTATTGGGTGGGCTCAGCCCCTATTCCCAATTTATTGGGGGGGCTCGAGCCCCACGGGCACATATAACTCTACGCCTATGGTTTCTTGTTACCAAATTTCGATATGGGCACCTTTCGTAGCTCGTGTCACATCTAGGCGACGTTCGATCTCATTCCACGTGTTTGTCAACATGGATTGTGGAATATTTTGAATGACTTCGATGATCCGCGTCTTGAGCTGTGCAATGCAGGTCATTTTCGAAGCGAAGACTTTTTCCTTGACATATCCCCACAAGAAAAAATCTGGAGTGACTCCACATGACTTTCCGAATACTTACGATTAAGATCATTACCAAGCATTTAAATAAATTTTAATCGATGAATAATTGAAGCTCAATCGAATGCGCCGTTTAAACGCTAGCGCACTTTCAAGAATTTCCCCCCCCCATAGGCCATAATATAAAAGAAATCTTTGTCATAGCCCTGTTGAAAAACTATAAGTCCTATACACATCAAAATCAATATTGGTCTTACGATGGTGGTTTACAACATATATACCCAATTTCAGCTCAATCGAATCCGTCATTTAAATGCTAGCGCACTTTCAAGAATTTCCCCCCCATAGGCCATAATGTAAAAGAAATCTTTGTCGTAGCCCTGTACAAAAACTATAAGTCCTATACACATCAAAATCAATACCGGTCTTACGATGGTGGTTTACAACATATATACCCAATTTCAGCTCAATCGAATCCGTCCTTTAAACGCTAGCGCACTTTCAAGAATTTCCCACCCATAGGCCATAATGTAAAAGAAATCTTTGTTGTAGCCCTGTAGAAAAACTATAAGTCCTATACACATCAAAATCAATACCGGTCTTACGATGGTGGTTTACAACATGTGTACTCAGTTTGAGCTCAATCGAATGGACCGTTTAGGAGCTATCGCGTTCACTCACATACACACAAAGACACATACACACACACATCTCGTAAAAATAGCGTCAATGAATTCAGAAGACCTCAAAACGTGTCCATTCACCAAAATCTCGAAGTCGAATTTTTTCATGATTACAATACTTTTCTCACGTGGTACATGTTCGGAAAGTAAAAATCAAGCGAAGTAAAATCTGGAGACCTAGGTGGCCATACTAGTGGATGTGGTATACATACTAGTAGATGTGGTGGCCATACAACTAATGTATTAAGGACTTTTAGCCCACCCTGTATATTGACTTAAAATTGAATAAGGAATTTAGAACGATATTCACCCCAATCTCATACGCTTCCAGACGGCAAAATTAAAAACTGAGAATTTAGAACTAGCCACACAATAAAATTAAACCACTCCAGAATAACATTAGCACTGTTTACATTTACTTAGAAATGAATAGACTTGATATTTAAGACTTAGCACCACCGAATTGAACAATAAATATTACAAATAACAGTAGCGGATATACAGAACGAAATGCGACTTTCGAACACAGATCAGAATTGAAAACATATCAAGTTGGATTCTGGGAAAGAAAAAAAAAAAAAAAAAAACAGAGTTGCCATTTCCCTTAACAAAACTTTGTTCTTTGAAGTGTACATTATAAGTAGATCAAAATGTCTATAAGTAAATAGTCAATTCTGTCGAAACAGCACTCATGGATTAAAACCGGCGAATAACAACTCGGGAGGGCGCTGAAAAATGAAATTTATCAATTTCGAACGTTCATGATCATTTGAAATGCCCCAAAGCTTGACCTATGGGTTCCCCATGTTCTTAAAAAACGAAATGAATTTCCGAACAATCCAATATATTACGGGAAAAAACGCTCAAAATGCTGGTGTTAAACGTTAAAATAAATAAAATCGGCTGTTCGAGCCTCGTCAGGGGAGACCCTCCCCCCCCTGAACCTCCTAAATTTTTTAGTTTCATTATTGCCATATTAAAACGACATTAATGGACTATTCCATTTTATCTCTCATCTTTCGTGTATTTGACCTGGTAACCCTATGTTGAAATCTTTAGAATTGTAACCTATTTAAAGAAAAATACACGGGATGCCTATTCTACGACTTACGAAATATTCTAACAATAGATTAAAGCTATTGGAAACTTATAGTATTTAAATACAGTGGACTTCCGCTTAATGTGATCAGTTTGGGACACCGTGATTTTGATAACAATAACCGATTGATAACAATAAACGATATGCAAAATTAGATAAATTTACCCCCCCCCCTCACTCTAATTTACACGTACTAAATTTCAAAATAAACTGGAAAAGCTCGCCTTATATTTATGTACTGTATATTATCCTCTAAAACACAAGAATTGTATAGGTAATTTAAAAAAATTATCAATGGTTGGTTGTTTACATTTTTTTCTTAGAAGGTTATTAATAAATTGTTCGTATTCATAATGTTTTTTAAAGTCATCGGAGAGGTGTTGAACTCCACGTTTCAACACTTTGAATGCATGTCTCATTTCAGCACTTGTAGGAGGTGGCTCAATATCAACAGATTCTTCATCGGACTCATCAGTTCCATCATTCGTCTGTTTTCCTATGGCAATCTGACAGACTTCAGATTCTGTTAATGTGGAAGCTACTGGGAGGCTTTGATCTACTTCCACCCATGCCTCGAACTCTTCAGGGGTCATATCCGAAGGAATTTCAATCTTTCCTTCAGATTTCTGGTCATTTTTTTCGCAAGATCCTGCGTAGGCGAAGCAGTTTCTGATCGTTTGAGCAGAAACTCGATTCCAGGAAGCTGTTAACAGGTGTACCGCATCAAGAACGTTAGTTTTCTTGGCCAAATCATTAGCTTTAAGATTTTGTGTGCACTCTATTTCATCCAGTAATCGTGCCCGCATTTCGTGGCAATAATATGCTTTCAAAGCACGAATAATTCCTTGATCACAAGGCTGCAAAAGGGAAGTAGTGTTTGCGGGTAAAAAAACAACATTAATATGCTTCAGAGTGACATTTAAAACGTGTGAAGTGCAATTGTCCACAAGGAGAAGAATATCTTGTTTTAGTTTATCGTCCCACTTACGTATCCAGTCATTGAAAATGACTGTTGTCATCCAGGGATTCTTGTTGGCATAGAAGTCGACAGGAAGTTTAACATGTGGCAGCACGAGATCACCTCCGCGCACACAACACCTGGCAATTGAAGGCCGGCCGAATAGGTACCTTTTGGCCGAGCCGGATTGCGCCTCATTCTACCATCCATAAGTCCCTGGGTTCAAACCCAGCTCTCGCCCCACGCTCTCCCTACAAACACCTTTAAAACAACGAGGATTCTTACTTTTCCCGATGACTAAAAGTCTCTGTTTTTCTCCAGACATACTGACGCAACATACACTCATGTCCATAAATTAAGGATAATTCAGAATCACACAGAAATTGATCTCTAAAATAAAAATTTCACCTGTGGAATGATCACACACATCTTGAAGAAGAATATGCAAATTACAGGAAACCACCAGATGGCGTGGATGGTACGTCACAATGACGAGAGTGTAAGAGAGGGGTATATAAGGAATGGTGGCAAAGAAGTAAAATTGTTCACAAGCGCTGTGAAAGCCTTTCAGTGCAAAAACCGCACAGTTATGGCACAAAGGAGGCATTTGGATGATGTTTTACGTGGCAGAATTATCGGACGACTGGAATGTGGACGTACCCAGCTGGAAGTATCCGAGGAACTTGGAATCGCCCAGAGTGTCATCTCCAGGCTTTGGCAACGATTCCAAGAGGATGGTAATGTGAGTAGACGTTACAGCACAGGTCGCCCCCGAGTTACAACGCCGAATGAGGACCGCTATTTGGCAGTTACTGCCAAAAGAAACAGACGGAGTACAGCATCAGACCTGTCTCGTCAGCTCTCTTCAGCTACCGGTACGACAGTTTCAAGGCAGACCGTGTACAGACGCTTAGGGCACATTGGTCTATATGCTCGTAGGCCTGTCAGATGTGTTCCACTTACCGCAACTCACTGTCGCCTGCGATTAACCTGGAGTAGAGAGCATGCATTGTGGACACCGCAACAGTGGTCTTGTGTGATGTTTTCTGACGAGTCCAGGTTTAGTTTGGAGTCTGATTCTCGCCGGACATTCATCTGGAGAGCGCCAGGTACCCGTTACCACCAAGAGAACACCATTGAAAGACACCGTTACGGTGGTGCAGGATAGCTCGTTTGGGGAGGAATTATTCTTGGTTCCAGAACTGACCTGCATGTTCAGAGTGTAACGATGACAGGCCACATCTATCGGGATGTCATTCTGGAACAACATGTACGTTTGTTTCGGGGTGCCATGGGTGCTGTATTTGTGTTTATGGATGACAACGCCCGTCCTCACCGTGCAAACATTGTAGACGAATGCCTTCAATCGGAGGATATCACCCGTATGCATTGGCCAGCATACTCACCGGACTTGAATCCAATAGAGCATGTGTGGTATATGCTTGGCCGACGAATTGCACCCGTCAACCCCCTCCCACCTGTCTACCGGAACTTCGGAGTGCATTGCTTGATGAGTGGTGTAATATTCCCCAAGATCAGATTGATCATTTGATACTCAGCATGCCTAGGCGTTGTCAGGCCTGTATTGCATCGTCCGGGAGACATACTCCGTAATAACCATCCTACTAACCATGTTATACTGTTTTTTGTAAATAGGTTCTTTTTTGAAATTTGGTCAAGGGAGTAAAACTTGCAATTTTTATTAATTATGTCAAACATATAGCATCTTTTTTGCTCTTTACTTTTTGTTTAATAAATAGACTTTACAAATAAGTCAAATTTGCTTTGCTTCTTTCTCTTTCTTTGCCTGAACTTCATTATCCTTAATTTATGGACATGAGTGTAAAACAGTGATACGTTCTTTTGAGAGTTTATGTCCTTTTAAGCTTTCATTCTTAAATAAGTATGTATGTTCTGGTAGTGCTCTAAAATACAAAGCTGTTTCGTCGGCGTTGTACACATTTTCTGGTGAATATGAGGCAATTAGTTTTGGCCACTCGTCTCGTAGCCAATTTTCCGCTGCTGGCTTATCGGCATCTTTTTGTTCGCCGTGAATTCTCTTGTAAACAATATTTTCGCGTATCTTCCATCGCTGAAAACAACCATTTGTTGCAACAAAATCTTTTTTTCTCATTTGAGCAGCTAAACTTTCTGCTTTTTGTTGCATAAGGGGTCCGTTGACTGGAGCATCATTTCTCGAACATTTTCAAACCAAAGTCTTAGAGCCTTTCCAACTTGCTCATCTTTACCAGCTCTATTACGTTCGCACTCCGTATTTTTATTTTGTTTATCTCTTCTAGGAAGTTCATCACGATTTTTCAAAATTTTACACAATAAAGGCTGAGAAATGTTTAACTGCGCTGCAGCATTGCGCTGACTCATTTTTGGTAACCTGTCATAACGATTTAAAATTTCGATCTTTTGTTTTAACGTTAAATCATTCCGCTTTCTGGCTTCCATATCGACAAGCCGCATGTAAGGGAGCAAGGCATAAAATGTGAATACGCTCCTTCTGAGTTCCGATAATGTCCAGTTCACATGCGCTGAAGATATAGGGGAACTCCAGGGGTAAACAATGTATTGAAGGAAACGTTCTCAGGAAAAAAGCTCCCGTTCCGTCTATCTATCATGTGAGGGGTGTGGTTTTATGGGTTACCGTTTGTCGGCTCATTCCGACTGGTCATAAGAAAAGCCATAAATTTTTCGATTACAATGCCCAGCAACTGAAAACGAGCCAGAAAACGGTTATCTGACAACCACTGACCACTAGCCAGATGTGCGTGGAGGGGTGGGGGAGGGGGGAATTCCAGGAAAGTGTAATTCCTCACTCCTTTGTTCATTCCCCATTTCCCTAGGTGGAAGAGGGAGAATTCTGGGAAATTCAAACAACAGCAAAGGGAAAGAAAAGAATGGGTTCCTTCTGAATACATTGTGAATATTCTTTTGCCAGTTAAAATGAGGTTCGAAAACTGATAACATTAACCGATGTAATGATCACATAAAGCGATAATTTTAACATACAAATGAATAGAGAAAATCGGGACCAAGTGATTTCGATAACAATAAGCGATTGATAGCATTAACCGCGATCACATTAAGCGGAGTCCACTATATGTAAAATTATGTCGCTTTTTTGGGACACATTTTTTGTAAAATTTTCAATAAAGGGGGTGAGAGATAAAATGACATAGTCAATAAAGTAGAAAGCTTTGGGAAAAAACGCACGTAAAATGATACTTATAACAAGATACGATAGTTTCGACTGAAAATCTATTCAGTCTTCATCAGTCAAAACCCTTCGTCCCACAATACAGTAGGAACTGAAAAAGATAAACAAACAACCATGTTGCCACTTGGAAAAAAGAAAAAGCGAGAAACCACGGAGACTAAAGCAAGGGGAGAAAAGGGGTTGGGATAAAAAGAAAGGAATAAAATAACGACAAACAAAAATACATAAATAAGAAATAATAACAATTATAATAAAAAATAAAAAAGAACACACAAACACGCACAAAAAAGAAAAAACAATAGAAAACAGAACAAACAAAGGAACAAAAAACGAAAATAATACAAAAACACAAATAATAGTAATATTTTTACTTTCCGTCCATGTACCATGTAAGGAAAGTATTGTCTTCATGAAAAAATTCGACTTCGAGATTTTGGTGTATTGACACGTTTTGAGGTCTTCTGAATTCTTTTATGCTATTTTTACGAGATGTATGTATGTGTGTGTGTGCGTATGTGTGTGTCTGTCTGTATGTGTGTAAGTGAGTGACAACGGTAGCTCATAAACGGGGCATGCGATTGAGCTCAAATTGGGAATATATGTTGCAAACCACCGTCGCAAGACCAGTATAGATTTCGGTGTGTATAGAACTTATAGTTTTTCTACAGGGATACGACAAAGATTTCTTTTATATTATGGCCTATGGGGAGAAATTCTTGAAAGTGCGCTAGCGTTTAAACGGCACATTGGATTGAGCTTCAATTTCGTATATATGTTTGAATTATTCATCGATTAAAATTTATTTAAATGCTTGGTAATGATCTTAATCGTAAGTGTTCGGAAAGTCGAGTGGAGTCACTCCAGATTTTCTTTTGTACGAGACGAAGGGCTTTGACTGATGAAGACGGTATGAATTTTCAGTCGAAACGGTTGTATCTTGTTATGAGTATCATTTTATGTGCGTTTTTCGCAAAGTTTTTATTTATATATTGATGTGAAAATGAGTGCTCTTCAAAGAGTTAAATTCAAAAAGAAATTCTGTTCCCAGTTATCTACTATAGCTCCTGAATGTCCTTCACTTATCTATCCCATTTCTCAAAATCCAAGAGATAGCGTCTACATCATCCTGAAAGTCATTTTTCTCTAGGACTATTTAGGACTTCGGGATCGGGTTACCAGCTGACCATTTCGTCCATCAATCTTAGATGGCGGACTCTTGACAAGCTTTCAAGTAAGAGCTATCATATACATTTTTTTTTTTTTAAAGACGGGAGAAAAATGAGATAATATTTGTATGATAATCTACCAATTTAAGCAAGTCTAGAGAAGATAGTGCTTTTTGCCTATTTTTATGGCATCGTTCATTTGTTTGTAAAAATATTTTAAAGATATGCTTTTCCGTATTAAACATTGTTGATGGAAAAAAAGTGCATTTTTGCAACATTACTGCTGGATACGAAATTTCTGAAGCTGGTGCCACAATATTCAATTTCGTGTAAACTGAGGCGCAACCCTTTCCCAATGCTGAAAAAAGGGCAGCCGTTGCCATCGCTCGAGTTAACTACCAGCAAGATGGCGGATGATCGAAGCGTTCATCGCTTGCCACAGATCTAGAGACCCTTTTTTGACGACAGCTGGCTGTGACGCACAGCCAGCTGTCGTCAAAAAAGGGTCTCTAGATCTGTGGCACGCGATGAACGTTTATCTAGAGATTTTAGTTCTAGTTTTGATCTTCCACCATCTTGCTGGTAGTTAAGTCGAGCGATGGCAACGGCTGCCCTTTTTTCGGCATTGGGCAATCTATCCAGCTCTGTTTTCACATTCTTCCCTTTTTCAGCAGATGTCAGTGCTGTTAAAAATAATCGTGACCATTCTTTAAGGGAAATGACGTGCTAAAAAGTAAAGGATTTTCGTGGAGCTATGTCACCCGCAACTATTTTTGTAGAAATCCAATCTATTCTTCGTGACTGGCAACATTCAAAACGTCAGAGTTAGGTGATCCCAGAGTGGGAACATTGCGCGTTAAAGGGTTGACGCGCGCTGTCCTCGCCGTGAGGACACAAAACTCTAACGTTTTGACTGTTGTCAATCACGAACAATAAATTTGATTTCTATAAGAATACTTGAGGCTGTCACAGTTACAAGAGATTCCTTTACTTTTTATCACATCATTTCCCATAAAAATTGTGGATTATATGTAAAATTGGCATCATTAATTTTATACGGCCAAGCACACAAATCCGAAGTACATGTTACACAAACAAACATATCAAAAATAAGTTTTTGAAACTTTCATTCAGTTCGAATTGTGCATTTTTCTGCGAAATTTGGTTTAATCACGCTCATGAATAATGATGCACTTTCCAACTTAATGGAATAAGGAAAGAAAATAGGGAAGGCACTTGGATATTTTTTAACCATTGGATATTTTATAAACCATTTACGATACAAATTAACGTAACAATCAGGGGCAGAAAAATCTCCAAAAATTTACGTGCCCGAAAAAATTACTAAAGTTTATTGCTTTATAAAATATACTCTGTAAAATAACTATTGTTGGAGTTCTGTATTCTGTTAGCACTTCAGTTGAGGTATTGAGGTTACCGCTGGAACATTGATAAAAATCACAGAAGTAAAAATGGAAATTTATTTTCCCCATACCCCTGGCATTTAAAAAATATATTTATAATACATTTTTTTACAGTAATTTATGAACTTCTGATCGAATCTGTTTTTCGGTCGATTTTTTTACATGCCCGATCGGGCATGTGGCAATAAAAATTACATGCCTCGCTGAAAATTTCATATGCCCCGGGCATGTCAGGCAATAGATTTTTCCGGGCCTGGTAACAAATTAAAAAAAAATCATGCAATAAATATTTTGCAAAGAAAAATTCAGACGAAATTTATTTCATCTGGTAGGTACAACACTATAATACACAATAGGGCTCCATTCGACGTCATTGAGCAGTTCATTTGGATTTCATTTGGAATGAGCAGTTCATTTGGACATGCGTTAATGTTATTGCGCTCATGTCTACATCTATAGCTGTTGCCGTTCTCAGCGTGGAAATAGCGTCGATTTTGCTACAGCATACGTTAGCGTACTACAAAGTAGATTATAAGATGACGTCATATTTGCGTCACTAACAAAATGACAATATGTAAGTTGAAGACAAACTACAAAAACCGACATTAATGGGCTATGTGAACACTCCTCATCTTCATACAAATTGTGCAGCGTGTGATAATGCTTGATACGAAGTGATCAACCACCGCAGAGTCCAGTAATCGCCAATACATGCTGTAGGGCAGTTTCTAAATCTCTGAGAAGGATTGGAGGTGGGAAACGCCTACATACAGAGGAGCCGAGACCATCCCAAAGATTTTCAATTGGATTAAGGTCCGGCAAGTAAACCGGCCACTCCATACGCGCAACCCTTTCGCTCTCCAGAAAATCCGTCAACGATGGCAACTCCTTGGGGAAGCGGATTATCGACCATTAAAACGAAAGAAGAAACAAGATTTGCAGCGTACAGTTTCACAATGGGATCTAGGACTTCATCTCGATAATCGTGCAGCCGTCGCAGAACCTCGTCTCTTGATGTGCACGTCTCAGCGATATCCCATTGAAATACCTGCCCAGACCATGATGCTTCCACCGCGGCAATATTCTCAGGCCGATTGCGTGTGCCTTATCTCCCTCCAGACCCTAACACGCTTGTCATCGTGATGTAGAGATAAATCTGGACTCTTCTGTGAGCATAACGTTGCCCCAATCGGACACAGTCCAACTCACATGTTCGCAGAACTAATTTAATAGTGCCCCTCTGGATTGAACGGATAAAGGAACACAAATTGGTCGCCCCCGGGAGTACAGACCAGTCATGTGTAGCTTTTGATGAAAAGTGGAAGATATCGTCTTACCAATGGCCGCTGCAACCACAGATGTCACACGTGTGGAGATCATTCTTCGATTCTGCTTGGCTACAATAGCAATACAGTCAACTCCGGATATAGTTTAAAAAAACACAACTTCCGCTGTTCAGGAGTTAACCCTTTAACGCGCAGTGTTCCCGCTCTGGGAACACCAAACTCTGACGTTTTGACTGTTGCCAGTCACGAAGAATATATTTGATTTCTATAAAAGTAGTTGCGGATGACACAGCTCCACGAGAATCCTTTACTTTTTAGCACGTCCTTTCCCGTCAAGAAAAAGGTCACGATTATTTTTAACAGCACTGACATCTGCTGAAAAATGGATGAATGCGAGAACAGCTGGATAGATTGCCCAATGCTGAAAAAAGGGCAGCCGTTGCCATCGCTCGACTTAACTACCAGCAAGATGGCGGACGATCGAAACGTTCATCGCGTGCCACGGATCTAGAGACCCTTTTTTGACGACAGCTGGCTGTGCCGGCACAGCCGTGAATCGTCGTTCTATTGTCCGCCATCTTGCTGGTAGTTAAGTCGAGCGATTGCAGCGTCTGCCCTTTTTTCACCATTGGGAAAGGGTTGCGCCTCAAAGGGTTAAGAGATTGAAGTGAAACGATGCCATAGATTATACCTAATTCATAAATAAATATTCCTTTTCTATACTTCTAGGAAACTGTCACAGCAGGCCAATTTCTCCTCATCAGCGAAGAGAACGGAATAAGCGAATGAGGAGAGGTCGTTTTTCTTGTTAGACCTTCAGAACGTCACATGATTCAGTTACGGCCTGTCACTTTTCTACTCGAATAACTTCCGAGAAAATTGGATTTTGACAAATATCATCTTGGCGGGTGTAAAGGGGCGTAAGTTATGGGAAAATGGCAATCAAATAATTTTTACATTGAAGATTTTCTGATTCATAACAGGACAAATAAGTCTAATTTAACCCTTTAACGCGCAGTGTTCCCGCTGTGGGAACACCAAACTCTGTCGTTTTGACTGTTGCTAGTCACGAAGAATAGATTGGATTCCTATATAAATAGTTGCGGGTGACGTAGTTCCATGAGAATCCCCTTTACTTTTTAGCACGTCGTTTCCAGTAAAAAAATTGTCACGATTATTTTTAACAGCACTGACATCTGCTGAAAAATGGAAGAATGCGAGAACAGCTGGATAGATTGCACAATGCTGAAAAAAGGGAAGCCGTTGCCATCGCTCCACTTAACTACCAGGAAGAGGGCGGACGATCGTAACGTTCATCGCGTGCCACAGATCTAGAGACCCTTTTTTGACGACAGTTGGCGGCCAGCTGTGTATAAATTTTCAGTTCGAAACGATCGTAGCTTGTTATAAGTATCATTTTATGTGTTTTTTACACAAAACGTTTATTGATTTTATGATTTCCCGGTTTCACTAACAGTGTTTACAGTTGTTTTGACTTCCGTTGCTTGGACTTAATATTCGACTTGAATTTAAATATTTCAAAATCTTTGCGAAAAAGTTTTTTTTGAAGCAATTAAAAAAGTGGATTTTTCCTACATATGTTATACAGCGACCACCGCTTAATTGGATCACGTTCGTGCCATCTATTTTTGATCCAATAAAACAGATGATCCGAAAAATCTGCGGCTATGATTGAGGCTTCGAAAAGAGCGATTCCGTTCCGTTTTCTGTGATTTTATTCGATAAAGCGGCTGATCCAATTAACCCAATTCCACTGTATTTATAAATACAGTTATCCAAATAAACGGCGGTCACTGTATTTATAAATAATGTTATAAACATCATTGTTAATGTTATAACCATATTGTTGTTGGATAGCTGAAGAATATTACATAATAGTGAAAGCTTCGTAACACTTTAAAATTATTACATAACGTAGTTAAAGATATCAGATTTTTTTTTACTTAGTTTCAAGTTTATCTATATTGTACACACATAAAAAAATTTCCCATGAATCTTCTATAATTTTTTACTCGATATATTGTAACACTATTTGATTTTTTTTATCTGCTGAACAAGCATCCTCATATCTTAATTCCGAACAACATTTTTATTTTCCACTTCATAATTTTAAATATTTCTCCGAAGGGTGTATTTAATACTGAGAATTTCAAATTAATGAACGCATAAAAACTTTATACATTTTTAAAAAACTGTGTATTTTTGCCTTAGGCAAATTCAATGAATTGAACAAGATTTGTAAAGTATTCAAGTGGCCAACATGCACCTACAATTTCTACGTAAATTCGATTTTTTTCGGGGTAATCCTTCGATAATTAATTTTGTTGTGTCCCTGTTAATTAATTAGTCGTCTGATAATATGACTTTGGGACGCGTTCTTTGCTCTCTCAACAACAACAAAAAAAATTACTGGCTTAATTTTACTTTCTTTTCAATAGCAAGGTTTTTTGGGTTGTAAATTAATCAATAATGTTTGCTGAAAAATTCGACGCTTTAAAACGGTTTGTTTTTCTGCTGAACATTAGAAAAATAAATTGGTAATCAATTACTTTTTTATACATACGTTCAAACAGCTAAATAGGTTTGCATACAGGATTCAAGCTTGGTGAGGTAAATTATGTTTTGTATCTAATTAATTTATGTATTTTCAGTTTTGGTAAATTTAAACAGGTGGTTTTAATAGGTATCTTTTGTTATGAAACTCGGACATTGATAAACAGGTTTTTACCATATCGTGAATTTTTAGTAATATAAATTAGTACTGATTTTCTTCAGGCCTTTCTTTGCAAAAGGGATTAGACTCCTATATAATAAAATTATAATAATTAATTAAACATTTCTAAATAAAGAATATATGTACAGGGTGAATCTAAAGTCTTGGGCAAAATTTTAAGAGGTGACAGGGCACATAATAAGGGATCAGAATCACATAGCAATGTGGGTTCGGCAACGTCGTCTTCGTGTAGCTGTTAATAATCACTTCGGAAAAAAATTGCCAAAACAACAGTGCATTTTCCGACCATTGTTTCGTCAGAAACTAATGTATTTTTCTCCGAAAACAGAAGACTAAAATGGATAGTTTAAAAATTCTATTTTATGTTATGGATGAAATTTTTGGAGACGAGCCCATTGTTTATGAAACTTAGTTAAGAAATTAGACAAGCACTTGTTCCATAGTATAGTACTTTCATAGTATGGCTGTAGTATACGTTTTTTCTCATCGGCATGTCGATGATCCTGCAGGCTATCAGATTCCAAAACAAAACAAACGTACTACAAAAAAAAAGACACGTTAAATGCTGAAAATGCAACTTTATAAACGGTTTTTTTTTAACATGATATGTCTCGGAAAATATGTGGATCCGTAGAAAACGACGTTACAGCCGGGAAAAACGTTCAAAGCTTGTAACGTTTACTCTGGGGTTTCACTGTACATAGAGACTCTTTAAGACGGAAACCTTTCGTTCAGAAAATTACACAGCGGCTGTACGTTAAAATAGTCGAACAAACTCGAAAAGCTAATGCAACAACATTCGACGTATTGAAGTACTAACATCTCACAGAAAAATACAGAATTTAGTAGTAATACATGCATCAGCCAATCGTTAGCTACCACGTCAAATCGCAATGTCAATCGTATAGCTCTGCGCTCTATATCCACAGTCCCTCACCCGAGTGATGTCACATTAGGTCGTGATGTCCTATTTCTGGATATTTCTCGTATCTACTTTCCTAACTGAGATTCAGCCGAAATTTCTCTACTTTCGAGAACTTTCGTTGGGTTGCCAAGCTTATCGCCAAGGTCAAGGGGTCCCATACTGATTTCCCCTGCAGAAATACCTGTACAGTTGTCTTTCCAGAAACACACTTTAATGTGGGGAAGTAACATTACAATTTTGTAACAATATAGTGATTCCTTAAGACTGAAGCTTCTGTCTGCAATAATAAAGAACATTACAGATGTACGATTATGACTTTTTTTCGTGCGCGTGTCGTCGATAGCACGCCAATAACACAATTCAAATCGCAATGTCAATCGTATGGCTCTGCTCTCTTTATCCACAGTCCCTCACACGCGTGATGTCACGCTAGGTCGTGACGTCATATTTCTGGATATTTCTCGTATCTACTTTCCTTCCTAATTAAGATACAGCCGAAATTTCACTACTTTCGAGAACTTTCGTTGGGTCGCCAAGCTTATCGCCAAGTTCAAGTGATCCCATACTCATTTCCCTTGAAGAAATACATGTGCAATTGTCTTTCCAGCTGTTATCCCACATTAATGTGGGATAACAGCATTGCAATTTTGTAATAATATTCTGTCTACAATAATAAAGGACATCATGGAATAGAATTACGTATTTCCTTGCGTGCGTGTATCAATAAGAGATTTAAATCCCTTTTTGGTTTGATTTTTTTTTCGGGGGGGGGGGGTTAGTAGTCATGACTACGCTGCTAAATAATTTTAATTAACGTTTTTTAGTCGTAGAAAGATTCATAGGAATTTTTAGTTGAAAAAAATCCCATTGTCCTTTATGTATAATTAAAATTTTGCTTTCATTTTTTTCTCGTACTGGTTATCTAAAAATAAAAACATGAGGATTTTTTAAGAATTAAAACCTAAAGGGGCTGGGGTAGGGTGCGTAGTTTCAGAAACAAAGATATTTTTCATTTCCATGTAATTAAATCCCCCCCCCTTTGCCGCAAATATTAAAATGACTTTCATTTTTATTTTCAAACTTTACGCAACATTGAATAGCATCTGCTTAAACTTTTTGTAATAATGAAGCAGTAACAAACATAATGCATAATTAAAACTGCGTCTGTGTTTTTTTTTTCAAGATTATTTTTTACGTATTGTGAAGACTTTTCATTTCGTATTAAAAACTTTTTTATAAAAGATGCACAAACAAAGTTTAAAAAGTATGATTAGAAAAGAAAAATTATGTATATACATATAGTATAAGTGTAATGTATAAAAGGATAGTAACAATTTTTTTTTCTTTCTCGTTCGTTCACTCAAAAAGAGGGTATTCTTACTTTACTAGAAGTCAAAGCTTGCTGTGGAGGCAATTACAACGGGCGCTACAAAAAAACATTTAAAAAAATATGTATACACTCAAATAAATAACTCCACTTCAAATAAATAACTTCATATTCAACTTTTATTATATGGCAAAATCGGAATTGCATTTTCTTCTAAAAACGTGCGGAAACTTTTCGCATTCGAAAGATTTCGTTTCGCTGGTAATATCCCCTCATATCAATGTTTCATGCAGATAAAATCATTTTATTTGTGAAAATAAGAATTACTTAGTTCCAAAAAAAAAAACTATTTTTGCGTCTCCATTTCTGTCTTACCCCACCAATAAAGTTGTAACAGTCCAACAGTGTTGGAAATTATCTCCCACACTTAAACAAAGTTCAAACATTTATATTTCAGATTTAGAATAGCTGCCACATCAACCAGAGTTAAGGGTTAATAAGAAGAAAGAACAGGTACTCTTTTAAATGGATCACCTTGCATTTTGTCTTTCGTACTTTGTGATGTTGTAATAAATTGTCTCATAAATTACCTCATTATACGAACATGAATATTTCTTTCAAACTTTTTGCGTAAGTCTTATAAAAGAAAGCTTCAGCAGATCGATATCAGTTGAAAAATAACCTACAAAAATTTTAATCCGAAAAAAACTAACTTTTGAAGCTCAATAACACATGCAGCCGATTGCAGGTTTAATGGGATTTTTCTAAACGGTCTTTCTACGTAAAGTTAACTAATATTCTTCTGAATAATAATTAGTGAGAAAGAACAAGGAAGACCATATATCATGTAACTTAATTTCGTTTCATTCTTGTCAGCTGATTTCATGTGATGCGAAAAAAACAAATGCATCAGGGACAGACAGAGAAGCAAGTAAAAAATTTGTTTTAAGTTTGTTTTAACACAAGATTCCGTTCCGCTATAATATTCCTTTCTAAAAATTAGAAGCAATCAAAAATTCGGAAAAAAAAAATTTTATGCGAACTCTATGCACACGCTATGAATTCATGCTTTATTTGCTCAAAAAGTAATGCTGCCATACATTTTTAAAAACTAAAAATTTTTTCTATAATGGTCATATATTTATATTAAATGCATATTTATACGAAACCTAGAAAATTTTCTTTTTATTACGCAAAAAATCTGGAGTGACTCCACTCGACTTTCCGAACACTTACGATTAAGATCATGACCAAGCACTTAAATAAATTTTAATCGATGAATCATTCAAACATATATACCAAATTGAAGCTCAATCGAATGCACCGTTTAAACGCTTGTGCACTTTCAAGAATTTCTCCCCATATGCCATTATGCCATAACATAAAAGAAAGTTTTGTCGTAGCCCTTTAGGAGAACTATAAGTCCTATACACACCAAAATCAATACCGGTCTTGCAACGGTGGTTTATAACATGTATACCCAATTTGAGCTCAATCGAATCTACCGTTTAAACGCTAGCGCACTTTCAAGAAATTCCCCCCATAGG
This sequence comes from Cheiracanthium punctorium, assembly GCA_038373885.1. Taxonomy (NCBI): domain Eukaryota; kingdom Metazoa; phylum Arthropoda; class Arachnida; order Araneae; family Cheiracanthiidae; genus Cheiracanthium; species Cheiracanthium punctorium. Next base: position 68,144 of record JAWZYV010012013.1, read on the forward strand.
CCATAATGTAAAAGAAATCTTGGTCGTAGCCCTGTAGAAAAACTATAAGTCCTATACACACCCAAATCAATACCGGTCTTGCGATGGTAGTTTATGAGATATATATCCAATTTCAGCTCAATCGAATGCTCCGTTCAGGAGCTATCGTGTTCACTCACATACACACAAACACACATACACACACACATACACACACACACACACACACACATACATACATCTCGTAAAAATAGCATAAATGGATTCAGAAGCCCTCAAAACGTGTAAAAACACCAAAATCTCGAAGTCGAATTTTTTCATGATTACAATACTTTCCTAACATGGTACATGTTCGGAAAGTAAAAATAAGAGTGCTAGTCAACTGGCTACAGCAAACACTGTTGGCTAAAATGAAAAAAAAAATAAAGAAAGAAAGAAATAAAAAATTAATTTTTTAAGTATTATAAAAATTTAATTAATTAATTAAAAAAAATTAAATTAATTAATAATAATAAATAAATAATTAATAAATATGTGATTGTCTTATTGACTTATTTACTTTTCTTTAGAATCTAAATCTGTGAGAGCTTTTTCCTTCGCATAATCATATCTCGCGATAGAAAGCAATACAAACCGGCCATTCTATTAGAAATTTTAAGAATGACACTAAAAGCGCAATTGTGCTGTCTCCTATGATTGCTACTTTACTTATCAAAGTGACTGCTTGGAACGTGAAGTTTATTGCAAGAGATGTCACATTAAAATATTGATGTCAGTGGAATATAATTACGGGATCTTTCCAGGAGATAAAACTTTCACGTGCTTACTTTAAGAACAAATCGAGCTAAATCCAATAATAGCATCCACTCTTGCACGGCAAATGTCCGATAAATCGAAAATTTCCCTCTGCACTTCAGTCGCGTCGTTCTGCAAAGTTTAATTGATTTTAATAATTCGCCTCACCAGCATGCATTATGAGCAATTTAATTCCTCGTATGAGAGCCATTTCAGAAACTGGGGAAAGTTTATGAAGAAGTGGTCGACAAACCAAATGCTTCGAAACCGATAAATCAATGCAGGATTAGATGAATATGAGTTTTTTCAAAAAGGTTAAAATAAATATGTTATCCTATGACTCTTCAACTGAATTAAAAAGATGAGAAATGAGATATGGTATGAAGGATAATTTTCTGAAGATCTGATAAGCATTAAACCTTTAGAAAGTTTAATGCATAATAGAGTGCATGATCCATTCATTTTCAAATTGGATTGATCTCATGCAGAAATGCTCTCAGCGCATGTCATATACCGGGTAATCTATATAAATAAAATTAGACTTTTGTCAGTACATTTCTTGGAATTAAAAAATTTTGCGATTTCTATCCGTCTCAAGCACCCGGGAATCCGATGCGACCCTTAAAAAAAAGTTTGTCTGTCTGTCATTCTGTCATTCTGTCATTCTGTCCGTGACGCTTTTTTTGTTTAAGCATCACGTAAAAACGACTGAAGCGAATGATATGAAATTGAGTGTCATGATAGGTGGTTACTCAACTTAAAACATAGGCGTCCAATTTTTAAAAAATCTTGATTGGATTTTGAGATTTTGCGAAATTCCTTTCAAACTGCGTAAATTTGTGTTCAAGCATCACGCAAAAACGAATGAAGCGAATGATATGAAATTGAGTGTCATGATAGGTGGTTACTCAACTTAAAACATAGGCGTCCAATTTTTAAAAAATCTTGATTGGATTTTGAGATTTTGCGAAAATCCTTTCAAACTGCGTAAATTTGTGTTCAAGCATCACGTAAAAACGACTGAAGCGAATGATATGATATTGGGTGTCATGATAGGTGGTCACTCAACTTAAAACATAGGCGTCCAATTTTTAAAAAATCTTGATTGGATTTTGAGATTTTGCGAAAATCCTTTCAAACTGCGTAAATTTGTGTTCAAGCATCACGCAAAAACGACTGAAGCGAATGATATGAAATTGAGTGTCATGATAGGTGGTTACTCAACTTAAAACATAGGCGTCCAATTTTTAAAAAATCCCGATTGGATTTTGAGATTTTGCGAAAATCCTTTCAAACTGCGTAAATTTGTGTTCAAGCATCACATAAAAACGACTGAAGCGAATGATATGAAATTGAGTGACATGATAGGTGGTCACTCAACTTAAAAAATAGGCGTCGAACTTTAAAAAAATCTTGATTGGATTTTGAGATTTTGCGAATATCCTTTCAAACTGCATAAATTTGTGTTCAAGAATCACGTAAAAACGACTGAATGATATGAAATTGGGTGTCATGATAGGTGGTCACTCAACTTAAAACATAGGCGTCGAATTTTAAAAAAATCTTGATTAGATTTTGAAATTTTGCGAAAATCATTTCAAACTGCGTAAATTTGTGTTCGCACATCACGTAATAACTGCAAAGGCGAAAAAATGATATTTGGTGAAATGATAGGTGGTCACTCACCTTAAACTATAAGCATCTAATTAAAAAAAATCCATCAGATTTCGAGATTTTGTGAAAATCGTTTAAAACTGAGTGAATCTTTGTTCCCGTATTGCGTAATAACGACTAAAGCGAATGATATTAAATTGGGTCACACGATAGATGGTTGCTCAACATAAACTGTAGGAGTCCAATTTTTTAAACATTTTTATTAGATTTTGAGATTTTGTGCAAATTCTCTCAAAATACTTTTATATTTCTTCAAACATCACGTAATAACGACTAATACGAATGATACGAAACTGAGTGATATGATAGGTAGTTACTAATCTTAATTTATAGGCGTTGAATTTTAAAAATATTTTTCTTACATTTTTAGATTTTTCGAAAATCGTTTTAAAATGCTGAAAATTTGTTCCAGCATCACGAAATAAAGACTGCAGGGAATGAAACGAATTTGGGTGACATGATAGGTTGTCACGCAACTTAAATTCTAGGCTTCAAATTTTTCAAAAATGTTGATTAAATTTTGAGATTTTGCGAAAATTATTTCAATATGCGTAAATATTCGTTCGCGCATCACATAATTACGACTAAAGCGAATGAAATGATATTACTTAGTTACTCTCTAACCTGTAATATTTTAACAATACATGAAAATTATAACTTCGCTTTCTTTACTTTGGCAACATACTACATCCATTCTGTGTACTCCTACAATGCTGACGAAAGTTCTTGCTTTTTGGAAATTTTCATTCACTAACCCGTCGAGGACGGGTACTTCAGCTAGTTCAAAATAAATGTTAAGGGGATTATTTTTTAAACCGTAAGGGATCAAAACATACTTCCAGTTAGAAAAAGTCGAAAATTTAGTCGAAACGATCGTATCTTGTATGAGTATCAATTTATGTGTGTTTTTTACAAAAAGTTTTTATTTATTTTGTGTGTTTTTTTTTTTTTTTTTGACGGGAAGTCATGTTTTGTACCCTATTTTTTCAACAATTTGCTACACAAAAAGTAATGTTTAACCGATAAAATTAAGAATTTTACCGCCTATATCAAATGCGCCGAAATTCATTGCAACTTTTTAAAATTCATTAATAAAGATAAAATAATAATAAAAACTCGCTGTTTGCAAGAAGAAGATTAGAGGGAGATCGAATTTTTTTTTTCTTTCTTTCACTTTTAATGACAAAAAGGTTAGTGTTAAAGGCTCCTGGCAGTGGCTGTACACAGAAAAAAAAAGTCTGAGGGGATCCAAACAGTAAAAAATCCATTATTTTTCACAAAAAGATTTTCCCATTTTGCTATCAAAACTCGAAATTGTTATCCTATTTGCCGATCCTCTGGATACGGCTTTGTGGTCACCAGGATATCTTACAAAACTAAGCATAAATTAAATATATAGAGAGAGCTTCCTTAATGGCAACCATTATGTGAAATGATTATTGTTTATGCTAATGGGTAAATTGCAAAGAATCGCCATAGAATAAAAAAAATCCCATTAGTGCCAAATAATCTAAGCTGTTTCTTTGAAGCGAGCCTTGAAGCGGGAGAAGCGAAGATAGATAGTATTGATATACGTAATAGGTAGTATTAGTAGATTTGTAAGGATAATATGAATAAATCACAATCTACCACGTTAATAAATATTTCATGAAATCAAAAGTGTTCTGCTTATACTTTTCCAAGGGTTGTCTTACAACCAACTAAATGATAAGTAATTCTAATTAGAGTTAGTATATCCCGAACTAATTTCAACAGAGGCGATTACTTGAACTTTTTTAAAAATGAACTTCTGCTTTTCCACATGCAGATATGATTTTAGAGAGATATTCGCTTCTTCCCGAATGAAGAACGGGTGCGCAGCTATTTAAAAATACCGGTTGTAAATTTCATGTACTGTCTGTGGTATTTAAAGCTAAAGCTTGAAACTAAAAAACAGTATAATGTAGAAATAAGACATTGTGAAAGTCAGGAGTTCTCTGCAAACCGTTAGGCTTTTCAATGTTTTGATCACGAATGACACTGACATAGTTTTTTGATTCATTATACTGCAATGATGCCAGGTTAGTACTCATGACGCAAACTTTAAGTCAAGAGTCAAATAACTTTGCTTTTTCTCAGATTCCACCTCACAGGAATTAGTTCGAATTGCACATGAAAGGAAAATTTTCGTTTCCTGCCGTGCAAAGAACGGGCACACAGCTAGTATTATATAAATCAAGAGAGCTTTAAAAATGACCTCTTGTTAATTCTTTTCATGCAAACCGTAATTTTCTTAATCATTTACTCTTTTTTAATGAATTTTTGAAGTTTCCACAAACTTTTGACAAACCCCGCGTCTGTATAATCCTTACAAAGATAATCCGAATTAAAGGTAATCCGTAGTACCTTTTGGAGCTACTACTTTCTTTATTGTTAAAAAACAATCAAATCTTTTATTTTAAAATAATGTCTTTCGAGATCCTTTATGTTCGCATTACCTAATTATCGTCTTCGAAAAAAAATTGAATTATACTAGTTCCACACTTTGATTAAAGTAATTTCAAAAGTAAAGTAAAGTCAGTAATTTGGCCACTGCTGTCACTTTATATAGATATTGTTGCGGAATTACTCTGCTACTCCTGGGGTTCGTCGTTCTAAAGTCCAGTTGGTGTAAAAAGTTCAAGTAAAAAGTCACTTGTCAGGATGGAACACAAACTTTATTGCTTCTAGAACTTCGTAGAACAATCAGCTGCACACAATTCACAAGCACAATCTAGCAGTAACGTGCTTTTAACAATCCGCTTGGATCAATCAGAAGCTCTCACAAATGCTGTATTTCTCACACAAAATAAGTCACTTTTACAGGCTAAAATTCCGTGGAAATATTCAAGGGATATAGTACACTATCCCTTAAGACACAGCAATGAAGAATTTACACACAGCACTTTAAAAACAGCTTCACAAAGCAAGCTAAAACACAGCTTCTATAGCACTATCAGTTCACACGAAACAAGCGTACTGAGAGCTCTTCACACATTGAATGTTCAACTCGCACTGACTCTCGGGGCGACGCGCTCTTCTATAAATAGCCGGCGCAGGAGGTACAAGAGGTTTCCAGAAAAGTCAATTTCTCGAGGGTTCTACATAAAGCGTGAATTTTAATTACGTCATAGAAGATAAATGTTAGGTTATTATGCGTTTTTAATGCAGGAAAAACAACTTCCCGGCCCCATTGGGAAAATCGCGCCAAATGACCAAAAAGTCGCCAAGCTTGGCGACTTTTGGCGAAATATCGCCAAATTGGGCGCCAAAAATAAGTCCTCAAAAGTGAAGAGATCTAAGCTCTAGGACTAATATTTCTCGAGATTTCTAGAAGCCCATAGAAAAACATATGGGAAAGCGAAACCTCCGTATCTCCGGTTCTAATTGGCCGATTTTGATGCAACAAAAAGCAAAATTTATCTATTTGAAGCGTAGAATACGAATTTTAAACCATTTTAAGCCCCAGAGCAGCGGGTTGCCCCGAAAATTCGTAACAATATCTTCGCAAAACCAAAGAGCTATTCATCGTCTATCTATTCATTTCTGTCTAAAGTGTCAATCAACATAATTCTCATCAGTGTTATCAGTTATTGAGAATCTCCTAAACCTCACTCACATGCAATTCCGTCCTTTGCATTGTCGCTGGACAACATTATTATTATTCTTAGCGTCTATCATAATATATGTATTTTTGTTATTTTTGTCGGGACCTGCGCCTCAGAATTTAAATTCGCATTCTCTGAATCGATTAATTAAAATTTGCATTTGGTTGCATGAAAGTCGGTTAACTACACTCATGTCCATAAATTAAGGATAATTCAGAATCACACAGAAGTTGATCTCTAAAATAAAAATTTCACCTGTAGAATGATCACACACATCTTGAAGAACAATATGCAAATTACAGGAAACGACCAGATGGCGTGGATGGTACGTCACAATGACGAGAGTGTAAGAGAAGGGTATATAAGGCGTTAAAATAGTCGAACAAACTCGAAAAGCTAATGCAACACCATTCGACGTATTGAAGTACTAACATCTCACAGAAAAATACAGAATTTAGTAGTAATACATGCATCAGCCAATCGTTAGCTACCACGTCAAATCGCAATGTCAATCGTATAGCTCTGCGCTCTATATCCACAGTCCCTCACCCGCGTGATGTCACATTAGGTCGTGATGTCCTATTTCTGGATATTTCTCGTATCTACTTTCCTAACTGAGACTCAGCCGAAATTTCTCTACTTTCGAGAACTTTCGTTGGGTAGCCAAGCTTATCGCCAAGGTCAAGGGGTCCCATACTGATTTCCCCTGCAGAAATACCTGTACAGTTGTCTTTCCAGAAACACACTTTAATGCGGGGAAGTAACATTACAATTTCGTAACAATATAGTGACTCCTTAAGACTGAAGCTTCTGTCTGCAATAATAAAGAACATTACAGATGTACGATTATGACTTTCTTTCGTGCGCGTGTGTCGATAGCACGCCAATAACACAATTCAAATCACAATGTCAATCGTATGGCTCTGCTCTCTTTATCCACAGTCCCTCACACGCGTGATGTCACGCTAGGTCGTGACGTCATATTTCTGGATATTTCTCGTATCTACTTTCCTTCCTAATTAAGATACAGCCGAAATTTCACTACTTTCGAGAACTTTCGTTGGGTTGCCAAGCTTATCGCCAAGGTCAAGGGGTTCCAGACTGATTTCCCCTGCAGAAATACCTGTACAGTTGTCTTTCCAGAAACACACTTTAATGTGGGGAAGTAACATTACAATTTTGTAACAATATAGTGACTCCTTAAGACTGAAGCTTCTGTCTGCAATAATAAAGAACATTACAGATGTACGATTATGACTTTTTTTAGTGCGCGTGAGTCGATAGCACGCCAATAACACAATTCAAATCGCAATGTCAATCGTATGGCTCTGCTCTCTTTATCCACAGTCCCTCACACGCGTGATGTCACACTAGGTCGTGACGTCATATTTCTGGATATTTCTCGTATCTAATTCCCTTCCTAATTAAGATACAGCCGAAATTTCACTACTTTCGAGAACTTTCGTTGGGTCGCCAAGCTTATCGCCAAGTTCAAGTGATCCCATACTCATTTCCCTTGAAGAAATACATGTGCAATTGTCTTTCCAGCAACACACATTAATGTGGGATAACAGCATTGCAATTTTGTAATAATATTCTGTCTACAATAATAAAGGACATCATGGAGTAGAATTACGTATTTCCCTTGCGCGCGTGTATCAATAAGAGATTTAAATCCCTTTATGGTTTGATTTTTTTTTTCGGGGGGGGGGAGAGGGGGTTAGTAGTGTATTAAAGTAGTAACACACGCTTGTCAAATCGATACTTTTTAGTTTTGGAAAGCAATGTGACATGACTACGCTGCTAAATAATTTTAATTAACGTTTTTTAGTCGTATAAAGATTCATAGGAATTTTTAGTTGAAAAAAATTCCATTGTCCTTTATGTATAATTAAAATCTTGCTTTCATTTTTTTCTCGTACTGGTTATCTAAAAATAAAAACATGAGGATTTTTTAAGAATTAAAACCTAAAGGGGCTGGGGTAGGGTGCGTAGTTTCAGAAACAAAGATATTTTTCATTTCCATGTAATTAAATCCCCCCCCCCTTTGCCGCAAATATTAAAATGACTTTTATTTTTATTTTCAAACTTTACGCAACATTGAATAGCATCTGCTTAAACTTTTTGTAATAATGAAGCAGTAACAAACATAATGCATAATTAAAACTGCGTCTGTGTTTTTTTTCCAAGATTATTTTTTACGTATTGTGAAGACTTTTCATTTCGTATTAAAAACTTTTTTATAAAAGATGCACAAACAAAGTTTAAAAAGTATGATAAGAAAAGAAAAATTATGTATATACATATAGTATAAGTGTAATGTATAAAAGGATGGTAACAATTTTTTTTTCTTTCTCGTTCGTTCACTCAAAAAGAGGGTATTCTTACTTTACTAGAAGTCAAAGCTTGCTGTGGAGGCAATTACAACGGGCGCTACAAAAAAAAAATTAAAAAAATATGTATACACTCAAATAAATAACTCCACTTCAAATAAATAACTTCATATTCAACTTTTATTATATGGCAAAATCGGAATTGCATTTTCTTCTAAAAACGTGCGGAATCTTTTCGCATTCGAAAGATTTCGTTTCGCTGGTAATATCCCCTCATATCAATGTTTCATGCAGATAAAATCATTTTATTTGTGAAAATAAGAATTACTTAGTTCCAAAAAAAAAAAACTATTTTTGCGTCTCCATTTCTGTCTTACCCCACCAATAAAGTTGTAACAGTCCAACAGTGTTGGAAATTATCTCCCTCACTTAAGCAAAGTCCAAACATTTATATTTCAGATTTAGAATAGCTGCCACATCAATCAGAGTTAAGGGTTAATAAGAAGAAAGAACAGTTACTCTTTTAAATGGATCACCTTGCATTTTGTCTTTCGTACTTTGTGATGTTGTAATAAATTGTCTCGTAAATTACCTCATTATACGAACATGAATATTTCTTTCAAACTTTTTGCGTAAGTCTTATAAAAGAAAGCTTCAGCAGATCGATATCAGTTGAAAAATAACCTACAAAAATTTTAATCCGAAAAAAACTAACTTTTGAAGCTCAATAACACATGCAGCTGATTGCAGGTTTAATGGGATTTTTCTAAACGGTGTTTCTACGTAAAGTTAACTAATATTCTTCTGAATAATAATTAATGAGAAAGAACAAGGAAGACCATCTATCATGTAACTTAATTTCGTTTCATTCTTGTCAGCTGATTTCACGTGATGCGAAAAAACAAATGCATCAGGGACAGACAGAGAAGCAAGTAAAAATTTTGTTTTAAGTTTGTTTTAACACAAGATTCCGTTCCGCTATAATATTCCTTTCTGAAAATAAGAAGCAATCAAAAATTCGGAAAAAAATTTGTTATGCGAACTCTATGCACACGCTATGAATTCATGCTTTATTTGCTCAAAAAGTAATGCTGCCATACATTTTTAAAAACTAAAAATTCTTTCTATAATGGTCATATATTTATATTAAATGCATATTTATACGAAACCTAGAAAATTTTCTTTTTATTACGCAAAAAATAAGAGTGCTAGTCAATTGGCTACAGCAAACACTGTAGGCTAAAATGAAAAAAAAAATAAAGAAATAAATAAAAAATTAATTTTTTAAGTATTATAAAAATTTAATTAATTAATTAATTAATTAAAAATAAAAAAGTAATTAAATTAATTAATAATAATAAATAAATAATTAATTAATATGTGATTGTCTTATTGACTTATTTACTTTTCTTTAGAATCTAAATTTGTGAGAGCTTTTTCCTTCGCATAATCATATCTCGCGATAGAAAGCAATACAAACCGGCCATTCTATTAGAAATTTTAAGAATGACACTAAAAGCGCAATTGTGCTGTCTCCTATGATTGCTACTTTACTTAGCAAAGTGACTGCTTGGAACGTGAAGTTCATTGCAAGAGATGTCACATTAAAATATTGATGTCAGTGGAATATAATTACGGGATCTTTCCAGGAGATAAAACTTTCACATGCTTACTTTAAGAACAAATCGAGCTAAATCCAATAATAGCATCCACTCTTGCACGGCAAATGTCCGATAAATCGAAAATTTCCCTCTGCACTTTAGTCGCGTCGTTCTGCAAAGTTTAATTGATTTTAATAATTTTGCCTCACCAGCATGCATTATGAGCAATTTAATTCCTCGTATGAGAGCCATTTCAGAAACTGGGGAAAGTTTATGAAGAAGTGGTCGACAAACCAAATGCTTCGAGACCGATAAATCAATGCAGGATTAGAAAGGATGTGTAGGATGTGAAAAGGTTAACCCTTTGAGGCGCAACCCTTTCCCAATGCTGAGAAAAGGGCAGCCGTTGCCATCGCTCGACTTAACTACCAGCAAGATGGCGGACGATCGAAATGTTCATCGCGTGCCACAGATCTAGAAACCTTTTTTTGACGCAGCTGGCTGTGCGCGAGCACAGCCAGCTGTCGTCAAAAAAAGGCGTGATGAAATATCGTCAAAAAAGGCGTGATAAAATGAATACATATAGTGTACATGAGCTCCGGACGACAGCCGGCTGTCTTCCGGAGTCTTTTTTGACAACAGCCGGCTGTCGTCAAAAAAAGGTCTCTAGATCTGTGGCACGCAATGAACGTTTCGATTGTCCGCCATCTTGCTGGTAGTTAAGTCGAGCGATGGCAACGGCTGCCCTTTTTTCACCATTGGGCAATCTATCCAGCTGTTCTCGCGTTCTTCCATTTTTCGGCAGATGTCAGTGGTGTTAAAAATAATCGTGACAATTTTTTTACGGGAAATGACGTGCTAAAAAGTAAAGGATTCTCGTGGAGCTATATCACCCGCAACTATTTTTATAGAAATCCAATCTATTCTTCGTGACCTTCAACAGTGAAAACGTCAACAGTTTGGTGGTCTCAGAGCGAAACCACTGCGCCGTAAAGGGTTAAATGGATCCTTTTCAAATGTAGGATTTGAAAAGGTTAAAAAAAAAAAAAAAAAAAAAAAACATGTCATCCTATGACTCTTCAACTGAATTAAAAAGATGAGAAATGAGATATGGTATGAAGGATATTTTCTGAAGATCGGATAAGCATTAAACCTTTAGAAAGTTTAATGCATAATAGAGTGCATGATCCATTCATTTTCAAATTTGATTGATCTCATGCAGAAATGCTCTCAGCGCATGTCATATACTGGGTAATTCAAAATAAATGTTAAGGGGATTATTTTTTAAACCGTAAGTGATCAAAACATACTTCCAGTTAGAAAAAGTCGAAAATTTAGTCGAAACGATCGTATCTTGTATGAGTATCAATTTATGTGTGTTTTTTACAAAAAGTTTTTATTTATTTTGTGGGGTTTTTTTTGCCGGGAAGTCATGTTTTGTACCCTATTTTTTCAACAATTTGCTACACAAAAAGTAATGTTCAACCGATAAAATTAAGAATTGTACTGCCTATATCGAATGCGCCAAAATTCCTTGCAACTTTTTAAAATTCATTAATGAAGATAAAAAAATAATAAAAACTCGCTGTTTGCAAGAAGATTAGAGGGAGATCGAATTTTTTTTCTTTCTTTCACTTTTGATGACAAAAAGGTTAGTGTTAAAGGCTCCTGGCAGTGCTGTACACAGAAAAAAAAAAGTCTGAGGGGATCCAATTAGTAAAAAATCCATAATTTTTCACAAAAAGATTTTCCCATTTTGTTATCAAAACTCGAAACTGTTATCCTATTTGCCGTTCCTCTGGATACGGCTTTGTGGTCACCAGCATATCTTACAAAACTAAGCATAAATTAAATATATAGAGAGAGCTTCCTTAATGGCAACCATTATGTGAAATGATTATTGTTTATGCTAATGCGTAAACTGCAAAGAATCGCCATAGAATAAAAAAAAATCCTATTAGTGCCAAATAATGTAAGCTGTTTCTTTGAAGCGAGCCTTGAAGCGGGATAAGCGAAGATAGATAGTATTGATAAGGATAATATGAATAAATCACAATCTACCACGTTAATAAATATTTCATGAAATCAAAAGTGTTCTGCTTATCCTTTTCCAAGGGTTGTCTTACAACCAACTAAATGTTAAGTAATTCTAATTTGCGTTGATATATCCAGTAGTACTTTCAATAAGAGGAGATAACTTGAACTTTTTTAAATATTAAATTCTGTTTTGTCACATCCAGATATGATTTTTGTAAAATATCCGCTTCTTCCCGTATGAAGAGCGGGTGCGCAGATATTAAAATAAACGGTTGGCCATTTCATGTAGTGTCTGAGGTATTTAAAGCTAAAGCTTGAAACTAAAAAACAGTATAATGTAGAAATAAGACATTGTGAAAGTCAGGAGTTCTCTGCAAACCGTTAGGCTTTTCAATGTTTTGATCACGAACGACACTGACATAGTTTTTTGATTCATTATACTGCAATGATGCCAGGTTAGTACTCATGACGCAAACATTAGAGTCAAATAACTTTGCTTTTTCTCAGATTCCACATCACAGGAATTAGTTCGAATTGCACATGAAAGGAAAATTTTCGTTTCCTGCCGTGCGAAGAACGGGCACACAGCTAGTATTATATAAATCAAGAGAGCTTTAAAAATGACCTCTTGTTAATTCTTTTCATGCAAACCGTAATTTTCTTAATCATTTTTTCTTTTTTAATGAATTTTTGAAGTTTCCACAAACTTTTGACAAACCCCGCGTTTGTATAATCAGTACCTTTTGGAGCTACTACTTTCTTTATTGTTAAAAAAACAATCAAATCTTTTATTTTAAAATAATGTCTTTCGAGATCCTTTATGTTCGCATTACCTAATTATCGTCTTCGAAAAAAAAATTGAATTATACTAGTTCCACACTTTGATTAAAGTAATTTCAAAAGTAAAGTAAAGTCAGTAATTTGGCCACTGCTGTCACTTTATATAGATATTGTTGCGGAATTACTCTGCTACTCCTGGGGTTCGTCGTTCTAAAGTCCAGTTGGTGTAAAATGTTCAAGTAAAAAGTCACTTGTCAGGATGGAACACAAACTTTATTTCTTCTAGAACTTCGTAGAACAATCAGCTGCACACAATTCACAAGCACAATCTAGCAGTAACGTGCTTTTAACAATCCGCTTGGATCAGAAGCTCTCACAAATGCTGTATTTCTCACACAAAATAAGTCACTTTTACAGGCTAAAATTCCGTGGAAATATTCAAGGGATATAGTACACTATCCCTTAAGACACAGCAATGAAGAATTTACACACAGCACTTTGAAAACAGCTTCACAAAGCAAGCTAAAACACAGCTTCTATAGCACTATCAGTTCACACAAAACAAGCGTACTCAGAGCTCTTCGCACATTGAATGTTCAACTCGCACTGACTGACTCCGGGGCGACGCGCTCTTCTATAAATAGCCGACGCAGGAGGTACAAGAGGTTTCCAGAAAAGTCAATTTCTCGAGGGTTCTACATAAAGCGTGAATTTTGATTACGTCATAGAAGAGAAATGTTAGGTTATTATGCGTTTTTAATGCAGGAAAAACAACTTCCAGGCCCCATTGGGAAAATCGCGCCCAATGACCTTGGCGAAATATCTCCCAATTGGGCGCCAAAAATAAGTCCTCAAAAGTGAAGAGATCTAAGCTCTAGGACTAATATTTCTCGAGATCTCTAGAAGCCCATAGAAAAACATATGGGAAAGCGAGACCTCCGTATCTCCGGTTCTAATTGGCCGATTTTGATGCAACAAAAAGCAAAATTTATCTATTTGAAGCGTAGAATACGAATTTTAAACCATTTTAAGCCCCAGAGCAGCGGGTTGCCCCGAAAATTCGTAACAATATCTTCGCAAAACCAAAGAGCTATTCATCGTCTATCTATTCACTTCTGTCTAAAGTGTCAATCAACATTATTCTCATGAGTGTTATCAGTTATTGAGAATCTCCTAAACCTCACTCACATGCAATTCCGTCCTTTGCATTGTCGCTGGACAACATTATTATTATTCTTAGCGTCTATCAAAATATATCTATTTTTGTTATTTTTGTCGGGACCTGCACTTCAGAATTTAAATTCGCATTCTCTGAATCGAATAATTAAATTTTGCTCTTGGTTGCATGAAAGTCGGTTAACTAGACTGCCAAATAGAAAGTTTTGGGTTTCCCGATTATTGAACATAGGGTATGGCGGTTTCACGCCAAATTTGGCGATATTTCACCGAAAAATCGCCAGGCTTGGAGATATTTGTTTCGATTATACTAATAGGGCCTACTATGCATGTTTACAGAATCAGTATTAATAGGTGGTTTGGTTACGTATTTAATATCTCTTAAAATTTTGTCCATCTGTTATGAAACTCTCTATGAATATATTTACTCCTACCTCCTTGCAAAATATCACGAACAAAAATTTTTACCATGTTAGCCTACCCTACTAACAATTTTGCTCGGGCCGTCATCGGCTGGCTGCGTGGCCGGTGGTAGCCCGAGCAAAATTGCTAGTAGGGTAGTCACTCTTTGCCCGTTGACGTGAAGCTCTACTTCGATAAATCTTTGTGTTGCAAAATTGACTCCAGACCTTGAGATTAAGACGGAATGTCAAAAAAAAACTGGTAGTGCCTTCGAACTGTTCGAACCAGGGCCTGATTACCGAAAAGGCTCTGGAAGCTTGAGCTTACCCTCAGAATTTTAAGGGGCCTAAAAATAACTGAAAACTACCGTACAAATTCAAAATTTTGGTTTTAAATGCTCTTTTAAGTTATTGTAAAGACTTTTAATGAAGAAAAGTGGAAAGCTATTTTTAAGGTTTTTCAGAAGTCTAATAATTCATGTCGCAACATTTCTAAATTGGTTCAGTTTGTGATGTCTTTTCCTGGGACATCTGCTTCAGTTCAGACAGCTTTTTCTGTTATGGAGAACATTGCCCTAGTAGCACAACTAGTACAAAAAACGTTTAAATTGCGTTGGAAATACGTTTTTTTGACGTTAAAGAACGTGTTTTAAACGTTTTTTGGACTAATTGTGCTACTGGGGTGGGTCGGCAGAATGGGGTAGAATTTCAATACGTAATGCTAAAACATCTAAATGTCAAAATTAATTCTGAGCCTTTTCATGTTGTGATTTTTATGATGAGTCTTAAAAACAAAGAAAGAATTTCTGAAAAAAGCGTCTAATGAAAAATACGACTCAATAAATAGTTCAATGTTCTAGGAAGGTAATATTTTTTAGTCTACTTTTTAAAGTCATTTCAAAAAAACACCGTAAAATCTCGTTAGAATGAACTAAATTATTATGAGTATTAGTGAATAAAACTTCTTTATCGAAGGAAACCATCGCAACATTTCTAAATTGGTTCAGTTTGTGATGTCTTTTTCTGGGACATCTGCTTCAGTTCAAACAGATTTTTCTGTTATGGAGAACATTGAGTCGGCAATATGTAATGCTAAACATCTAAATGTCAAAATTAATTCTGAACCTTTTTATGTTGTGATTTTTATGATGAGTCTTAAAAACAAAGAAAGAATTTCTGAAAAAAGCGTCTAATGAAAAATATGACTCAATAAATAGTTCAATGTTCTAGGAAGGTGATATTTTTTAGTCTACTTTTTAAGTCATTTCAAAAAAACACCGTAAAATCTCGTTAGAATGAACTAAATTATTATGAGTATTAGTGAATAAAACTTCTTTATCGAAGGAAACCATTAGAACTAATTAAATCAGTGAAATTGTATTTTAATGAATAAAATATTTTAAACAAATAACATCATTAAAACTTTACTTTTCCCAAAGAAAAAGGGGAGGGGATCATTTCAGAGGTTAATCGGGCCCTGGCTCGAACAATTCCATTCACAGATTCGAAACAAAATGGCCGATTCATTTTCTCAGCTTCGCATTCCAGCCACTTATTCGTTCTTCGATCCCAGGCCTGATCCATTAACAGACCAATAAGCAAGTCGGCATTCTTACTTAATAAGAAATTAAGTGGAAGCAACAGCCAAGTGTTGCTGCTCTGTCCTGTGATCGTTTCCACAAACACGGGAAAAACAAAAAAAAGGAACCTTAGTTTTCATTATTTTCCTCTCTTCTTTAGAGAATATTCAACAGGCGCAACGAGCTAAGAAAGAAAAAAAAAAAAAGAAGATTAATGGCAAAATCACAAAATGATATTTTTGTAGTTTCGTTTAATTTTTGTAGTTAGGCAAGGAATTATTTCTTGATTTTGTTTATTTCGCCGCTTCTGTTTTCTCAATTAATCAGTGGGATGGTACGAGAAAAAATGTGTTTCATTAATATATGTTATTTACCGTGCATTACATGTAGAACGTCATTTAAATTTTGAAAAAAAAATACTAGTAGAGAGAGAGTTTATTAATCACTAATTTATTAATGTAGGGATAACTCTTTTAAAATAAATATTATCATTATTTTTCTATTAAGTATAGGAGATATTGTACACTATTAGAAAATGAAATTTCAGGATAATTCCGGCCTTAATTTCCAGGAAAATGAACGTTTTCTCCAAGAATTGGTAATTTTCTGTTAAAATCTGTTATCTGTAATGTTCTGTTAAAAGAAGAAAAATGATTGTAACTTTTAGAAAGATCATGTGAAAACGGTAAATTTCCGTGTTTCGTTTGATATGTAAGTTTTGCAAGTACTTTTGAGAAATGGATTTTCGTTAGACATTTTAGATGGAAAACAAATATTGACCCCAAACGCATTCTCATGGGTAATTAAATCTATATACATAATATTAGACTTTTGAATGTACATTTCTTGGAATTCAAAAATTTTGCGATTTCTGTCCGTTTCCAGCACCCGGGAATCCGATGCGACCCTCAAAAAAAAGTTTGTCTGTCTGTCATTCTATCATTCTGTCCGTGACGCTTTTTTTGTTTAAGCATCACGTAAAAACGACTGAAGCGAATGATATGAAATTGGGTGTCATGATAGGTGGCCACTCAACTTAAAACATAGGCGTCGAATTAAAAAAAAAATCTTGATTAGATTTTGAGATTTCGCGAAAATCAATTCAAACTGCGTAAATTTGTGTTCGCACATCACGTAATAACTGCAAAGGTGAAAAAATGACATTTGGTGAAATGATAGGTGGTCACTCACCTTGAACTATAAGCATCTAATTAAAAAAAATCGATCAGATTTCGAGATTTTGCGAAAATCGTTTAAAACTGAGTGAATCTTTGTTCCCGTATTACGTAATATCCACTAAAGCGAATGATATGGAATTGGGTCACATGATAGATGGTTGCTCAACATTAACTATATGTGTCCAATTTTTTAAACATTTTTATTAGATTTTGAGATTTTGTGAACATTCTCTCAAAATACGCTTATATTTCTTCAAACATCACGTAATAACGACTAATACGAATGATACGAAATTTAGTGATAGGATAGGTAGTTGCTAATCTTAATTTATAGGCGTTGAATTTTTAAAGTATTTTGATTACATTTTGAGATTTTGCGAAAACCGTTTTAAAAAACTGAAATTTTGTTCCAGCATCACGAAATAAAGACTGCAGGGAATGAAACGAAATTGGGAACATGTCATAGGTTGTCACTCAACTTAAATTCTAGGCTTCCAATTTTTCAAAAATGTTGATTAAATTTTGAGATTTTGCGAAAATTATTTCAATATGCGTCAATATTCGTTCGCGCATCCCATAATTACGACTAAAGCGAATGAAATGATATTACTTAGTTACTCTCTAACCTGTAATATTTTAACAATACATGAAAATTATAACTTCGCTTTCTTTACTTTGGCAACATACTACATGCATTCTGTGTACTCCTACAATGCTGACGAGAGTTCTTGCTTTTTGGAAATTTGCTTTCACTAACCCGTCAAGGACGGGTACTTCAGCTAGTATTAAACTATAATTAATTATTTTTTTAACGAAGAATTCGCTTTCTTCACCAAGAGTGTGTCAGACAACATTCATAAATGTATAGGACTGACAAGAATATAATTTCTGTTTTTATGTTGTTGCTTCTAATGCCCCCTGAGAACCGCAAACGGCGGCACCAGATCCCCACCCCTCGAAGGGAGGCGGTGGGCGGGCAGAGGGGGTTTGCCTTCCATTTTTAGGGCGCCAGTGGGGGGGAAGTACGATTCCTTCCGTGGTCCCCTAATTTTGAACCCATTCCAGAGGAGGGACCAACCCCCTGAAATCGGCACCCCCAGAGGTATCGTTTAACAACTTGGTGGGCATTGGATCCACGACAGATTTTAGGTGTGCCAGCTCCCATTAGCGTACACGGTCCCACAGTAGTCGAGTCGAGAGGATGTTGACCCTCCCATGCACTGAAAAAGCCGAATGCTGCTGTCACTTGCCGCGTTCTAATGGGAACGGAGTTTAGCGCCAAGACCACTGCGGGACTCTGTTTTTATTATTATTATTATTATTATTATTATTATTATTATTATTCCAGTGTTCCAACAAGAACCAAACTGTTCGCATGACGGAGAATATATTTAAGCAAAGATGATCTGGGGCTATACACGCTACTTTTTTTGAAAATTAACAAGGGAATTTTTTCTTATATAATATAGTAGAATTTTAAATTTATTTTACTCCCATTACCCTAATATCTATATAAATAAAATTAGACTTTTGTCTGTACCAGGGGCGTAGCCAGGGGGGGGGGATATCGGGATATATCCCCCCCCCGAAATGTTTGGATTAGTGATGAAATTCCGTCTATTTATACACATATAAGTTCATATCCCCCCCCCGAATTTTTTTTCCAGGCGCATATCCCCCCCCCCGAAAAATTTTCCTGGCTACGCGCCTGGTCTGTACATTTCTTGGAATTCAAAAATTTTGCAATTTCTATCCGTTTCAAGCACCCGGGAATCCGATGCGACCCTGAAAAAAAAGTTTGTCGGTCTGTCATTCTGTCGTTCTGTCCGTGACGCTTTTTCTGTTTAAGCATCACGTAAAAACGGCTGAAGCGAATGATATGAAATTGGGTGTCATGATAGGTGGTTAATCAACTTAAAGCATAGGCGTCAAATTTTTAAAAAATCTTGATTAGATTTTCAGATTTTGCGAAAATCGTTTCAAACTGCGTAAATTTGTGTTCAAGCATCACGTAAAAACGACTGAAGCGAATGATATGAAATTGGGTGTCATGAAGGTGGTCACTCAACTTAAAACATAAGCTCCGAATTTAAAAAAAATCTTGATTAGATTTTCAGATTTTGCAAAAATCGTTCCAAACTGCGTAAATTTGTGTTCAAGCATCACGTAAAAACGACTGAAGCGAATGATACGAAATTTGGTCACATGATAGATGGTTGCTCAACATAAACTATAGGTATCCAATTTTTTAAACATTTTCATTAGATTTTGAGATTTTGTGAAAATTCTCTCAAAATACGTTTATATATCTTCAAACATCACGTAATAACAACTAATACGAATGATACGAAATTGAGTGATAGGATAGGTAGTTGCTAATCTTAATTTATAGGCGTTGAATTTTTAAAATATTTTGATTACATTCAGAGATTTTGCGAAAATCGTTTTAAAATGCTGACATTTTGTTCCAGCATCACGAAATAAAGACTGCAGGGAATGAAACGAAATTGGGTGACATGATAGGTTGTCATTCAACTTAAATTCTAGGCTTCCAATTTTTCAAAGATATTGATTAGATTTTGAGATTTTGCGAAAATTATTTCTATATTCGAAAACATTCTTTCGCGCATCCCATAATTACGACTAAAGCGAATGAAATGATATTACTTAGTGACTCTGTTAACCTGTAATATTTTAACAATACATAAAAATTATAACTTCGCTTTCTTTACTTTGGCAACATACTCCATCCATTCTGTGTACTCCTACAATGCTGACGAAAGTTCTTGCTTTTTGGAAATTTGCAGTCAGTAACCCGTCAAGGACGGGTACTTCAGCTAGTCTATAATAAAAATACAATTAAAGGGTCTTCCCACCATTTCAGGACCACCCTCTATTTCGCGTAATTTTATAACAGCACCTACTCTATTATTCTAAACTCTTAGTAAACGTTTTTGAACACCTTAACACTTCCCTCCAGCGTAAAGAGGTTTATCTCTCTTCGCCTAATCCCATCTAAACATTCACTTTTTCTTTCTTTTCTTGAGCTGTTTTACATAAATTTATGGTACGTTGCATTGTAATCCCAGCGTATCTCTTGAACATAAATAAAATACCAAAGGGTTGACGGAAATTTTTATCAGGGTTTAGACAGAGATTAAAATAACATTTCAGAATAAGGTAAAACCGTGTTTGCTTTATCTTTTTTTTAAGCCATCTTTTTTTAAAATTCTCTTTCACTGTCAAGCGTTCGCGCTTCTGGATATATTGTTATTCTAAAGTATGAAGATGTTTGTAAATGATATATCTTTGATGGAGTATTTCGTTCATACATTACAAAATTCAAGTGTTTATGATTTCCGCTTTGTCTTGTGCTGTAATCGCCGTTATCCATTGCTACGACATACATTTAAATAACTATCCGTACACTTTGTAGATTTTCTCCATTTAAAACAAAATAAATGTACATGTATTAGCAAACTTTCTAAGAAGGATTTTTACGTCGTGGCAACACATGCAGAAAAGTAAAGTGAGCCAAATTTGGCGATTTATCGATAGTGTGGCGATATATCTGTCGTGAAGTGGCATAAATTTATGTCATTAGGATGATTCTGAAAAAATAGAGCAAAACTTACGTTACCTTTACGTAAATTTACGTTACCTTTAATGCGTTCTATCTCCCCATAATGGGGATACGCATCTACACGAGCAAATATCGTCATAGAAAGTATGGGCGGAATGCAAACGGCTAGCCGCTAGGTGGCGTTGAGAATGGTGTAAAAGGTTGGTCCGGAGGGAGAAGTTAACCCTTTTGTGCCGTGCCCAGATATTTTTGCCGCTTTCTCCGATTTTTAATAATACCAGGTATAAAATATAAATTTCTAATATTACCAGCTCTAAAAATACATTATTAGCATAGCAAAAAAGTTGAATTGGGCAAAGAAATGTTTCAAGTTTTGTTTCATAAATGTTCAATATGTGAACCTTTCGTGATGATCAATAGCAAAAAAGTGCTGAATTGGGCAAAGAAATGTTTCAAGTTTTGTTTCATAAATGTTCAATATGTGAACCTTTCGTGATGCGGCAGGTATAAAGTCTAAAGTTAACTTCTTCCCTCCCCACAATTGCTTTAACATGTCGCGATCCATGGTAGCGAATGCGGCTGTCATCCTTTGGCGTAAATCTTTTAAATCACGAGGCATAGGAGGCACGAACACACGATCGTTCATGCAACCCTATTTATAAAAATTCGCATGGAGTTAGGTCCGGAGAGCGTGGTGGCCACGGAAGAAGGCGATTGTCGTCGTCAGAACCTCGTCCAATCCAACGACGAGGAAGCTCGTTATTTGTGAAACAAAACTTGGAATGTTTCTTTCTCCAGTAAAGTCAAGTTTTTGCACTATTGATAACATATATATTTTTTATGAACCTTCCAAACCCGGGAAGGAATCATGAATGACCCTCGCGTACAAACATGAATATATACATTAAAATTTTACTCAAGCGTCAACTGTCATTCCAAAATTGCATTAATGTAAATTTTCGCAAAGGTTCTTTGATGTCAGCAACAAATTTGCATTGATTTCTTCCTTTAAGTAACGTAAATATTGATCAAAAATGTTTTGCAGTTGAGCCCAGTTTAGCCTACTTTTACTACCATAGTTCTACTTCATGAACAGTGCATCACTTTACATCATAACTGTAAAAATACTGAAATACGAGCTCAGTTAAATGCCAGCTTAATGTCAATTTTACAACGCACGTGTAATAAATTCAGGGGTTTAATGCATAATTAAGTGGCCATCTAAAACTCCATTGCGAAAGTTTTAGACATTCAGATGCCACTGTAAACACCGCGACAAAATGTTTGCACCAAGCTTTGTGTTTATCCAGAGCTGAGCTCATTTATACTGTAGTCATCGTTTCCAAAAGAAAGCGCCAATGCAATTCTGAACAGACAATGCGTTGGAACTTCTGCGAGATGTAACTATGTATACTTCTTTGTACTGCGCGTGATTTGAATACCAGAGTCGTGCAATATTCATGACATTAGCAGAGTGTTCGATTAATCACCATTTCGTAAGCTCGGCGCTTGTGTACTTGCACTGATTAGAATAAAGAGCGTATTGAAAATAAGTGCAGCTTCATGCTTCATAATGACTAACGTTAGACTTGCAAAAGCTGCTTTATCACTGGTTCATGTAATAAAATATTCAAAAGTAATCTCGAGAGGAGTTTTGTAGCACACTGAGAAATGCATACAAGATGACTCATGATCCTTAGTATTGAAGTTTCTGCATAAACAACATCGATCTTCATCCGCCATTTTGATGTACACAGTGCGGTTAATTCAAGGGCTTCGAATCGTAATTTTTTTCGTTCCGGTTCAACTAAAAATAAATTTATCGGTTCCATTCCGTTTTTCGTTCCGCCAACAATAACGGTTTTTGGTTCAGTTCCGGTTTTTGTTCCACCAAAAATAACGGTTTTCGGTTCAGTTCCGAATGAATTATTTTATTTTTATGTATATTCTTATTTGTACAAAAATTATAACTATATCATGAACAAAACAAAATGTAATTCGATCAAAATTAAAAAGTTTTTATTCTTTCTTTAATTGATAAGTTGCTTACAGTAACAAAATGAGTGAAGATATATAGAACCCAAATAAACCGATATTTTTTTCCGGTTCAGTTTCGGTTTTCGTTCCGACCAAAATAACGGTTTTTTCCCAGTTTTCGGTTTCCCGTTCAGTTTCGGTTCAAAGCCCTGGTTAAATCACAACTATACTACGCTAACGTTGTTATAAAACAACGTTGGTTTATTGTAATGTTCTAAAAGTGTGCTCTCGTATTTGTCTGAGTAGCTGAGTAGCTCGGTTTTGCCAAGTTGCATTGGGTGTTATGGCATAATTCGAGAAAAATAATTGTCAGCTGATATCAATCACTGATGTATCGATCTATATGTTTTTTTTATAGTTATTTTTTACATGAATGTATTGCATAGCAGGGCTAATGGGCATGGCATTCATGTCTAACTCTTTAGCTAGCTCTCAAGTGGTTAAATACTGATCTTCTTCCACAAGTTCTCGCAGGCGGTCCTCATCAACATCAGTAGGCCGGCTAGATAGCTCTGCTCCTTGAATGTCATAGACCCTGTTTTTTAACCTTCAGTACCAAACCTTCACAGTGCCATAGGATACAACATTATAATCTAAATGACACACATAATTCTTTGACTTTCTGTAGCACGTTTTGCAACAGAACTGGAAGTAAATAATGGTTCTAATCCGTTAACGTGATAGTTCCACTTAATGATAACGATATTTTTTAACACACAGTATTCTAAAGTAAGTCTTTCTTTCAAATGACAAATATCGTTTGACAAAATATGAGCAAACACACCAATGTGAACTGTTGTTCGGCGATATTTGTGGTGGCGGGAAACTTTTGTTACAACCTAATAAATTTACTTTATAAGGCTTTGTCTATACTTAAGCGCATTTTAAGTTAACGTTTCACTGATTACTTAACCGCTTAAAGGTTGTATTATTTTTAACAAATCTGTAACAAAAGGGTCTATATTTTTTATTCAAGAAAATTGTATAAAAATCAGTTAATGCACAATATATGTATTCATTTAAGGTTTTGGACATTGCATGAAATAACAACAATTTTAGGAAAGGCGAACATTTAGGGTTATTGCGACTGTATTGGGATTCTTTTGGGTACATGGTTCAGTCAGGGTGCGAATTGAACATTTTCTCCAGGGGGGGACATTTGAAAAGAAAGGAAAAAAAAGGAGGGGAGATGTAAATGTGCCACTCACATAATGTATTAGTTATTACTTGACAAATGTATCGCCAACATCTCTAGGAAATGACTTAAATTCAAATAACCTCCGATTTCCTATGCGCATATATTCCTGCCTTTGTCGATTCTACATCCACCCTCAAATTCGGCTCTCGGCAAAGCAGTGCTTGTTCATCCTTTCGCAGTCTTCCTTTAAAACCTGACCCCAGTTACAGAATGAGAAATGTCATCAGGTATGCATATATATGTATTTCAAAAGGATGTTTGTAACTTGCTCCTTTGCCTAGTAAACAAAAAAAGAATTTATATTGTCGATACTTAATAGTTGGGTACTGTTGAACATGTAGGAACTAAGATTTAATTTAATATTTCTCTAGGGAGGAATATTACATTCTTCAGCCGGGGACGATCCCCGGCATCCCCTCCCCGTCAAATCGCACCCAGGGTTCAATGCATAGGAATAACATGGTTAATTTCGTAGAAATCGATGCATATTTACAGCAGTTAGAGCGCGGACGGTCAAACTAAAATCATAAACACGTTTCAACCTTGTTGGAAAATGTTAAAAATCGAGAACATTGAATATATCATGCCTTCGAAATACGGAAAAGTAAGCGTTAATAATGGATTAATATCACTGCACATAGCATACTGATTACCGTAATAACCTGAAATCAGTCACGGCTTACCCAATCAGAATGCTGCGTTTACGAATTGTTGATCAACATACTTAATGGCCAACTTAATGATACATAGGGAAAGGTAATTAGTTATTGATAGGGTAGCAGAACAGTTGCATCATTTAATTCGCGAATAGAAGCTAGGGGGTGCACATAATGCAAATTCGCAGTGGCGTGGCTACGGTTATGGCTGTAACTTGGATAACTCCAGTATCAATTGCGGTTTGGAATTATTTATGGGTGGAAATTTAATAAATGAGTCTCCTAGCGTAATAGAAAACAGTTCAATTGATACTTGCTTTGAAATTAATCTAATAATCGATAAATAAATTATTAAGTTATCTATGAGATGTGGGCATTTTATTGAGACCAATAACATTTAACGTAATGTAATACACGTAAATCGACCAGAGAGTGAAATGTCGCTATTGATGGTAAATATCCATAGCTGTTTTTTTTTAACCGAGCTTTTAATGGAGAAAACGAAGACAGATAGTGTTAGCGTGAGCTAAGGACGGCTCCAGTGAGGGGGCCATGGGGGGCCATAGCCCCACACCTCCACCACACTTTTGTTTTAAAACTTTAGATTCGTGAACTTTACTTATTTCACAAGTCCAATGGGTCCCTCCGAAATTTAAGCCTGGAGATGTGTCCCAGGTATAACTATTAGGTAGTACTAGTATATTTGTTACAGTAATGTGGATAAAAGCACACTATACCGTGTTAATATATATATATAATGAAATTAGGTGTTTGCTGTGTTCATTATTTTTCAACTGACTACCAACAACTAACTAAAAATTAGTAATCCTACGTTACGTTAATATATCCCATGGTCGTTTCAACAGAAAAACTACCTGAACGTGATATAAATAACGCTTTGTATAATAACACATATAACAAGGGACTTATCTGTCAGTACAATCGCTAACGGTCGAAAAAATCTTGAGTCTTCACTTAATTTTTAGTGGTTCATTCTACAAACAAAGCGAGGGTCTTGCTATGGGTAATCCTCTCTCACCACTTTTATGTGATATTTATATGCTTTGTTTTGAAGAGAAGCTCTTCGAGGTCTTCAATTTTCCGTGCTGGGTCAGATACGTGGACGATACTTTCGTTCTAGTGGATTCCAATTGCGATGTTTCTAATTTATTTTTGATTGTTAATTCTGTTGATCCGTATGTCCAGTTCACTCTAGAAGAGGAGTGCAAATGACTCGCTTTTGTTTTGTCAGCACTAGGGTGCTATTTCGTTCAGTCCCAAGTTTTTGTGTACGCGACTTTGTAGACATGATCTGTAGACAGGTTCTGTAGACATGAACTGTGACGGTGAAGATCTTTTGTTGCAATGTGCTTCCCAGATAACGCAGTGGTTGTGGAGGAGGGGAGAATTAAAATCTTGAAAGATGAACAAGGTTCGAAAGTTTTGATAATTGATCGCCAAGTTTGCTGCAAAAAAATGACTTCAAAACCGAACCAAGCATGGCGAAATCTTCTGAATTTGGCTAGAAACTAGAAAAGTATAGTTTAAATATGCCCGGCGAAGACTGTAAAATAATGTCAGTAGACATTTTCAATATAGATTTCAATTCCAAAGATGTGTTGTATGGAACAAGAAAGACAAAGACGACCACACTCATGGATTAGGATGCCCATTCCAAACAGTATTTAAAACGGTGAAGTATAGTTGGAATATGCTTGGCGAAAACTGTAAAACGGTTTTAGCACGCAATTTCAAGATAGATTTCGTCTCCAAGGATTTGCTTTATGGAACAAAGGAGAAAAATACGGCGCACACATGAATAATGAACACTTTCCAACTTAATGAAATAAGGAAAGAAAAGTGGAAAGACGTATGGATGATTATGATTCGCGTTTAATATATAGCACTTTAGTGTGTGTGTATTTAAGATCTGAAAGTGTTTCAGATTTTCTTTTTCATTTTTAAAAATTTATTTTTTAGTCCCCACTATTCTGTGAGACTGTGCAATGACAGCTGATGAAGCTGAATATTTTTTTTGGGCCGAAACTATCGTACTGACAGATAAGTACCTTGCCATGTGTGTTATATTGCAAAGTTTTATTTACATCATCTTTCCACACCAGTTTTTGAGTGTTTTTTAAGACTGCTTGAACATTTCTCTTTTAGTAAATTTATTTGATAATATTTGATGATAATTTGATAATTTTATGGTAGTAGCTATCTTTTCACAATATTTTAACATAAAATGAAAATCATGCAAACACTTTACGCACTATTAAGCCTACAACGCTACAATAAACGGCCAAAAACTCTTTCTTAAACTGGCATATTCGTGTGCTGAACAGTTGTTTTTATTGATTTTTGAAAACTTATGTTTGCGTGACTGCTGATTTGTGGAAGCCAGATTTTGAAAAGATCGATTGATTTATATTTTGACAAGTAAACACTCATACGCCCATAATTTCGGCTTTTATTCTAGAGCTGGAAGATAATGGCCGTTGTGGAGGCAATTACAACGAAGAAGAATTGAGAAAAGATTTTGAGAAAAATATATCTCTCTGTACTCAATACATTGTCCACTTAAAATAAATAACTTCATTTTTATTACCATAGTTACCGAAGTAATGTTGTTGCCACTTAAGCTGTTAAATTAATTGTAAATTTACGGCGTCATGCAGACGATAATCTGCATAGTTTCGAGAAGCTTCTTCAAACTAACTGTTTCATTATACAGGTTGTCCCAAAAATAGCGCCCAAACTCTGCACAGCCAGATTCCTTGTTGGAAGTACATAAAAATTGCCCGGAAAACTGTATCTTTACGATCCACAGTTTTCGAGAAAAATAGGGAAAACAAAATATGACGTCACATTCGGTGCAAGGAAAAACAACTAGAAACATTAAATTGGATACTGGATTACATATGGGGAACTCGGTGTTATGGCCGCTACAATCTGGTGAATGATACAAAATTTCTGGTGAGTGATAAAAATTTTGGAAGATATCTTAAGTTAAAGATAAAAATCAAAATACTTTTCTCATAAAAAATAAGTTATTGTGACCTGTTTCTATGTCATATTATATAACTAGCCGCCTTCGGCGACCAGTTGGTTCACCATCTTAATAAATCTTGTGTTTCTCACTTGCTTCCTTGCCACTGAAATATCTCAGATTCTGAATAGAATTTAAAATTAAGATGGTCACAAACAGGGGTAAGTGGCACCCATGCTTATGTAAAATAAACGCCCCATTCTACTTGGTTTTTGAGCTCGACATGACGCCCCTTCGAAGCCGGCACCCCGATGCCACGATTACCTTGCTTACCGTGTCGGACCGCCCCTGGTTGCAAAAATAAGATGGTTTAGTTATAAAAACATACAAAAGGGTACAAATTATTTTCGTCCTATATTAATTCTGAAGAGCTTCTAGATATATCGGCCTTTATCAAAAAAACGGAAAGGAAAAAAAAAAGTAAGAAAATCTGAAACACTTTCAGATTTTAAATACGCCCTAAAATGCTATATATAAAAAGCGTATCATAATCCATGCGTCTTCCCTATTTTCTTTCCTTATTCCATCAAGTTAGAAAGTGTATCATTATTCATGCGTGTGATTAGACAAAATTAAAATTGATATTTCTAACATTCGTTTTATGGATGTAATACATTAGAAATAGAAGAGGAAAAGGCATAATTCGAACTGAATGAAAGTTTCAAAAACTTACTTTTTGTTCGTTTGCTTGTGTAACATGTGCTTCGGATTTGTGTGCTTGGCCTAGTCCTCTTACAAATCCACGTCAGGAGGAAAATCTAATTCAGTTGATTTTATTTATTAAAAACTGCGTATTCTATAAGTTTGCGCCATCTGACGACTGCTTTGTAAAAAAAAAAAAAAAAACTCATGCAAAAAAACTCATGCACTCTTGCATTTTTTTATATAAAAGATTTTTTTGTATATTAAGTTTTGTATAAGAATTTCTTTTGTATATTATAGGAACAGTGGTTTTTTTTCGCGCGACAAAAAGTAGCCTGTTTGTTAATCCAGGACTTCGTCTTTATTCGAAATCCGTCCCAATCCGTCAAACCGTTTCAGAGGGAAAGAATAACAAACATACATACAAACATTGACATTTATAATATTAGTATGATAAGTGATAGCTAAAATTTCTTATTTGCCGTAAAATTAAATTTTCTATCTTAAATCATTAACATTTTTTATTCGGGAGTCAATTCACCACAAACTTTGAATAGTTTTACTTTGTGAAAATAAATGTGTGATGACGTCATTTTAGTGGACCTAGAGATGACGTAAAAGTGTCTGTTCTCAGGCACTGTATATCTAGGAGTAGGTGGTTAAATGCTGGTAAAGTGTTCGTTAACCCGTTAAGGCGCAGTGTTCCCGCCCTGGGAACACCCAACTCTGGCGTTTTGACTGTTGCCAGTCACGAAGAATAGATTGGATTTCTATAAAAATAGTGGCGGGTGACATAGCTCCACGAGAATCCTTTACTTTTTAGCACGTCATTTCCCGTGAATAATTTGTCACGATTATTTTTAACAGCTCTGACATCGGCTGAAAAATGGATGAATGCGAGAACCGCTGGATAGATTGCCCAATGCTGAAAAAAGGGCAGCTGGCTGTGTAGGGATGGACGCGAGACGACTTTTTGCGAGACGAGACAGAGATTTACAGCTTTTTTGCGAGACGAGACAAGCATTTTTAACATTATGATATAGGGATGCTTGCGAGACGAGACAAAGCTTTTCGGCTACTTTGCGAGACGCGAGACGCCAATTTTTCGTCTCGCGTCCATCCCTATGGCTGTGCCTGCGCACAGCCAGCTGTCGTCAAAAAAGGGTCTCTCGGTCTGTGGCACGCGATGAGCGTCTCGATCGTCCGTCCTCTTGCTAGTAGTTAAGTCGAGCGGTGGCAACGGCTGCCCTTTTTTCAGCATTGGGAAAGGGTTGCGCCTCAAAGGGTTAAAGCTAAGTGATACAATCTCGCTCGCTAAGAAATAACGAGCGAAATAAATCTCTCGTCTTAAGCAACGTGATACTACAAGGGTTCGAGTTCCAATAAATTCACGCAACCAACCTGACCTTGCAGGCTTAATTGCCCAAGGCCGAAAGCGCGAAAACGGCGTGATTTATGGCAGTGCCAAATCATCTTGTCCCCACGTCTGAAAGCATGCATCCAATAAAAACGTACTGATGAAAACAAACTTCCTTGATTTTTCAAAGATAACTGATAAAGCGTACAATAACGCGGCTAAATCTTAAAGTAAACATTTTCTTAGGCATTTGGCGTGCAAGGCAAAGAGAGGTTTTTCGGGATTTGCATAATTTGTACACAACTGCTTGTAAATTAAGTGTTTTACAACCGCTGTCGTGCGCCCTGCCAAATCTGAAAAGGCACAGCGGACGCTAGAATGAAGTCTGAGATTAGATAAGGAGTTGCAGTTATGTATATACAAGGGTGTTCAAGAGTGCTAACGGTGCCTACATAGGCATAGAGTTATATGGGCCCGTGAGGCTCGAGCCCCCCCCAATAAATTGTGAATAGGGGCTGAGCCCACCCAATAATTTATCACTCAATACAGAAAACTAATTTATACTAACATAAAAAAAGTATTCACGCCATTTACAAATGTTTAAAAAAAAAACCTTTACTTGTACTTTTAAAAATTTTCTTCTTTTGATTTCAATCATGATTTAGTATTCATTGTGACGCCCTGTAACACAAAATGTTACTATAAGCTGCCTTCGCCAGGCTCTGGTTCATTAAAATCAGATTATGCAATGTAAAGTATGAAATAAAGATAAGTTCAGATGTGTCTAAAATGCACTATCTCATCGAAAATGTTTTTTTTTTTCCTCCTTTGGATTTTTTACTTTGCTTCTATTTTTAATTTATAACATGGTAGGAAGATACTAGCATGGATACTTACCTTACATAGGCGTAGAATTCTATGGACCCATAGAGATCGAGCGCCTCCAATAATTTACACTTATGTATAGTAAGTCATACCTGCCGGAATATAACTAATTACTTTTTGTAAACAATATACTTTTTAATTATTTTTTCCAGAATATCAACCAGCTCGTGCGCGCAGCACAAAAATTTTGCTATATTTTAAGCCGAAAAATCATGTAGAAAAAGTGGTTAATTATATTCCGTAATAGTTGGCAGCTATGAGAACGTTATATGTACGTGAATCAGTGGCATAGCCAGAAATTTTTCATTGGGGGGGGGGGGGGAAGTTACGACTTTTGCAACTCACATATATATATATACGGGTGTATGATAAAAGAGTGAAGACAATACATTTTGTATGGCAAAAAATTCCTCATGGAGGGTGGTTATGACCCCCTACCCCCCCCCCCTTTGGCTAAGCCACTGACGTGAATATATGTGGTTGTGGGGCCCGCCCCCCCCAATCATTTTGAAAACTTTACGCTTATGGGTGCCTAACGGCTACTTTCTAAATCTTTAGTCCAATACACATAGTTCCAATTGCAAAAATGCTTTAAATTGCATAATCTATTATATCAGAAATAATCGAAGTCAATAAATCAATTCCTATGAAGATTACGAAATTTAAGTTTTTATACGGTTTCCCTGTCCTATCAGTTAGTTCTGTTTAGAAAAATTTTCCTAATACAATATTATGCACAATTAAAAAAAATCGGCCTTCTACGACCAAAATTCACCGACTTATGAAGCAGCAAACATTTTGACTTAAGTCCCTGTTCCAAAAATGCACCGTTATGGTAAACAGTTAAGGGAGTATATATTTGAGACGCCAGATATTTTAAGTAAAGCTTCAGAGTTAAGGCAGGTATTATGGTTTATTGAACATTACATTTAAGTTACAATTTAGAATGAGAAGAGGGGAGGGGAGACGGGTACAAGAATCAGCGTGGACTCATTAAGCAGTTCCAGTGTCAGACGTCTCTCGATTTCCGATGTGCGGGAGTATTTACGCTTACCACACCACGTGGCTTGCGAAGACATAACTCCGCCTCTCTCTTATCTCTGATCGAACCACTCACATTTACCAACATGACCCGCATCCGGGGCTACAAGGGCGTGGGGACACGTGTACATCTAAAGAAATCAGAATCGACGGCCTGATGTCTGGCAAACAACAAAATAAATAAAACATAGCTCCAGAGCGCGCGTGGCAAGTATGACAGGAAAGCAAAACTTACAGTGAAAGTACCCGCTTGAACAATACCCAAACTAGTAAAACCCAAATTACCTTTTCATACATTACATATATATTGAAATTTTAAATTACACCGGTCAACAAAAAAAAAAAAATTATCTTTGGGAGGGGGGGTTCTGTTGTCATACTTAAATTCTGATTCTGGACATTGAAAAAATCTTAAATTTTCATTTTTAGTTCTTAAATTTTGCTCTTCTCTGATTTACGTCGATACGTTCCATAAAACGTTTTGTATATTCAACAATATTTTGGTTGGCTCTATTCTAAAGAAATTTTTTTTAGAATTAACAAAATAATTGTTAATTTAAGAAAAAGTTTGGGAAAACCAACAAAATTATTCGGCAGAAACAGAACCAAATAAATTACTGTTGAATTAAAAAAAAATTATGTAGAATTCAACAAAGCATTTTTTAACACATTCCAACAAAGTTGAAAGGTGTTTATGATTTCAGTTTGTCTGTCCGTCCAAACTCTCGTAAATAGGCATCGATTTCTACGAAATTGATATATGTTAAAGTAATTAAAAAACTTTGTAAAAAACACACATAAGAAGTAAAAGGAAAGAGGATACGCGTTTCGTTCAAAAATTGTTTTGAACTTCTTCAGTCCAAGCCCTTCGACGTAAAGAACACAGGGAACTGAAAAGAGACTTTTTTTTTTTTTTTCTCTTTTCAGTTCCCTGTGTTCTTTACGTCGAAGGGCTTGGACTGAAGAAGTTCAAAACAATTTTTGAACGAAACGTGTATCTTCTTTCCTTTTACTTCTTATGTGTGTTTTTTTACAAAGTTTTTTATTTACTTTATCGTTTAAAACCAGTATTTTGAGTGTTTTTTCAATTGATATATGTTGTTCCAAGGTACTGTACCATCTGCCCTATTGAAAATGGTGTATGCAGCATTTATAGTTCTTCTACAGGGCAGCTCAAAAGATTTCCAATACATTCCAATATGGAAATATTGGACAGCCGTTCGGATTATTTCCAATATGGAAATATTGGAAATAATGGCCAATACATTCCAATACATGGCCAATACATTCCAATACATTCCAATACACAAACTTTGAATAGTTTTACTTTGTGAAAATAAATGTGTGATGATGTCATTTTAATGGACCTAGAGATGACGTAAAAGTGTCTGTTCTCAGGCACTGTATATCTAGGAGTAGGTGGTTAAATGCTGGTAAAGTGTTCGTTAACCCGTTAAGGCGCAGTGTTCCCGCCCTGGGAACACCCAACTCTGGCGTTTTGACTGTTGCCAGTCACGAAGAATTTGGATTTCTATAAAAATAGTTGCGGGTGACATAGCTCCACGAGAATCCTTTACTTTTTAGCACGTCATTTCAGCATAGCATGGCATTCGTCATTCGTCATGGCAGCCGTTGCCATCGCTCTATAGGCAGTCGTTCTTTAAAGTGTATTTTAGACATTCGGCTTTTTCAAATGAAACAAAATGGATACATCTTAATAAGGATTATGAGCTAAAGCTCTCCATCGAGAATAACATCTGTACCATTCATAGTTCTTCTACAGGAGCACCCAAAATAATTCCAATACATTACGATCTATAGCAGCTGAGAGAGAGTAATCTATTTTAAGCGCAGTACAATAGGTATAAAAAATGTTTATAACAGGATCTCCAGAATCCCGATGGAGTTAAGGGCAGTAAATCGTCAAATTTGGAGCATATATACTGTTGTGTTGGAAAGGGTTTTATAATCGATGCGTTTGGCATGATTTATGTTTCTCGTGGAGCTTTTTTCTTTCGTGTATCAAAGAAACTAAAAAACTGAATAAATTTTAATGACTGTGTCATTTTATCTCTCACCCTTTTATTGAAAATTGTCCGAAAAATGTGTCCCAAAAAAGTGACATAAAAATGAGACATAATTTTACATATATTTAAATACCATTAGTTCACAACAGCTTTAATCTATTGTTACATTATTTCGTAAGCTGTAGAATATGCATCCCATGTATTTTTTATCTATATTTAAATACTTTTAGTTCGCAACAGCTTTAATCTATTGTTACACTATTTCGTAAGCTGTAGAATAGGCATCCCATGTATTTTTTATCTATATTTAAATACTTTTAGTTCGCAACAGCTTTAATCTATTGTTACACTATTTCGTAAGCTGCAGAATAGGCATCCCATGTATTTTTCTATAAATAGGTTACAATAAAAAAATTTCAACATAGGGTTACCAGGCGAAATACACGAAAGATGAGAGATAAAATGACATAGTCCATTAATATCGTTTTAATATGGCAATAATGAAACTAAAAAATTAGGGGGGTTCAGGGGTGTCTCCCCCTGACGAGGCTCTAACAGCTGAGTCTATTTTTTTCGATATCAATCTCAATTGACAGAACCCTTGACCGAAACATCGCTATAAAGAATATGCCCTTTAACCATTTGAGGTGGAACCCTTTCCCAATGCTGAAAAAAAGGGCAGCCGTTGCCATCGCTCGACTTAACTACGAGCACAGCACGACAGCTGGCTGCGCCGCACAGCTGTCGTCAAAACAAAAGGGTCTCTAGATCTGTATCACGCGATGAACGCTTTCATCGTCCGCCATCTTGCTGGTCGTTAAGTCGAGCGATGGCAACGGCTGCCCTTTTTTTCAGCATTGGGCCATCTATCCAACTGTTCCTCGCATTCTTCCATTTTTCACCAGATGTCAGCGCTGTTTAACAATAATCGTGACCATTTTTCGACGGGAAATGACGTGCTAAAAAGTAAAGGCTTCTTGTGGAGCTATGTCACCCGCCACTATTTTTATAGTAATCCAATCTATTCTTCGTGACTGGCAACAGTCAAAACGTCAGAGTTTGGTGTTCCCAGAGAGGGAACACTGCGCGTTAAAGGGTTAAAGGAAGACTACGAAAGGATGAACAAGCACTGCTTTGCCGCGAGCCGAATTTGAGGGTGGACGTAGAATCGACAGCTGGCTGTGCCTCAAAGGGTCTCTAGATCTGTGGCATGCGATGAACGTTTCGATCGTCCGCCCTCTTGCTGGTCGTTCAGTCGAGCGATGGCAACGGCTGCCGTTTATTCAGCATTGGGAAATCTATCCAGCTGTTTTCGCATTCTTCCATTTTTCAACAGATGTCAGCGCTGTTTAAAAATAATCGTGACCATTTTTGACGGTAAATGACGTGCTAAAAGGTACAGGATTCTCGTGGAGCTATGTCACCCGTTACTATTTTTATAGAAATCCAATCTATTCTTCGTGACTGGCAACTGTCAAAACGTCAGAGCCGGAACACTGCGCGTTAAAGGGTTAAAGAAGAAAAAGCAAAAGCCAACCAATTACATGAATTATCATGCATCAAGTCGACGTCTTGAGTTAATGCTATGTGTCCCGCCGCGGTGTCCCATCGCGTCCCGTGCTAGCAGTCTCTTCTGCATCTCTTATTTCTTGGACGTCATTTGAATAAGTGCCCGTACGTGTGCCGCGTCTTCTGTTCGTCCTCTCCGAGGCGCCGTGCTGGGAAAATTGCGTCTGCGTGCATCGATTGACCGGAGAATATTGAAATATTTGTTATGGAGACACCCGTGATAAAGATGAATGTGCTCCCTTGTTTATCTTTTTAGGGAGAAAAGGGAAAAAAAGATTTTCCCTTATTACTTTCCGAACATGTACCATGTAAGGAAAGTATTGTCATCATGAAAAAATTCCACTTCGAGATTTTGGTGTATTGACACGTTTAGAGGGCTTCTGAATTCATTGATGCTATTTTTACGAGATGTATGTATGTATGTGTGTATGTGTGTGTGTGTGTGTGTGTGTGTGTGTGTGAGTGAACACGATAGCTCCTGAACGGGGCATGCGATGGAGCTCAAATTGGGTATATATGTCATAAACCACCGTCGCAAGACCGGTATTGATTTGGGTGTGGGTATTGATACCGGTATTGATTTCTTTTACATTATGGCCTATGGGGGAAAATTCTTGAAAGTGCGCTAGCGTTTAAACGGTTCATTAGATTGAACTCAAATTAGGTATATATGTTATAAACCACCGTCGCAAGACCTGTATTGATTTCGGTGCGTATAAGACTTATAGTTTTTCAACAGGGCTACGCCAAAAATTCCTTTTACATTATAGCCTATGGGGAGAAATTCTTGAAAATGCGCTAGCGTTTAAACGATACATTCGATTGAGCTTCATTTTGGTATATATATTTGAATGATTCATCGATTAAAATTTATTTAAATGCTTGGTAATGATCTTAATCGTAAGTGTTCGGAAAGTCGAGTGGAGTCGCTCCAGATTTTTTTTAGTTTAGGAAATCGGACGTAAGTAGTACACACAGGAAAATAGTTATCGCGCGATGTATAATATGGCAGCTAACACTTTGAGGCGCAACCCTTTCCCTTGCTGAGAAAAGGGCAGTCGTTGCCATCTCCCGACTTAACTACCAGCAATATGGTGCACGATCGAAACGTTCATCGCGGGCCACAGATCTAAAGACCCCTTTTTTGATGACAGCTGGCTGTGCCGGCTCAGCCAGCTGTCGTCAATCGTCGTTCGATCGTCCGCCATCTTGCTGGTAGTTAAGTCGAGCGATGGCAGCGGCTGCCCTTTCCCAATGCTGAAAAAAGGGCAGCCGTTGCCATCGCTCGACTTACCTACCAGCAAGATGGCGGACGATCGAAACGTTCACCGTGTGCCCCAGATCTAGAGACCCTTTTTTGACAGCAGCTAGCTGTGCCGGCACAGCCAGCTGCCGTCATAATAATTGTTAATAAATTAATCGACATAAATGTCCACGTTGTTGTGGTGGTAATGGGATGAGGGGTGAAGGTCAGGTAGTTTCTTTTGTTGAAACTACCTCGAGATTTATTGATATCGGATTTCTTATCGTTGATGAACTTTTTTAAAAGCAACAACGTCTGCAATCTGCCTGATAAAATGCCTAATCTTGTCACATACCTGCTACTTGTAATTAACATTTTACGCATATCTCGAATCGTTTTTGAGATACGAACGCTTACTCCGAATTTAACCGCCGGGTGGCGCTGTAAGCGGTTTCCTAGTGTAACGCATGGCAACTTTACTATAATCCAGACCCTACTTTTAGGATTATAGATCTTGCCGCTGGGAAATTATCGGGGTTACAACGGACTTAACCTTTTACAGGTCAATGTTCCCAATTGGGAACATCAAATTAAAAAAATATTGAAAAGTTAAATTTCATCAATACTGAATTGAAAAAAATTAGCAGAAATAGTTAAAAGATGACTTTATTTTTTTAAATGGAAGTTGCATTTCTATCACAAGTGAGAAATTAGACAAAATATCGTAAAATTAGTCACTTTCATAAATTTTTACATAGTTATCTTGGTACACCCTCACCCCTCAAAACTTTTAATTCATATCGTTACTTAAATTTAAAAATAAATATTCTTAATATTTCACTTATTATTTAAATTCACTATATTCCGCTCTTGAAACCAATCTAAAATAATAGAAATTACTAGCTGAAGTACCCGTCCTTGACGGATTAGTGAATGCAAATTTCCAAAAAGCAAGAACTTTCGTCAGCATTGTAGGAGTACACAGAATGGATGGAGTATGTTGCCAAAGTAAAGAAAGCGAAGTTATAATTTTTATGTATTGTTAAAATATTACAGGTTAAGAGAGTCACTAAGTAATATCATTTCATTCGCTTTAGTCGTAATTATGGGATGCGCGAACGAATATTTACGAATATAGAAATAATTTTCGCAAAATCTCAAAATCTAATCAACATCTTTGAAAAATTGGAAGCCTAGAATTTAAGTTGAGTGACAACCTATCATGTCACCCAATTTCGTTTCATTCCCTGCAGTCTTTATTTCGTGATGCTGGAACAAAATTTCAGCATTTTAAAACGATTTTCGCAAAATCTCCAAATGTAATCAAAATATTTTAAAAATTCAACGCCTATAAATTAAGATTAGCAACTACCTATCCTATCACTCAATTTCGTATCATTCGTATTAGTTGTTATTACGTGATGTTTGAAGAAATATAAACGTATTTTGAGAGAATTTTCACAAAATCTCAAAATCTAATGAAAATGTTTAAAAAATTGGATACCTATAGTTTATGTTGAGCAACCATCTATCATGTGACCCAATTTCATATCATTCGCTTTAGTCGTTATTACGTAATGCGGGAACAAAGATTCACTCAGTTTGAAACGATTTTCGCAAAATCTCGAAATCGGATCGATTTTTTAAAATTAGATGCTTATAGTTTAAGGTGAGTGACCACCTATCATTTCACCAAATATCATTTTTTCACCTTTGCAGTTATTACGTGATGTGCGAACACAAATTTACGCAGTTTGAAACGATTTTCGCAAAATCTGAAAATCTAATCAAGATTTTTTTAAAATTCGACGCCTATGTTTTAAGTTGAGTGACCACCTATCATGACACCCAATTTCATATCATTCGCTTCAGCCGTTTTTACGTGATGCTTAAACAGAAAAAGCGTCACGGACAGAATGACAGAATGACAGAACGACAGAATGACAGAATGACAAACTTTTTTTTGAGGGTCGCATCGGATTCACGGGTGCTAGAAACGGATAGAAATCGCAAAATTTTTGAATTCCAAGAAATGTACAGACAAAAGTCTAATTTTATTTATATAGATAGTCAGAAATGACCCATGATTATATTGACCTGTAAAAGGTTATTTGTAACCCCGATAATTTCTGAGCGGCAAGATCTATAATCATAAAAATATATATTGTATACAAGGAAAATCGTATACAATATATATTTTACCCTATATAAATAACTAACATGATTTAACTAACGCATCTGAAGACAAAATATGCAAAAATCTAATTTAAAATATGCATGTATATGAATTAAGTCTGTAAAAGCTAAAGCGGACACATTGTATAAAGAAAAATTATCCACCAGTTCGATGATTCATTCAACAAGAAAATACTACTATATTGTTTCCGTACGATATTTTTTACGATATTCTAGTACAATAAATAGAAAGATATCAAGTTAAAAAAAGCATTCTTTAAGTGAACAGCTCGTCGTACAACTATACTCCAAGCAAGGAACTTTGATGGGAAATTGATTACTTTATAATGGAATATTGATATTCCAAAGCCTCGATTCAAACTCGAAAGCTAACTGTACTTATCCTTAAAGGATAATTGAAAATGGTTTCAGTTCACTGGAGCAGGCACGCGCCCGCCATCTTTGTTTACCTTAAGGTATAAAGTGGCGATGTGCGAGTATTCTGTTCGGCAGACCCCACCAAGGTGATGTTAGAATAATAAATCGTTTGACTTGGCTTGGAATTGCGAATATTTTAGCGCAGTTCACAATCGATATTTTAAAACACTTATAGGAATAGTTGAATCGTGCATTTAGAAACCCGCCCAAGTTACGATTTTAAATTTTTAAGCAGTGCTTCAAACCGCATTTTTTTTTTTTTTTTTTCGTTCCTGATCAACTAAAAATAAATGTATCGGTTCAGTTCCGGTCTTCGTTCCGCCAAAAATAACAGTTTTTGGTTCAGTTCCGGTCTTCGTTCCGCCAAAAAATAACGGTTTTCGGTTCAGTTCCGGTCTTCGTTCCGCCAAAAATAACGGTTTTCGGTTCAGTTCCCGTCTTCGTTCCGCCAAAAATAACGGTTTTCGGTTCAGTTCCGGTCTTCGTTCCGCCAAAAATAACAGTTTTCGGTTCAGTTCCGAATGAATAATTTTATTTTATGTATGTCCTGATTTGTACAAAATTACATTTATCTCTTTATTCTAAAAAAAAGTAACGGGCGCTGACGCCGCCGCTGTCAAGAGCTTTTTCGGCTGTCTCCTCCTAAACCGTGGGGATTTGAGTTTTGACTCTGGTTTCCACGGGTTCGAAAAATTCCGGGAAACCTGACAAACTGACTTAAATTTCGAAAATCGAATTATTTCAGAAGATATTAATAAAAAAAACTGAAAAAATAAAACATAATGGTTGACAGATTTGTCATAAAATCATTCAGTACTTTGCAACAAAGCAATTCCAAGTATGTAGAATCGCGTAATATTAACAAACATGAAGCAGAATGACACCCTTTTTACGCCAAATTAAAGAGTATATGAAATAAATAACTCTGTTACACAAAGTTGACAATTTTCAAATAATAAGTTCGCTTAGACAAAGTTTAGAATAGCGATTATTCGCTTTTCCAAAACAGAATAACTAATTGTAACTGATTTTAAAGCGCCATCTTGGTATTAGGCACGATCTGGCAAAATGGTATGTCTCCAAGCAGGGTGAATCTAAACCGCGAGTTCCAAAATGTTAGAACCCAGTATCTTGAAAATGAAAAATAACTGAAATGCAGATTATTTTAAAGCCGGTTCGGTCCAGCTGGAGTATTTGCTAGCAGTAGAAATATTTGGCGGCGTTCACTATGCCATAATAGCAGTTATAGTACACTTTGGATATTTGCCAGCACGGCGAGATGATATAATTCGTGGTGCTAAATACGCCAATCTGTAAAGGATTGTGTATATGAAATTATGGATAACGGTTTTCCCAGTAACCTTACATGAGCAGCCATTATAAGTTGTGAGTATGTGTAAATCGCCAAATAACGAAAAGCCGCCATGGGTGGCAGACTATCCTAGCTGTTCCGTAGTTTTTATTAAAAAAAAAAAAAACATATGCAGCGCTGTTTTCTTAGAGATAATTATTAACTACACATATACGGAATTTCACCAAAATATGAAAAATCGTCATAATTGGCTAATACGCAAGATGTTCCATGGGTTTCACATAATTCAAAAAAGTGTGAAGTTAAAATACTTATGTTCCAAGAAATGTGCAAGAACCAAGCAATGTGTAGCTCGATAATATTCTATCTGATCCATTCTTTGGGTTTTGAAATTATGCCTTTTTTACGAATAAGTCTTATTAGGGGCCGAATGCCTCATACGAAAAGCGAGCGAAGGGAGTCTAGGGGCCTTGGCTCCTAGTATCATAAACAAAGAATATGATTCTATCCAAATTTGAGATTTTATTCTTTTTTTAATAGGTAAGTTGGTTACAGTATACAGTACTGATAAGTTGGTTACAGCAACAAAATGATTGAAGATATATCGAATCCAAGTAAATCGATATTTTTTTTCGGTTTAGTTCCGGTTTTCGTTCCGACCAAAATATCGGGTTTTTTTTCGGTTTTCGGTTTCCTGTTCAGTTTTTTTTCGAAGCCCTGGTTTTAAGATATCGATAAAAATTTGTTGGAGCACAGGCGAATAGGTAAATTTTTAAAGAAATTCCTTTTGTGACAAATTTCTGGATTTTTCTACCTTCCAGAGATTAAAATTAGTCCAAAATTTGTATTCTACGCGTCAAATAATTAAATTTTGCATTTTGATCGATCAAAACCGGTTAATTACAACGCGAAATAGGGAGTTTTGTATGTCCCCATTGTTTAACATAGTGTTTTCACGAAATCTCGAGAAATATTGGTGCTAGACTTCACTTTCGGAAACTTAATTTTGGCACAAAATTTGGCGAAATTTACCCCAAAAGGCGCCAAGATTGGTGACATTTGGGATATTTGAAGAGATTTTGTTTATGGAGCTTGTAATGTTTGTTTCCCTGCCTTAATCTTTCGCAATAGCTTAGTGTTTCAACTGTATTTCTATTACGTAATCAAAATGTGCGTTTGATTGGGAGTTTTCCGGAGGCTCGAGAAATTACCAGAGACTTCGGCAGCCTATATAAGAAGGGAAGAGCAACCGAATTCGAGTTCAGTTTGCTCTTGACCGTCCTGTAAAGGCCTTATTATCGAAGGAATTTTCGTGCAATTTGGTTGCTTCAACCAGTTGCAGAAACCTCTTTCCAGGAAATTTCCCTCGGTTACCTAGGCAACAGTCAACTGCAATTTTTTTTGTTCAGAGGCGAAAATATTGCAGGTTGCTGGAATTCCAGCCAATCGTAGTGCTTCCTATTTTGACGTCACAAGATGGCGGAAGACTCAACGACACCTATCGTAGTGATAGACGAAAACAAAATGTCTCTTAAATGGAATAGCGATATGGAAATAGACGTCACAACACAAGATGGCGGATTCGGCGTCACAACACAAGATGGCGGATTCGACGTCACAACACAAGATGGCGGAAGAGTCAGCGTCAGCCATACCGCTCGCAGTGAAAGGGATCAGCGTGTGCGAAAACAAATGTCCGTGAAATGGAATATCGACATGGAAATTGATTCGATTGACAAAAATAAAAATAAATAACAATCCGATCAGAAGATAGACACGAGGTATAAACAACCAACGATATGCTATTTATAAT
The DNA here is from genome assembly GCA_038373885.1 of Cheiracanthium punctorium. Lineage (NCBI taxonomy): Eukaryota > Metazoa > Arthropoda > Arachnida > Araneae > Cheiracanthiidae > Cheiracanthium > Cheiracanthium punctorium. The sequence continues at coordinate 110,329 of JAWZYV010012013.1, forward strand.
TACATGCTCTAGCTACCGTTAATTCTCAGAATCTCAGGCGTTTGTGAACACCGCAGGGTTTGTTTACTATGGCAACCCTGTGTTCTCATCTGAACTCACTGACTTGCGGGAATGAATTGCAGCAACTGGTTGCTGCAACCAAAATTGCTCTAAATTTTGTCCGTGTAATAAGGCCTTAAAGCAGACATCCGTTCTGCTGAGAGCTTAAGGGTCTGCGTTGGCACTTATAGAAGCAATATTTTGCTTGTTTTCCGAAACTTTTTTTTTGAATTCTTCGCTACTGAATTCTGAGGGACTGCTTATGATTTCCCTCGTGAATTTCCACTGAGTTTCAGCTTGTGGAAGTATATTGTTGTGCTTGAAATACAACATCTGAGAAATCTTCTGTACTAAGCGGACTGTTATATGCTCGTTCCCAGACATCACAGCAAATTTGCATCAAACTTGTAGTAAGATTGATTTATCAAGTCAATAAACTTGCATTAAGCTTTATATTTCAAGCGTGTAAGCTTAATTCAAGTCTGCATCAAGTGTTCAAGTTTACACTTGCACAACTTGCATTAAGGTTGACATAGCAAGCTTGAATCAAGCTTGACAGAGCAAGCTTGATTCAAACTTACTACATTCTAAAAATTTTCCCTAAATACATGGGGCGCCGGACGGCGAACTCGCCCCATATATTTTATTTTTCCCTCTTTGCTGAAACCTCAAGTTATTTTGAATTTGCTTCCGTCTAGCTTCCGCGGCTGGGATCGATCTCGGGGCCTAAGGTGTGGGAAGCAAGCGTCCTAACCACCATGCAAATCAGACTCGAGGTGAAATGACTAAAGTTTGAAGTAACTGTTATGGTTGTCACGCCGTTTTTGGGCCGTATTGGCCGATGCCGATCTACATCTTTTATTTTTCCATGGGATGAACCAAAATTAAAGTAATAGTATATGTGATTTATAGACTCTACTAATAGGGAAATACGCATAATATGAACTTAAAAACAGCACACGTTTTAGAACTTTCCATATCGCAACACTCATGTTGGGCAATATTGGCCAAAATCGAGACACACGACTGATTTTGAAATCAATTTTGCAATATATTTGTATTTTATTATGAAGAATTTCAATATTTGGAAATATAGAATCTTTTTTTTTTAATTCTATGGTCAGGAACATTTATGACTGATGATAAATTATTTGTTATGTAGCTTTCCAAATCAAACAGCAATCAAGTTGTATTCAAGCTTGACGGTTCGAATGACTTAAATTCGGCTGGAAAATATTTGCTGACTCATTTCTTTGCAATCTCCGAGCTTGCTGCAAGCTTAAAATGAATTGAACTATCAATCTTGTATTAATACGTCAAATTTAAAGAAATGTCCAGTTCCCTCTGTTCTTTACGTCGAAGGGCTTGGACTGAAGAAGTTCAAAACAATTTTTGAACGAAACGCGTATCCTCTTTCCTTTTACTTCTTATGTGTTTGTTTTACAAAGTTTTTTAATTACTTTAAATGTCCAGCTTGATTTAAGCTTATGTGCTGTCTGGGTTACAGGTTATTGCTGCCTGTGAATTTCCACTGAGTTTCAGCTTGTGGAAGTATATTGTCGTGCTTGAAATACAACATCTGAGAAAGCTTCTGTAACTAAGCGGACTGTTTATGTTCGTTACTGCCTGTGAATTTCGTACAGCAGATTGTTCGACGAAATTCTAGAAGCAATAAATTTGTGTTTCACCCTGACAAGTAGACTGTTTATTAGAACTTTCTAATTGCAATGGGCATTCAAACGACGAATCCGAGAATTAAGCAGTTTTTTTGGAACACTATTGTAGTGAGGCTTGTACGGTTCAACATGTTTTCCTTGGCAATCAAATGTTTATACTTCTGTGAGCGACCACCTCTCTTAACTAGAGATAAAACGAATAGTGATTTGGCCGAATATTCGGCTGATGGTTTAGGCCGAATTTTAAATATATTTTAATTTTAAATAAAATGTCGCTTTTCAAATTAAATACTTAATAAACGCTGATTAAAATTCATTTTATGTTACTTGTAGATACTTAAAAACACGCAAACCAGTACATTATATGTAAAACTAAAATATAATGGTTGTGAAAAGATATCTATTACAAAGTTAAATAATTATGTTTATAATGGAGGATCTGTAAAGATTCCCCCTTCCCCCACTCCATAAAGATAGTAGAAATCCGAGACAAGTAAAGTGTCACAAAGTAGAAAAGTCTGCATTTCTGCAATATTATTAAATACACCAGATTATGTATTCGATTAATTTCGATTAATTTAATCGATTGAATTCATTAGTATCGTCTAGAGAAATTGTATTTTTTAGCACATTTTACACCACAATAACTTATTTAAAATAATATCTCACATCCCCTTTTCACTACATTAAAGTATTGAGAGTAAGTACACTGAACATAAAAGCAACGAGAAAACTTTTTTTTGCACCTCATCATGCAATTGACACGTTTTCAATAAAAATCCATCGCGTGACCAATCAGGATCAAAAAGGACATAGTCACACAATTCCAAGGCGGCAGACATTTAAATCAACGGCCCCGATCTCGTTTAGGATTGTTTTCGTGGTGACGCTAGACGCTCATCAGACTAAATGATAGTGAACATGCAAGGAAACGGGGAGATAAACAAATCACTAGGACGAACTGGCTGTTAGTTCCAGAAAACTTCCGCAGATATCTTCATTATCATATTTTTCAAAAAATGTCATTGAAAAACTTCATTAGGAAATTGTTGGCTATTTTTGGCAGTTGTTTTTGAATATTTTTAACTCAAATAGGGGTTTATCACAAAATTTGCACTGGGACAGTGAAGTTAATAATAATAGTTTACTATTATCATTAGTAAAACGTATATTTACTTTCCGAACATGTACCATGTAAGGAAAGTATTGTAATCATGAAAAAATTCGAATTCGAGATTTTGGTGTATTGACACGTTTTGAGGTCTTCTGAATTCATTGATGCTATTTTTACGAGATGTGTGTATGCATGTGTGTATGTGTGTGTGTGTGTGTGTTTGTGTGTATGTGAGTGAACACGATAGCTCCTGAACGGGGCATTCGATTGAGCTAAAATTGGGTATATATGTTCTAAACCACCGTCGCCAGACCGGTATTGATTTGGGTGTGTATAGGACTTATAGTTTTTCGGCAGGGCTACGACAAAGATTTCTTTTACATTATGGCCTATGGGGGAAAATTCTTGAAAGTGCGCTAGCGTTTAAACGGTACGTTCGATTGAGCTCAAATTGGGTGTACATGTTATAAACCATCGTAAGACCGGTATTGATTTTCATGTGCATAGGACGTATAGTTTTTCTACAGGGCTACGACAAAGATATTTTTTATATTATGACCTATGGGGAGAAATTCTTGAAAGTGCGCTAGCGTTTAAACGGTACATTCGATTGAGCTTCAATTTGGTATATATGCTTGAATTATTTATCGATTAAAATTTATTTAAATGCTTGGTAATGATCTTAATCGTAAGTGTTCGGAAAGTCGAGCGGAGTCACTCCAGATTTTTAAATTAATATTAGTTCGTTTGACTTTATTTTAGAGTAAAAAGTATGGAAAAATATTTGTGTTATTACTACAGAGTGAACACCGTTTATAACACACCCAAGAGCCGTGCGACATTCGCGTTCTCAGTATTGGTAAAATTATGGATTTTTATCAGGGCGTACATATTTACCCCCAATACAAGAAATCTGTATGATTCCTCCAATTTACAACAAAACAAAAAGGTATACTAGATTAAAAAATCTGGAGTGACTCCACTCGACTTTCCGAACACTTATGATTATTACCAAGCATTTAAATAAATTTTAATTGATGAATATTTCAAACATATATACCAAATTGAAACTCAATCGAATGCACCGTTTAAACGCTTGCGCACTTTCAAGAATTTCTCCCCATATGCCATTATGCCATAACATAAAAGAAATTTTTGTCGTAGCCCTGTAGAAAAACTATAAGTCTTATACACACCAAAATCAATACCGGTCTTCAGATGGTGATTTATAACATATATACCCAATTTCAGCTCAATCGAATGTACCGTTTAAACGCTAGTGCACTTTCAAGAATTTCCCCCGATAGGCCATCATGTAAGAGAAATCTTGGTCGTAGCCCTGTAGGAAAACTATAAGTCCTATACACACCCAAATCAATACCGGTCTTGCGACGGTGGTTTATGATATATATATCCAATTTGAGCTCAATCGAATGCTCCGTTCAGGAGCTATCGTGTTCACTCACATACACACAAACACACATACACACACACACACACACACACACACACATACACACATACATACATACATCTCGTAAAAATAGCATCAATGGATTCAGAAGCCCTCAAAACGTGTAAAAACACCAAAATCTCGAAGTCGAATTTTTTCATGATTACAATACTTTCCTTACATGGTACATGTTCGGAAAGTAAAAATCACCAACGTATTTTGTTTCAAGGAATTCTACTATACTCAGAACTACGGTGTAGAGACTGCAATCCGGCACCCATTTCAATCCGGATTCGGACAGGATCGAATCGAATTGGCCACATGAAAACGATACACTTTCGTTCCAAAATAAACTCTAGATGTTCAAGTGAAAACGGTTTATTTCTTACGAAATCAACTTATTCCTTACCACAACATTACTTACTTTTATAATTAAGCAACAATTATGAATGAAATCAGCAATTAAAGTCTAATATCTAAAGCACATATCGGCAACCCCCGACCCTCCCCGCCACAGCTTTTGATCTGGCCCTAAGAAAATTTCAAATTCCCATGGGCAATCAATATAAACCAAATCAAAATCCCATATAAATCCCCCTTATACGGCCCGCGGTGTCGCCATCATCCTAAATTTTGGCCAGCTACTTTCCAAAGTTTGCCCATACCTGATCTAAAATAACTAATTAAATTTTAATATTTATATTATATAACATAACACTAGATCTAGGTTTTTGTATATTATATTATATATAATAGCATTATTGTTAATATTATCAGATATAATATAATAGCAAAAATTTATTTGTAATCAAAACAAAACAACTGATATTAATGAAACAGTTTTTGCGTTATTATATACTGTATAATAATATAGTTGATTATAATATATTTATCAGCATAATATTGAGTATATTAGTTTCAGTTACTTACTTTTATAATTAATTACTTACTTTTATAATTAAGCAACAATTATGAATGAAATCAGCAATTAAAGTCTAATATCTAAAGCCCATATCGGCAACCCCCGACCCTCCCCGCCACACCTTTTGATCTGGCCCTAAGAAAATTTCAAATTCCCATGGGCAATCAATATAAACCAAATCAAAATCCCATATAAATCCCCCTTATACGGCCTGCGGTGTCGCCATCATCCTAAATTTTGGCCAGCTACTTTCCAAAGTTTGCCCATACCTGATCTAAAGTAACTATTTAAATTTTAATATTTATATTATATAACATAACACTAGATCTAGGTTTTTGTATATTATATTATATATAATAGCATTATTGTTAACATTATCAGATATAATATAATAGCAAAAATTTATTTGTAATCAAAACAAAACAACTGATATTAATGAAACAGTATTTGCGTTATTATATACTGTATAATAATATAGTTGATTATAAATATTATATTTATCAGCATAACATTGAGTATATTAGTTTCAGTTTCAATAGAGTTCACAAATTGCATCAATGAAAATTATCTTGTAACTTGCATTATTTAAGTTCCTTATATTACGTAAATCTAACTTAATCAACTGAGTGCAGAATAATTATGTCATTGAGTCACGATAAGCAGTCTTATGATAATGACGACAGTTATCAAAAATGTGTTTAATGAATGACACTATTATCACAATTTCGAGTATTTTTCAATAAACTTTCTCTAAATAGTGATTTTGGGTACATAGATTATAAAAAGCAAGTTTGATTTTTAAAAAAGGATCGTGCTAGTCATGAATATAAATAGTCATTAATATAAGACAAGTATTGTTCTCGAGCTCTTTCATTTTCATATGTAGTCTTTTCCTTTTTACTTTCCGAACATGTACCATGTAAGGAAAGTATTGTGATCATGAAAAAATTCGACTTCGAGATTTTTGTGTTTTTACACGTTTTGAGGGCTTCTGAATCCATTTATGCTATTTTTACGAGATGTATGTATGTATGTGTGCATGTGTGTGTGTGTGTGTGTGTGTGTGTATGTGTGTGTGTGTGTGTGTGAGTGAACACGATAGCTCTTGAACGGAGCATTCGATTGAGCTCAAATTGGATATATATGTCATAAACCACCGTCGCAAGACCGGTATTGATTTTGGTGTGTATAGGACTTATAGTTTTTCTACAAGGCTACGACAAAGTTTTCTTTTACATTATGGCCTATGGGGGGAATTTCTTGAAAGTGCGCTAGCGTTTAAACGGTAGATTCGATTGAGCTCAAATTGGGTATACATGTTATAAACCACCATCCTAAGACCGGTATTGATTTTGGCGTGTATGGGACTTATAGTTCTCCTAAAGGGCTACGACAAAACTTTCTTTTATGTTATGGCATAATGGCATATGGGGAGAAATTCTTGAAAGTGCGCAAACGTTTAAACGGTGCATTCGATTGAGTTTCAATTTGGTATATATGTTTGAATCATTCACCGATTAAAATTTATTTAAGTGCTTGGTAATGATCTTAATCGTAAGTGTTCGGAAAGTCGAGTGGAGTCACTCCAGATTTTTTTTTTAGCTTAGCGAAGTGAGAGAAGCTCTCAGACTACACTCAGGCATTTCAATTAACGCTTCTCCTCCTAAACCGCTTGACCGATTTATTTCAAATTTGGCATGGTTATAGATAGCCATGGTGGCAGGGTGTCAACCTGAAATCAAACCAATCGGGTTAACCTCGGAGGAATCGTCACCGAAAAACCTGCAGCCATTCACTTTCAGTGGAGATATTAGAAGAATTATTCTATTTCTCATTGGCTCGCTCCGCGCGCTCATTGAACCTATGACATTGATCAAGGTCACGATGCTGATCACTTTAAAAAAAGAACAAGATCCGATATCGAGGAATAATCACCTGGATGGTAGTCTACGGATCCGGTGAGCAGATACGTAGACGTCTAATGATGCTGGATTACTGGATCGGTTTTCCGGATTGCAATCCCCACTACGGTGATTAAAAATTTTTATCAGGTTGTAACGAAAGTTTTCCGCCAGATTTGCTTGAGTCAGCTCACGCGGTACCCAGCTATTGACCTTATATGTCAATTTTATGCGATGCTTAACGCGACTGATGGACATGGCACTAAAGTCTAACTCTTTTAGCTAGCTTTCGTGGATGAATATTTTATCTTCTTCCACACATTCTCGTAGGCGCGGGCCTCATCAGCATCAGTAGCCTGGTCAGAGCGCTCTGCTTCTTTAATATCCTAGTCCTCGTTTTTGAACTTTCGGTACCAAATCTTCACAATGTCATAGGATACAACAGTAGTACCTTAAGCTGTACACATGATTCAGTGTCATTCTGTAGCTGACTTTTTGCGACAGAACTGAGAGTAAATGATGGATCAATCTGGTAGCGTGGTAGTTCCATTTCAGACACCTTATACTTAATCATAACGATTTTGTTTTACGGATTTCACAACACAGTGCTCTAAAACAAGTCTTTTCTTTCAAATAACAAAAATCGTTTTACGAAATATTGGCAAAGACACCAACGCGAACTATTTGTGCAGGCAATACTTGGAGTGGCGAAAACTTTCGTTACAACCTAATATTTTGTTTTCTAAATTGGGTTACAGTTAATTGTTTTCTTAATACATGAATTGATAGTCACTTACCGTCGTAGGTTATATAGGACACAAATTTCGGCTTCAGTCCAAAGCCATATTCTCAAAATCAGCTGCATAAGACATCAAGTAAGACGAGTATTAATAAATATCCATACCTAAAAAGAAAAAAGAAATGACGATAAAGAAAGAAAACTTAATTTATTTTTTATAGACAAATGTAAATATATTACTGCGACAAAAAATATAAGTTAATATTACAAGAATATAAATTATTAAAACAAACATTAAAAATATAGCACACGCATTTAAAATTTAGTAAAATTAATCATTGTAAATACGCCAATTTATCCATTGTGAGGTTTTAAGAGAAAAGTCCTTTTATTTTCAGTGAAAAATTAAAAAAAAAAATGCTTTAAAGTTCTTCTGAGATCACAAGAAGCCAACATCAGATAAGAATTTAATTTTACTAGACGTTCAAACTGGGATTTATGGTCACCAACGCCCAATCTAATTAACATTTTCAATGCAACAAGTAGAAAAATTAATTTTTACCGTTAGGTATATAGCACATTAATTTTAGCCTAAATATACTAGTACTATAAAATTTGTATTACGAGGCAAGTCACCGAGTCATATTACTGGAGGGAAAGGTTTGCTAAATTACAAAATACGCTTTAAAGTAAAACAAAAGAAATTAATTACCGCTTTCAGCGTTTCCATGGAACCTTAAGACGCACTATATAGAACTATTTTATAACTAGTATAAATGTAAAAGAAGCATATATATATATGAACCGCACTTTTACAAATATAACATAAACAAGACAAGAACAATGAATCATACCAAACGCATTGATTATAGAACACTTTCTAACACAGAAATACTTTTGCGCCCAATATGGCGATGTATTGTCTTTAGATCAATCGAGATTTTGGAGATATTCTTAGAAAATCCTGTTTATCTATATTAATGTACTTTTTTCTATCTTTTAACTGAATTGTAAATTGTCGCATACTTTAGTATATTTATTGTATAGAGCTTAGAGTGGATAAATGCCCTTCCACTTCCCTAGATCGTCATGTAATGGAATTCTTTAGAGTGTTCCTGTAGAATAACTATATATGATAGAGATACTATTTTTAACGGAGGCCATTGTTACGTGATCTTTAATGGCACATATTAATTTTGATTTGTTTTAAATAGAGTATACCTCTAAATTGTGCATCAAAGAATGATGACCCATAGAACTCCATGCATTGTAATTATTTTTCCTGTAAAAGGAATTCCTTTAAAATAATAAACGCTATATACAACCTTTTCAATGGGGTAGATGGTTCAGTACCCAGAAAAAACATATATGAATTTCGTTTAACCCTTTGAGGCGCAACCCTTTCCCAATGCTGAAAAAAGGGCAGCCGTTGCCATCGCTCGACTTAACTACCAGCAAGATGGCGGACGATCGAAACGTTCATCGCGTGCCACAGATCTAGAGACCCTTTTTTGACGCAGCTGGCTGTGCTCGCGCACAGCCAGCTGCGTCAAAAAAGGGTCTCTAGATCTGTGGCACGCGATGAACGTTTCGATCGTCCGCCATCTTGCTGGTAGTTAAGTCGAGCGATGGCAACGGCTGCCCTTTTTTCAGCATTGGGCAATCTATCCAGCTGTTCTCGCGTTCTTCCATTTTTCAGCAGATGTCAGTGGTGTTAAAAATAATCGTGACCATTTTTTTTACGGGAAATGACGTGCTAAAAAGTAAGGGATTCTCGTGGAGCTAGGTCACCCGCAACTATTTTTATAGAAATCCAATCTATTCTTCGTGACTTTCAACAGTCAAAACGTCAACAGTTTGGTGGTCTCAGAGCGAAACCACTGCGCGTTAAAGGGTTAAATCGATGCCTATTTGCGGCAAATAGAGCTGGAACAGATGGACAGACAGACAAACCGAAAACATATGCACTTTTCAACCTTGTGGGAATATTAAAAAAATATACTGTGCTTGTTTCCTGGGTTCGCCGTTCTAAAGTCCAGTAAGTGTAGAAAGTTCTAGTAAAGAGTCCATTTGTCACGATGGAACACGAATTTTATTGCTTTCGGAACAATCAGCTTTAATATTGTTTAAGCCTTACGTACATAAAGCTTAAACAACATTATGTACTAACAACAACAACTGAAATTTCGAAGGTACAATCAGACAGCCACGTGCCAATAACACTCCGCTTAACATAAAAGCGTTCACAAATGTTATATTTCTCACACTAAATAAAACACTTCCACTGGCATATATTCAGTGGGAACTTACGAGGGAAATCGCTAACAGTCCCTCAATACTCAACAATGAAGAATTTACATGCAGCACTCAAAAACGAAGATTCAAAAAGCAAACTTGTTATAACTTTCTCGACCACAATTCACAGTGTTTTACAGCGAATACACTCAACGAATGCTCGGTGAGAAACTGACCTGAATTCTCCTGCCTGTCTGCCAATTTATACCGTCCTATGTACTTTCTAGAAAAATCGGTATGTGTAGAAAGATCCCGATCAATCGCGTTTTGATTTCGTCATAGAAGAGAAATAGAGTAATCTTAGGCGAATCTGTGATGTTAATACAGAAAAACTAATTTTGAAAGCTCCGTTGGGAAAATCGCACCAAATAACCAAAATGTCACCTAAAGAAAGGTTAGAGAAGGCATACGTCAGATATTGCTCGAGATTTCTAGAAAATGCTATAGAAACCAATGGAGAAACATTAAACCCTATGAAAATTTAAAAGTACGCTAAAATCCTTTTGATAGCACTTTCGGTGGCATGCCACCACCATCCTCAGTCGTTGCCGTGTGTGCACTGATCTCCTTCCTCATAATTCCGTTCCATCAGGAGGAAAGAACATATAAATGATATTAAATGTAATTAATCCAGTACGGCCCTGTCAAAAGTAGCCCAAGAACAGCCTATAGAAATTAACTTCAATAAAATAGAAAATTCGCCGTTTTTCGAAACCTTGATTACGCATTAAAAATGGAAGCCCTACAAATACTTACGACAGATGGCGCCATCAACGGCATGACGTATGCACAAATAGATCCGGGGTGGAATGAAATTATGAGGAAGGAGATCAGTGCATACACGGCAAAGACTGTGGATGGTGGTGGCATGCCACCGAAAGTGCTATCAAAAGGATTTTAGCGTACTTTTTAAATTTTAATGTTTTAAACAATCCTTTTTCGATATTTTTAGTCAATATTAAACTCTAGACGAGATTCAAATGAAACGCGCGAGTTCGAGTTCGAAGTTCGACGTTTTTCAGTCCCCAGAATGCTTCCAATGAACAAACCTATCGCGCTGTCACGTGATCAAAACACGATTGGTTTGTTTCAGTTGAATTAGAAACATTGATATATTTCGAAGTTTCCCCTGTTCGACGCGGAAAACGTTCGAATTGTGTTTCACCTGAATCTCGCCCTATATCTCACGTTCCAGTTAACCGATTTTGATGCAACAAAATGCAAAATTTAACTATTTGACGCATAGAATACGAATTATAAACTATTTTTAACAGCAGAACAGACCGAAAATTCGTAACAATACAATACCCCTGGCTCTATATAAAACGCGCGACGGTAAATCGCTTGACATAATATTTCTTTGTTGTAGTTCAAACTTACAATAAAAAAAATTGATGTGCACAACACGTGACTTCCTTGCACGTCTATTAAATCAAAAGTATTTTCGGCGCACTTCATCTAAACTTATTTTGTTTGAAAGAGATAAAATACTGCACTAATTCTAAGGTTTAGCGATTTCTAGCCAAATATTTCCGATATCGCCAAGCTGGGTTCAATTTGAAAGATTTGTTTTTGACACTTAATTGGGAGATATTTCGCCAAAAGCCGCCGTGGTTGCGATAGTTTGCGTGGTTTTAGTTATAGCTCGAACAGTGATTATCCACAGACTTTCAATGAATTGAAAGTATCCATAGACTTCAATTCATTAAAAGGCAATGCATTTAAACTCTTTTGTTTGACCCTGTAAATAAATAACCGAGTTGATTGCATCAAAAAAGAGTTGCACAATTGTATGTTGCAATACAATCTAAAATCAAAGTCTCAACATTCTACGGCAAACAGTTTTAGAGTTATTCGAAATACATAATTATTTTTGATGCCAAATTTGGCGATATTTCGGAAAAACTCGTCAAAGTCGATGAGAAAAGGGGAGTCTTTGGGAATGTATCAAACAATGGTTGACTACAGACTAAATATACTGAAGATGTCCGTAGATATTAATGTATGGAAACTCTTTCTTTTGCGTGGTCCTGTCAATAAACTCTAAAGTAGATTGGAACCAAATAATGGAGATGCACAACTAGTTGTTACAACCATCTCACATATGAAATTTCAACATTCTACGACTAGATTTTGAGATATGAGAGTTAAATACATACACGCGTACACCAAAAGTCGCCAACTTGGCGAATTTAGGCATAACTTTTGAGGGAGGCACGTAATCGTGGTCGGGCCATCACCTAACTGTACAGTAGGACGGTATTGTGTTTGAAATAGATGAATGTCCCTAAAACTGCCATTGACCGTAACATGTTGGAAATCTTTTGAGTGTTCCTGTAGCAGAACTATAAATGAAAAAGATGGAGAAATTTATTTTGTAACCCATAACAGCATATATCATTTCTGAGTCCTTTGAAATAGCCTAATACCTCTAAAACACGCTTTAATGAATTTCGGCCCTTAGAGCGTAATGTATTTCGAATCTTTTGGGCGGTCCTGTACATAAACTATCCAGTTCACTGGAACCAAACGGGGTGCTGCACAACTAGGTGTTACTGCAATCCTAAATATAAAATTTCCAAGATTCTACGACCAATAGTTTTTTGAGATATGCGAGTTACATAAGTACGTACGTACAGATGGCATGGAATAACTGGTCAAAATAGACTCGCGGTCGGTCAAGATGGGTTGTGCATGCATTTATATGAACGTGCATGATGACGTACGAATAGATGCTTCACACAAATTCTTAGAAGTAAATTGAGAGGTAGTCAAAATCGTTTTTTTTTTTTTTTTCGTCGAAATCTGGTTCCCGAAATTTTTCACGATCACATTACTTCTTTATACTCCGTACATGAAAGTAATAAAATTGACCAAGCCAAAAAAATAAAAAAAAAATAAACATAGAGCACAACAGAAGTACAAACACAAAAAAATATTCAGCCTTCAGCTGAAATTAGTTTCCCCTCCGCTAAAGAGGTTTTTTGACAGAACCTTTTAATTTGTATTGGCAGCCATGTACAGGATGTATTTGCATGTAAATCAAACGGGGAGAAACCAACCGTTCTTCCAGTGGTGTCAAGTATTTTAAACAATCCGGTATTTCGGGGAATTCGAAGCCATTGCTTATAGCTAATTCTGGTATTGTCAATTTAATCAAACAATCGTAACATGTTTTGCAAAATTTGCCAATATCATCGATATCTTTGTAAAAGACTAGTTTTATAAAGTCCGTTGTCGCTCCTTTGGACAGTAAAGTTGTTTTGGAATGGGTTCTTATTGACTTTTTGAACCACAGTCGATCACAACAATAGCATTGGTGGATTGGACCATCAGCAACAGCTTCGAAAAATTTCTCAGCTAATTTACGAAATTCTAGTTCTTCACACCTTACATTTAGATCAGTATCTGTTCTTGGTCTTTTCGATGGTATATCTAGACAGAGTCGTAAACGTTTTCTGTCTTGTCTTCTGGATTTGGATTCCGCTTCTTGAGCACGAAAATCTGGATCTTCCCTTTTTCTTTGCATAAATAGACGGTTAGTTTCACGATGACTTTCTTCCGGATTAGACAACTGGCGAGGACGGCCAGCGCGGCCTTGAACAACAGTCCCAACAATACGCTTGCGCACTTTCAAGAATTTCTCCCCATAGGCCATAATATAAAAAAAATCTTTGTGGTAGCCCTGTATAAAAACTATAAGTCCTATCCATACCAAAATCAATACCGGTCTTAAGATGATGATTTATAACATATATACCCAATTTGAGCTCAATCGAAGGTACCGTTTAAACACTAGCGCACTTTCAAGAATTTCCCCATAGGCCATAATGTAAAAGAAATGTTTTTTGTAGCCCTGTAGGAAAACTATAAGTCCTATACACACCAAAATCAATACCAGTCTTAGGATGGTGGTTTATAACATATATAAGAAATTTGATCTCAATCGAATGCACCGTTTAAATGCTAGCGCACTTTCAAGAATTTCCCACCTTAGGCCATAATGTAAAAGAAATCTATGTTGTAGCCCTGTAGAAAAACAATAGGTCCTATACACATCAAAATCAATACCGGTCTTGCAACGGTGGTTTATAACATATATACCCAATTTGAGATCAATCGAAGGTACCGTTTAAACGCTAGCGCACTTTCAAGAATTTCCCCATAGGCCATAATGTAAAAGAAATGTTTTTTGTAGCCCTGTAGGAAAACTATAAGTCCTATACACACCAAAATCAATACCAGTCTTAAGATAGCGGTTTATAACATACTAGCTGAAGTACCCGTTCTTCGCACGGGAATGAATGGACTTTTTGATATTATGATTTGTGGTGATTACTATTCATTGTAATAAACAGATATAGCAAAATTGATATCGCGTTATATTGTGTTCAATAATACCGAATTTCAAGGCAATCGTTTGTACGGTGCAGAAGGCGATGCGACGTAGCGCAATCTAGTGGCGAGTTTTAGCAAAACGGATACGGCGAAAATATTCTTCGCATTCAGATATCGATGTATACGAATTTTCATGACGATCGGCTGAATAGTCCTGAAGTTCATGTGTGGACGCAACATCGAGTGGCAAGTTATAGGAAAATGGATAGCGCCAAACTCATCCCCGTGTTCAAATATCTATGTATACCTATTTTCATAGCGATCAGTTACCATCTAGTGGTCAGTTAACCATCTAGTGATTAATTAAAGTAATGATTTGCTACAGCGCCGTCAAGTGGCGAGTTGTAGCAAAATAGATAACGCCAAAATATTCTCATTGTTGAAATACCTATGTATACTGATTTTCATAGCGACCGTTTGAATGGTCAGGAATTTGGCCTGCTGCAGGGTCATCTAGTGCCGAGTTAAAACAATAATGCATTGCAGTGCCATCTAATGGTGAGTAACATCAAAAGGAACACAGTTAGAATATATTCTTTGTGCTCAAATGTGTAAGTATAAAAAAATTTATGCCGATCAGTCGAACGGTATAGAGGTTGATGCGTTGCAGTGCCATTTAGCGGCAAGTTACAGCAAAATGGATAGTGAAAAATATTCTCCGTGTTCTAATATCCGCGTGTACCAAATTTCAACGAAATTGATTGGACGATATTCGCATAGCAAACGGCTAAACGGAATAGAATTCGACGTTCTGCTGCGCCACCTAGTGGCAAGTTAGAGGAAAACGGATAGCATAAAAACCTTCTCCATGATAAAAGACTTAGGTGAACCAAATTTCATGGTGATCGGTGAAACGGTGCTGAGTTTTTCAACCTCCTACACACATACCAACATTCATTTTTATCTATAACCAGTCTTATTATATATACCAGTCTCAAGTAAAATCCAGTTTCAAATCTAAGCCTCGCCAAAGTGCCAGCATACGCCATTTTGCAAGAGTTTTTTCAGGAATCATTCGAAGCATTGACTTAGCAGCAATCAAAATGGGAAATGGTTCGATCGCCAGGCATTTTTTTGAAAAGTGGAATCCCTTAATACAGCCTCATTTTTTAAATTATCAACTATAACATGTTTTATTCATCGTTACCTCGATGTACTAAATGCGAAGATTTCAATTTTCTGAAATTTGTCGGATTTCCCCCAAGTTAAATCAATGTACTCAATTGGCGAGAATTCTGAAGCTACATCGCTTGAAATGCCCTAATAACTGCATTATTTCTGCACGGATAGTTAAAATTTAATGCTGTATTCTAAGAAAACCTATACACTTGTTTTCAAAAATGCTATTCCCTTAAGCTCTCAGTAAATTGCGCCAAAAAGCCTAAAACTGTGCAAACCGCTAGAACTCACTTTCTAAAAATCGGCCTATCAGCCACTTTATTTTTCGCCAAACTAAAAAAATTTACATATTAGTCTCGGAAATCTTCGATCCTCATTGTTTTGCGTATAAAACATTTCATTCCTGCTCTCATTTCTTATGCGCACACGATATTATAATTAAAAAAATAACCTTACAAATATAAACTAAAAAAATCATTATTATTCTTTTATTTTCACTTTAAGAATTTAATACATTTTATTCGGCAAAATCGCCACACATGGCAACCAAGATGCTTATTTCACACTTTCACTACAGGGGTTACAATTACATAAAGCTTTCTTCGTGGAGAACATAAAATATCTCTTAAATTCCGGGAACGGGTGGACTTTCAAAGTTTTAAAGTGGACTATCATTTATTCTATATTATTTTACATATATCTGTGTAAAATTTCAGGCTGACAGGTCCATTTTTGTGGAATTGTATACTACCCAAATCAACAAATTGACAAACAGAATTTCATTTTTATTTATAAGATAACCTACGCTTGTTTTTAAAAATACCCTCTCATTAAATTGCGCCAAGCGCTAGAATCATAGAAAATCTGACACACTTTCAGATTTTAAATACGCACTAAAGTGCTATATATAAAAAGAGTTATAATCCATAGGTCTTCCCTATTTTCGTTCCTTATTTTATTAAGTTGGAAAGTGTATCATTATTCATGAGTGTGATTAAACAAAATTAAAATTGATATTTCTAACATCCTTTTTTCTGGATGTAATATATTAGAAATAGATGCAATAAAGCTACTCAGAAAAATGCACAATTCCAACTGAATGAAAATTTCCAAAACTTATAAGCAGGTGTATTCATAACCCAAATAGCAGACTATTAAATTACGATAAATAGCGCCAAGCGTTAGAATCCTCCTCAAAATCACACATCAACCCCTTTTATTTTTCGCCCAATTAAAAAGTTGCACATTTATTTTCGGAAAATTTCCAAATTCTATTTTTCTTTTGAGTATAAATCATTTCATTCCCGCTCTGATTTCACATGCACACGATATTTTAATTTAAAAACAACCTTACAAATAATCTAGTCAAAATAAAAAAATCGTTATTCTTTTATTTTTACTTCAAGAGTCTGAATCATTTAATGAACTGCCGAATGTGGCAACCTAGATAAGCTTAATCGTAGCTTAATCGACTGTGGGGTTACAATTACGAAATGGCGGAAAGCAAAAATTAGATTTTTGCGATACGTTTTTATCGATATTTCCTAAAATAGTTCGAATTTTGAAAAAATCGCTTCGAGGTGTGTCGGGACCTGTCATGGAGAATTTCCGTTCAAAAATTGGTAGGTCTACGATCACCCGTTTGCGAGCTACGCGAGACACAGACAAACAAACAGTTTACACACATTGTTTTATTAATATAGATACCAGTCTCAAATAAAATCCAGTTTCAAATCTAAGCCTCGCCAAAGTGCCAATATACGCCATTTTGCAAGAGTTTTTTCAGGGAATCATTCGAAGCATTGACTTAGCAGCAATCAATATGGGAAATGGTTCGACCGCCAGGCATTTTTTTGAAAAGTGGAATCCCTTAATACAGCCTCATTTTTTAAATTATCAACTATAACATGTTTTATTCATCGTTACTCCGATGTACTATATGCGAAGATTTCAATTATCTGAAATTTGGCGGAATTCCCCCAACTAAAATCAATGCACTCAATTGGCGAGAATGCTGAAGATAGATCGCTTGAAATCCCTTAATAACTGCATTATTTCCGCACGGATCATTAAGATTTAATGCTGTATTCTAATAAAACCTTTGCACTTGTTTTCAAAAATCCGTTTCCTTAAGCTCTCAGTAAATTGCGCCAAGCCGGAAACAGTGCAAACCGCTAGAACTCACTTTCTCGGCATTTGAGCCATTTTGTTTTTTCGCCAAACTAAAAAATTTTAACATATTAGCCTCGGAAATCTTCAATTCTTATTGTTTTGCGTATAAAACATTTAATTCTCCTCCGATTTCCCATGCACACGATATTATAATTTAAAAAAAATAACCTTACGAATATAAACTAACAAAAAAAAATCATTATTATTCTTTTATTTTTACTTTGAGAATTTAAAACATTTTATTCGGCAAAATCGCCCCACATGGCAACCACGATCCTTATTTCACACTTTTTTCACTACAGGGGTTACAATTACGGAAAGCTTTTTGCGTGGAGAACATAAAAAATCTCTTAAATTCCGGGAACGGGTGGACTTTCAAAATTTTAAAGTGGACTGTCATTTATTCTATATTATTTTACACATCTGCGCAAAATTTCAGGCTGATAGGTCCATTTTTGTGGATTTGTATACGAATCAAATCCACAAACAAACAAACAAACAAACAAACAAACAGAATTTCATTTTTATTTATAAGGATATACCCAATTTGAGCTCAATTGAATATACCATTTAAACGTTAGTGCACTTTCAAGAATTTCCCCCCATAGGCCATAATGTAAAAGAAATCTTTGTCGTAGCCCTGTATAAAAACTACAAGTCCTATATACACCAAAATCAATACCGGTCTGTCAACGGTGGTTTATAACATATATACCCAATTTGAGCTCAATCGAATGTACCGTTTAAACGCTAGCGCACTTTCAAGAATTTCCCCCCATACGCCATAATGTAAGAGAAATCTTTGTCGCAGCCCTGTATAAAAACTGTAGGATCTATACACACCAAAATCAATACCAGTCTTGCAACGGTGGTTTATAACATATATACCCAATTTGAGCTCAATCGAATGCTCCGTTCAGGAGCTATCGTGTTCACTCACATACACACAAACACACACGCATACACACACACACAGACATACACACATACATACATACATCTCGTAAAAATAGCATAAATGGATTCAGAAGACCTCAAAACGTGTCAATACACCAAAATCTCGAAGTCGAATTTTTTCATTATTACAATACTTTCCTTACATGGTACATGTTCGGAAAGTAAAAACTAAACTAACCGGCATTTCTTTAACGGAGCTCAAAAACGTGACGCTATAAATTAAAATTGTGTAAGATTAACCCTTTAACGCGCAGTGTTCCCGCTCTGGGAACAGCAAACTCTGACATTTTGACAGTTGCCAGTCACGAAGAATAGATTTGATTTCTATTAAAAAAAAATGGCGGGTGACATATCTCCACGAGAATCCTTTATGTTTTAGCACGTCATTGCCGGTAAAAAAATGTCACGATTCTTTTTAACAGCACTGACATCTGCTGAAAAATGGACGAATGCTAGAACAGCTGGATAGATTGCCCAATGCTGAAAAAAAGGGCAGCCGTTGCCATCGCTCGACTTAACTACCAGCAAGATGGCGGAAAATCGAAACGTTCATCGCGTGCCACAGATCTAGAGACCCTTTTTTTGACGCAGCTGGCTGTGCGTGCACAGCCAGCTGCCAATAGATTTGATTTCTATAAAACCACAGCCAATAGATTTGATTTCTATAAAAATAGTTGCGGGTGACATAGCTCCACCATAATCCTTTACATTTTAGCACGTTCATTTCCCGTAAAAAAATTGGTCACGATTCTTTTTAACAGAACTGACATCTGCTGAAAAATGGAAGAACGCAAGAACAGCTGGAAAGATTGCCGAGAAGCCGTTGCCATCGCTCGACCTAACTACCAGCAAGATGGCGGACGATCGAAACGCTCATTTCGTGCCACAGATCTAGAGACCCTTTTTTTTACGGCGATGAGCGTTTCGATCGTCCGCCATCTTGCTGGTAGTTAAGTCGAGCGATGGCAACGGCTGCCCTTTCTTCAGCATTGGGAAAGGGTTGCGCCTCAAAGGGTTAACGAACTCTGCCATAAAAAGTTTGCGTCATTTATCAAAATAAATCCAAAATTTGTGCAATTCGAAATGGCTTCTTAAAATTGCCCAGTTAGAAAATTGTCATGCGAATTTTTTCTTCTGCTGATTCATGGAGAATTTAAATAGGAAATGATTTATCTAAACATTTTATGTAGGTAATTTCATTAGAGATGGCTATTTTTACTTTCTTGTACGGAGTATAAGGAAGTAATGTGATCCCGAAAAATTCCGGGTGCCAAATCGGGACGAAAACACCGATTTTGACTACCTCTAAATTTACTTTTAAGAATTTTTTCGATGCATCTCATCGTAAGCTAGCATGCACTATAATATAAACGCGTCTGCAACTCATTTTGACCAGCGGATAGTCTATTTTGGCCAGTTTGTCCATGCCGTCTGCACGTACGTACGTATGTATGTATGTAACTGGCATATCTCAAAAACTATGGGTCGTAGAATGTTGAAACTTTATATTTAGGATTGTTCCAACATCTAGTTGTGCACCTCCCCGTTCGGTTTTATTCGACTGGATAATTTATCTACAGGACCGCCCAAAAGATTCGAAATACGTTACGCTCTAGGGGCCGAAATTCATTAAACTCGCATATCTCACAAACTATTGATCACAGAATATTGAAACTTTCTATTTTGGATTGTTGTAGCATCTAGTTGTGCACCTCCCCTTTCGGTTTCATTCGACTGGATAATTTATCTACAGGACCGCCCAAAAGATTCGAAATACGTTACGCTCTAGGGGCCGAAATTCATTAAACTCCTATATCTCACAAACTATTGATCACAGAATGTTGAAACTTTCTATTTTGGATTGTTGTAGCATCTAGTTGTGCACCTCCCCTTTCGGTTTCATTCGACTGGATAATTTATCTACAGGACCGCCCAAAAGATTCGAAATACGTTACGCTCTAGGGGCCGAAATTCATTAAACTCGCATATCTCACAAACTATTGATCACAGAATATTGAAACTTTCTATTTTGGATTGTTGTAGCATCTAGTTGTGCACCTCCCCTTTCGGTTTCATTCGACTGGATAATTTATCTACAGGACCGCCCAAAAGATTCGAAATACGTTACGCTCTAGGGGCCGAAATTCATTAAACTCCTATATCTCACAAACTATTGATCACAGAATGTTGAAACTTTCTATTTTGGATTGTTGTAGCATCTAGTTGTGCACCTCCCCTTTCGGTTTCATTCGACTGGATAATTTATCTACAGGACCGCCCAAAAGATTCGAAATACGTTACGCTCTAGGGGCCGAAATTCATTAAACTCGCATATCTCACAAACTATTGATCACAGAATGTTGAAACTTTCTATTTTGGATTGTTGTAGCATCTAGTTGTGCACCTCCCCTTTCGGTTTCATTCGACTGGATAATTTATCTACAGGACCGCCCAAAAGATTCGAAATACGTTACGCTCTATGGGCCGAAATTCGTTAAACTCGCATATCTCAAAAACTATTGATCATAGAATGTTGAAACTTTCTATTTTGGATTGTTGTAGCATCTAGTTGTGCACCTCTCTTTTCGGTTTCATTCGACTGGATAATTTATCTACAGGACCGCCCAAAAGATTCGAAATAAGCTCTATGGGCCAAAGCTCTATGGGCCGTAATTCGTTAAACTCGCATATCTCAAAAACTATTAGGCGTAAAATGTTGAAACTTTATATTTAGGATTGTTGTAACATCTAGATGTGCACCTCCCCTTTCGGTTTCATTCGACTAGATATTATCTACAGGGCCGCCCAAGACATTCTAAATACATTACGCTCTATAGTCCGAAATTCCTTAAAGCTTATTTTAGACGTATTGGTGTATTTCAAACGACTCAGAAGTGATATATGCTGTTAAGAGTTACAAAATGAATTTCTCGATTAAGAAAAGTGTCTTTATCATTTATAGTTCTTCTACAGGAACACTCAAAAGATATCCAATACATTACGGTCGATGGCAATTTTAGCCATTGGCCGTTTAGCCATTGACCGTATCCATTTCAAGCACAATACGTCCTACCATATAAGTTAGGTAATGGTCCGACCACGGTCACGTGCCTCCCTCAACAACTATGCCAAAAGTCGCCAAGCTTGACGACTTTTGGAGTACGTGTGTATGTATTTAACTCTCAAATCTCAATAACTATTAGTCGTAGAATGTTGAAATTTCATATACAAGATTGTTGTAACATCTAGTTGTGCATCTCGATTTTTGGTTCCAATCTACTAGAGAGTTTATTCACAGGACCACCGAAAAGAATTTCAATACTTTAATGTATAATGAAAAGAATTTCAATACTATGGACATCTTCAATATAATACAACTGTAGACAGTCATTGTTTGTCCATGCCCAAACTCGACGTCTGTCGTCGGCCCTGGCGAGTTTTGCGGAAATATCGCCAAATTTGGCGATAGTCAGTCTTTTGGTCCATGCCCAAAATATCGCCATTTGTCATCGTTCTTGGCGAATTTTGGCAAAATATCGCAAAATTTGGCGATAGTCTGTCTTTGTTTGGTCCATGTCCAATATCTCGCCATTTGTCTTCGACCTTGGCGAGTTTTACCAAAATATCGTCAAATTTGGCGATAGTCAGTCATTTGGTTCATGTCCAAAATAGCGCCATTTTTCATCGTCCTGGGCGATTTTTGGCGAAATATCGCAAAATTAGGCGATAGTCAGTCATTGTTTGGTCCATGCTTAAAATGTCGCCAAATTTTTGCCAAAAATTATTTCGTATTTTATATAACTCTAAAATTTTAACCGGTAGAATTTTGAACTTTTGTATTTAGAACTATTGTAATATCTAACTGTCCTCAATACCTTTTTTGACTGCAATCGACTGGGAATTTATTTACAGGGTCAGCCGAATGACTTTAAATTCATTAAGGTGTATGAATGCATTCAATTCATTGAAAGTCTGTGGTCAGTGACTATTTTGCCTATCCCCAAACTCTTGCAAACTATCTCAAGCTTGTCGGCTTTTGGTGAAATATCGCCAAATAAAGTGTCAGAAGGAAATCTTTCAAACTGAACTCAGCTTGGTGATATCGAAATATTTGGCTATCGAAATAATTGCTAAACCTTAATGTTACTGCAGTATTTTATCTCTTTCAAACAAAATAAGTTTAGATGAAATGCGCCAAAAATATTTTTGATTTAATAGACTTGCAAGGAAGTCATGTGTTGTCCACATCAGATTTTAGTTTTTCTACGGGGCTACGACAAAGATTTCTTTTACATTTTGTCCTATGGGGGGGAAAATTCTTGAAAGTGCGCTAGCGGTTAAACAGTGCATTTGATTGAGCTTCACTTTGGTATATATGTTTGAATGATTCATCGATTAAAATTTATTTAAAGGCTTGGTAAGAATCGTAAGTGTTCGGAAAGTCGAGTGGAGTCACTCCAGATTTTTCCATAATAAAACGAAAACTTTGTAGTTATTGACTAAAATATGCATTTAAAGAGAACGCATGTGAGACGAAGGGCTTTGACTGAGGAAGAGCGAAAGAATTTTTGATCGAAACAATCGTATCGCTTTATAAGTAACATTATATGTGTGTTTTTTCACAAAGTTTTTAATTATTTTATCGTTTAGCACCAGTATTTTGAGTATTTTTTCCATAGTCCCAAAGTCTTAGAGCTTGGCAACTTTTGGTATAATTTTGAAGGAGGGATACGACTGACCAATGACTGTCGTTTGACCATTAACTTATTAATACTGTAAGTTTTTTAATATTTATTGAATGATTGATAACAGTTACATGCCTACGCAATTTTATGCAACATTTATCCGCAACGTGATTCCAACTGATTGCAATTTCTCAAAATAAAATTCGCGAAGATTTACTAAAGATTTATTAAAATTCATCCTTTCTTCTGGCCTTATAATCGGAAATATCTTGATGTCTACGTCTTCTAACGATGCCGGTCGGTTTTCCAAAAAGCTGTTGAGCACAGTATCCAGCGCAACGAAGAGAGGCACGAAAAAAAGTCTCAATCTTCTCAACCTGGGGCAAGCGCTCGCGAAACTTATCAGGTCTTGAGCACAATCTGGTGAACAATCACACCAGACCGAAATGTTCAACTCTTGGAGGGTTTGGTTGATTCTGCAGGACGTAATGTGGCGCAGCAGCGTGCCGACTCTATTGTCCCAGAAAAGGTACGGGTCAGGGGTCCTATATAGATAAGGAAGGATGTCGAGTGACTGGAGGGGCATACCAGGAACTATCATTTTGGACAGATTCGTGGAATTCCTCTGAGTAAAAAAAAGTAACTGTAGTGTTAAATCGGGAAAGATGTTCTTAAGGTGTTTCCAGACGGTTGCGTCTATTCCCGAGCACGCATGAACTCTGTCACTGGGGATGCTTAATTTCATCTCTTTCAGACGTCCTCTTCTTCCGCTCATGTCTGTTCTCTTTGTGTAATCATAGAACGAAAGTATCATTTTTTCGAAGATTTCCGTGTAAGCAATATCAAGTTTTTCCAAGTTCATCAAAACTTGAAAATTTATATCTTCGTCCAAGGTGAAGTTCACCAACTCGTCCTCACGCCCTTCAAGGTCGGTCATCGCTAGATTCAGATGGATCAATGTTTTGGTACTGTTCGCGAAGATGGCGCCCAGAATTTCTGCCGCTTGAGTTTCCTTGAATTGACAATGCACGAACTCGACGCGTCGCAGTTTTTTCTGGGATTTTAACAACTCCAAAATCGACTTATAATCGTCGGTGGAAACTTCATCGTCCACTATTTGCAAACACCGGCGAATGTTTTCAAACTTGAGCGAGAGCAGCTGCGAGTGAAGCCTCAGAGCTTGCAGGAAGAATTTTAGTTGCCTGTGAGCGACATCGGGGGCCAAAAACAGGAAGGGTTGCGTCTCTTCTACAGAGTCTTCTTCTAAATTCTCTTTGTAGTCTTCTAGGTCGTCATCTGCAGAATCTTCTTCTAAACCTTGTTCGGAGCCTTTTGCGGAATCTTCTTCCATGTCATGTTCAGAGTCTTGGTCGTCGTCAGCAAAATCTCCCAGGTTTTGTTCAGAGTCTTCTTGGACTCCATCTGCAGAATCTTCCTCCATGTCATGTTCAGAGTCTTCTTGGTTGTCCTCTGCAGAGTCTTCTTCCATGTCTTGCCCAGAGAATTGGCTGCCTTCTGCGGAATCTCCTTCCATGTCTCGTTCAGAATCTTCTTGGTCGTCTACTGCGGAGTCCATTTGGTAATCTTCATCGGAATCTAATTGGTGGTCTTGGATAGAGTCATGCTGCCAATCTTCTGAGAAGTCTAATTCATTGTCTTCTGGGGATACTTCCTGCGCTATTGCTAAGTCTGCTTCGTTCTCTTCTGAGGAGTCTTCTTGATCGTCTTCTGCGGAACCTTCCTCCATGTCATGTTCAGAGTCTTCTTGGTTGTCCTCTGCAGAGTCTTCTTCCATGTCTTGCCCAGAGAATTGGCTGCCTTCTGCGGAATCTCCTTCCACGTCTCGTTCAGAATCTTCATGGTCGTCTACTGCGGAGTCCATTTGGTAATCTTCATCGGAATCTAATTGGTGGTCTTGGATGGAGTCATGCTGCCAATCTTCTGAGAAGTCTAATTCATTGTCTTCTGGGGATACTTCCTGCGCTACTGCTAAGTCTGCTTCGTTCTCTTCTGAGGAGTCTTCTTGATCGTCTTCTGCGGAATCTTCCTCCATGTCATGTTCAGAGTCTTCTTGGTTGTCCTCTGCAGAGTCATCTTCCATGTCTTGCCCAGAGAATTGGCTGCCTTCTGCGGAATCTCCTTCCATGTCTCGTTCAGAATCTTCTTGGTCGTCTACTGCGGAGTCCATTTGGTAATCTTCACCGGAATCTAATTGGTGGTCTTGGATGGAGTCATGCTGCCAATCTTCTGAGAAGTCTAATTCATTGTCTTCTGGGGATACTTCCTCCGCTACTGCAAAGTCTGCTTCGTTCTCTTCTGAGGAGTCTTCCTGATCGTCTTCTGCGGAGCCTAATTGGTAGTCCCCATCTTCTGAGGAGTCCATTGTGTCATCATCCGTGGAACGTTCTTGGTGGCTTTTGAAAGTTATCTCTACGTGGTGGAACATGTGCCCGAATCTAATGGCGGATATGACATCTGGACATACTTCTGAACAACTTTCAAAATCTGGGAAATCGAATTCTACCCTTCTCCAAAGGCTCGGAGCACTGTTCCCTCTTCGCCAATTGTTGCAAACCAGCGACATGCTCCTCTGGTCTCTTCGATCCAGAAAAGAGTATATTTTTTCCACGACCAGACCTGGGAGCTCCGACCATGGTGGAAATTCGATCTGTTCGATATTTTTCAGATTTCCATCGCTCGCCAGTGCAGTCTCATTCGGATTGAGAGAAGTCATGTTCCGTTTTTAGCAAGAATATCCGAAGCCCGGATGCAAATAATTTGCTAATTTTAGAGCAATTTTGTGTTTAGAGTTGATGCAAAAAAATTGCCTTTTAATGCCTAAGTATTCAAATCTGATATCAGCTGAGAGATTCAAAGATTTGAGACCCATGCATGTACGACCTTCGCCTCAAATTTTTCGTGGGGTTGATTTTTAATTTGCCACATAATTGTCAAGCATTCAAATTTTGCTTTATAAGTATTAAAGAGTAAACAAACGAATCAAAGTTGCCACCGTTTTACTTTCATCATTTAGTTAATTCTTAAGTACGTTAATAATGATTATGTCATTTTATCTCTCACCCCCCTGTATTGAAAATTGTGCGAAATTTGTGTCCCAAAAAAGCGACATTATAATTCGATATAATTTTGCATATATTTAAATACTATTAGTTCACAACAGCTTTAATTTATTGTTACAATATTTCGTAAGCTGTAGAATAGGCATCCCATGTATTTTTTACATATATTTAAATACTATTGGTGGTACTTATCCCCGTATTATCCCGACGGTCCGCCAAAACGAGCGATTTTCCGCCAAGATAAATTCCGGACACATAAAATTATTGATGGTTTGGAATACGATTGGCAGCAGTTTGTCAGCACATTTGACGAAAAAATAGTTTGGCGGGAATGACCGCCGGAATAATACGTCAGTACCCTATTGTTTCACAACAGCTTTAATCTATTGTTACACTATTTCGTAAGTTGTAGAATAGGCAAACCACGTATTTTTCTATAAACAGGTTATAATCATAAAAATTTCAATATAGGTTTACCAGGTGAAATACACCAAAGATGAGAGATAAAATGACATAGTCAATTAATATGGTTTTAATATGGCAATAATGAAACTAAAAAATAAGGGGGATTCAGGGGGTCCCCCCCCCTGAAGAGCCTCGAGCAGCCGAGTTTATTATTTATGTGTATATGTTACAGTGAAAACCCGATATCAGTTAAAACCCGAATTAACTAGGGAAAACGCGTTCTAACTGAGAGCGTTAGGCAAAACCCGAATTAACTAGGCAAAACGCGTTCTGACTGACAGCGCTAGGCAAAACCCGAATTAACTAGGGAAAACCCGTTTTATTCGAGTAGCAGTAGCACGTTACGTTTTTGAGGGGCCCCTACAGCGGAGGCATATTTTCCAAGGCCCCGCTACAGCGGAGGCATATTATCCAGGGGGCCCCCCCCTACAGCGATGAACGGACCCACTGATTTTTTTGGGGTCTTGCAAAGGGCCATCTTTAGCATATTTTCGAGGGGGCCCCCTAAAGCGATGGCCGGACGCAGTAATGTTTTTTTGGGTCTCTCAAAGGACCAGCGATAGCATATTTTCGAGGGGGCCCTCTAAAGCGATGGCCGGACCGACTGATGTTTTTTTGGGTTTCGCAATTGGCCAGCGTTAGCATATTTTCGAGGGGTCCCCCCTAAAGCTATGGCCGAACACAGTGATGATTTTTTGGGTCTCGCAAAGGGATATTTTTGAGGTTTTTGAGGGACCCCTTGAAGTGACGGCCGGACACACTGATATTTTTTGGGTCTCTCATAGGGCCATCGTTAGTATATTTTCCAGGGGGCCCCCTAAAGCGGTGGCTGGACCCACTGACATTTTTTGGAGTCTCGCAAGGGAATAGCGTTAGCATATTTTCGAGGGGGCCCACCTAAAGCGATGGCCGGACCCATTGTTGTTTTTTTGGGTCTCGCATATTTTCCAGGGGACGCCCTACGGCGTTGGCCGGACCCACTGATGTTTTTTGGGGTCTCGCAAAGGGCCAGCGTTAGCGTATTTTCGAGGGGGGCCCCCTACAGCGGTGGCCGGACACAGCGATGTTTTTAGTCTTGCAAAGGGCCAGCAATAGCATATTTTCGAAGGGGGAGCAAGATCCAATTTTTAGTGGATAAAGCATTAACATTCCGGAATTCACATGGGAAAAAATGGGATCCGGCCACCACTGTAGGGGCCCCCCCCTCGAAAATATGCTAACGCTGGCTCTTTGCGAGACCTGAAAAATATCAGTGGTTCTGGCCATCGTTTTAGGGGGTCCCCTTGAAAATATGCCTCCGCTGTAGGGGCCCCTCGAAAACGTCCTACCGCTACTCGAATAAAACGGGTTTTCCCTAGTTAATTCGGGTTTTTCCTAGCTCTGTCAGTTAGAACGCGTTTTGCGTAGTTAATTCGGGTTTTCCCTAACGCACGAAGTTAGAACGCGTTTTCCCTAGTTAATTCGGGTTTTGACTGATTTCGGGTTTTAACTGTAACATATATGCTTTTTTCGGGGAGACAGAGCCGTTATGATTTACATGTGTTCTTCACCTTGCGGATTCCAGTATCGGAAAGGTCATGACGTAAGATCTCTCTCCCTTTTCCCTTAATGATACTGTTGCGTCTCATTGGAGGTTATTACCAAAACATCGCCTTCAACTGCTGGTACTATCGACGTCATTTTGGTGTCACGAGATAAAACTTGCAACGGAAACTGAATGCAGTTTAAAACTCATGATATCAAAATTACGCATGCTTTTTCTAGACAATACAAAATTCTGAAAATCCACCTGTTCTCAGACTTTAGCGATTTCCCTCGATTTTCAGTTTGCAGAGAGTTTACTGAATACACGATAGAGTATTACGAAATGGCCATAATTAAAATTGAGCTGTTTAGATCCTGATTGTGAGAAAACTGTTGTTCCAAACTGAGCCAAATTGGCCGTAAATACCATGGCTCACTGGGATATATACAGGCTGTCCAAAAAGCTCCGTTTTTCCGTACGAGTAAATTTTCGCTTCTTCGCCGATTTGTCGCTTTTATCCAACGAATCACTGTTGCCATCTCTACCGGAGAAAATATGCCTAAAATCAAAGCTAAAAGTATCCAGGAATGGATAACAATGGCCGCATTCGTAAACGCCAAACGAGTTGCAATCGTGCAACGAGTTTATCGTTTACGAATGCGGCCATTGTTATCCATTCCTGGATACTTTTAGCTTTGATTTTAGGCATATTTTCTCCGGCAGAGATGGCAACAGTGATTCGTTGGGTAAAAGCGACAAATCGGCGAAGAAGCGAAAATTTTCTCGTACGCAAAATCCCATAGGAGAAACTAGTTTTCGGACAGCCTGTATTTATCCAAGTGAGCCATGGTAAAAACTAAGCTTCGCTTACGTAATACTTAAGAGCCCTCTGTAGTCGGCTTGCGGAATTCAAGTCCCAATGTTTTGCTATGGAGAAAAGTGCCTTAACGCTTAATCATTTTTCTCAGAAAGTATTAGGTATTTTTAAATGAAATTTTCCTGTGTGAATCTTGAGAACTATTTGCAAGGATTGCGAGAATACGATTTGAGTTAATTGAGCCGAAAGAGATTTTATTGCAGTCTTAATAAATATTTTTTTTATTAAGTGCAGGGAGCACAGAAACGTTTTTCCATACATGGTAGATTGTAGATTGTGTGTGATTAAGGCGAACATGCTCGAGGGGTATCTGCCAAGGATGGGGGATGCCTTGGTAGGAGAACTGTCTAAGGGGTTCTAACGCGTATTCACGTTATACCTGGAGAAAACCTACCAAAACTCCAGACCGTTAGATCGGCAACCGTGCGATGGGACCCGAACCCGGGATTTTCACACTTTGGCCGTCTACCTTTTTCAGTAACATAAACACTGTACCATAGTGAGACATGAAAATTGGTTCTCAGCCTCAATAACAATTAATTATTTATTTTTTTTGTGTTATTGAAAGTTTTTTATTATAGTTTTCACTGGAAACATTTTATAATCTGTGCCTGGTTGAATACTTAACTTAATGTTTACTTTTCGATTGCTCTAGAATAAGCAGCATTCACGGCAATCTTTCATAATTTATTTTATTAAAGTGTGTACCATTAATTGAAAGAGCTAACAAGAAACAATTGCACTTATAAGCAGCTTACGTTTTAACCGACGGACATCAATGGTTATTAATTTCTCGATTTTATTTATTTTTTCCTTTCTTAATGTACGTTCAGAAATATTTTTTTTACGAAAATCTTCAGTTCTTATGAGCTCCATAAGCTGTTGCATTTACTCTACAAAACTTAAGAATTTTTCAAAACATTAAAAAACGCTACAGTTGTTTCGCTTTTAATTCTTGAGTTCATTATTATTTAATTAATGACTATGTCATTTTATCTCTCACCCTCTTTTGAAAATGTGACATAAAAATGAGACACGAAAATGTCACATAAAAATGAGACACGAAAATGCGACATAAAAGTAAGAATAAATGTCCACTGAAAATGTTAGTACGTGTTACGTAAACCACCGATTTCTATAAGCTCCGTAAGGTTGCATTTATATTTAAATACTATTAGTTCACAACAGCTTTAATCTATTGTTACAATATTTCGTAAGCTGTTTAATATGCATCCCATGTATTTTTCTATAAATAGGTTACAATCCTAAAAATTTCAACATAGTGTTACCAGGCGAAATACATGAAAGTTGAAAGATAAAATGACATAGTCAATTAATACCGTTTTAATAGGGCAATAATGAAACTAAAAAATTAGGGGGTTCAGGGGGTCTCCCCCCTGACGAGGCTCGAACAGCCGAGTTTTTTGTAGTAGTTTTACATTTATAAAATGTTTGTACAATAATTGTGATACACATCTGGCTCTAAATGCACACATTTAAATTATATTTATTTATTTATCAGCTCTCAAAGTTCTAACAAACTTCTAACTATTCCTCTCAAGCCAAATGTTTTGTTAAAATAAATCGAATTTTATGCAGAAGCATTAAGAATTTTAGGAATGCATATATATAAATAGATAGATAGATAGATAGATATGTTAGATATTCTAGAGACAACACAGAAGCAGAAATGACTGCTTTGTTTCTGGGATTTGTTTATACTCAGATTAAACCCAGGAAAACGCCGGAGTTTGAAATTGAATAATACTTGCGAACGAATATTTTTTTTTTTGGGGGGGGGGCAGAAACAACACAAAAGTAATGCATGTACATGAATGCATTTTATTTATTCTTTCCTGCATATTGCTGCACATGCTGTTCGGAATATTGATTTAGCCTGTGGCGGAAACGCTTTTAAATTCAATTTCATGTTTTACTTACTCCCGATCAGTTTTCTGTTTTTTTTTTTTTTTTTTTTTTTTTTTTTTGGTTTATAAACAGATTTGAATTTCAATTCTGTAAAATACTCCCTTCCCCTACCCCTTCCTGTGATGAAGATCACATATCTAATTTAATAATCATTTACTTTGGCTTTCTTTAATGTAATCTATCCAAATTCAAGTATTCTAAATCACTTCTGTCTGTCATTTTTCTGCCATTTCGGCTTTTAAATCTGTATATTTACTTTTCCCTGTATGCACTATTCTTTTTGTTCTTAATTGTTTCGTCTCTTCAGCCCGGTGTGCTAAAAATAGATTATATTGCGCCCGTTTGCAAAATCAACGGCCTTTTCTTAATTTCCTCTTGGCATCCTGCTGGCGTAAGTTTTTTAGTTGTTCCCCTGCGACGACTTTAAAATGATTTGCTCGCGATTACGTCATTGTAATTTTATTGGATTAACTGTTAGGGTTGCTCTGGAATTGGCGCTATTAATCTCAGCCAAGTTACTGTTCTCGCCAATGTGTAATTCTGTGCTGGCGTAATTTTTAAATCATTCCATCTTAATTGCACTGTCCGTATAGGACGTCATTTTATTTTCGCTGAGCCACCACCGCCCGTTATAATAATATTTCAATAGTATAGTTTAAATAAATAGTTTTAAGCATCCAATGTCTTTTTTTACTTCCTTGTACGTAGTATAAGGAAGTAATGTGATCCCGAAAAATTTTGGGGGCCAAATTTCGACATAAAAACCTATTTTGACTACCTCTAAATTTAATTAAAAAATTTTTTTCGATGCATCTCATCGTAGGCTAGCATGCACGATCATAACGCGTCTGCAACTCATTTTGACCAGTGGCGAGTCTACTGTGGCCAGTTTTTCCATGCCGTCTGTACGTACGTACGTACGTATGTATGTAACTCGCATATCTCAAAAACTAATGGTCGTAGAATGTTGAGATTTGATATTTAGGATTGTTCTATGATCTAGTTGTGCACCTCCCCTTTTGGTGGCAATCGAATGGATAGTTTATGTACAGGACCGCCCAAAAGATTCGAAATACATTACGCTCTATGGGCCGAAATTCATTAAACTTGCCTAACTCAAAAGCTATTAGGCGTAGAATGTCGAAACTTCATATATTGGATAGTTGTAACATCTAGTTGTGCACCTCCCCTTTTGGTTCCATTCGACTGCATAGTTTATCTACAGGACTGCCCAAAACATTCGAAATACATTACACTCAATGGGCCGACATTCATTAAACTCGCATATCTCAAAAACTGTTAGGCGTTGAATGTTGAAACTTTATATTTAGGATTGTTGTAACATCTAGTTGTGCACCTTCCCTTTCGGTTCCATTCGTCTGAATAGTTTATCTACAGGACCGCCCAAAAGATTCGAAATACATTACGCTCTATGGGCCGAAATTCATTAAAGCGTTTTTTAGAGGTATTGGGCTATTTCAAACGACTCAGAAGTGATATATGCTGTAAAGAGTTAGAAAATGAATTTCTCCATTAAAAAAAGTGTCTTTTTCATTTATAGTTCTGCTACAGGAACACTCAAAAGATTTCCAATACATTACGGTCAATAGCAATTTTAGGGGCATTCATCCATTTCAAGCACAATACCGTCCTACCACATAAGTTAGGTAATGGTCCGACCACGGTCACGTGCCTCCCTCAAGAACTATGCCAAAAGTCGCCAAGCTTGGCGACTTTTGGTGTATGTGTGTGCATATTTAACTCTCAAATCTCAAAAACTATTATGAAATTTCATATATAAGAATGTTGTAACATCTAGTTGTGCATCTCGATTTTTGGTTCCAATCTACTGGAGAGTTTATTTACAGGACCACCGAAAAGAATTTCAGTACCTTAATGTCTATGAACATCTTCAATATAATACAACTGTAGACAGTCATTGTTTGGTACATGCCCAAAATCTCGCCGTCTGTCCTCGACCTTGGCGAGTTTTGGCGAAATATCGCCAAATTTGGCGATAGTCAGTCATTTGGTCCATGCCTAAAGTATCGCCATTTGTTATCGTTCTTGGCGAGTTTTGGCGGAATATCGCCAAATTTGGCGATAATCTGTCATTGTTTGGTTCATGCTTAAAATCTCGCCAAATGTCTTCGACATTGACGAGTTTCGCCGAAATATCGCCAAATTTGGCGCCAAAAATTATTTCCTATTTTGTTTAACTCTAAAACTTTAACCCGTAGATTTTTTAACTTTGTATTTAGAACTATTGTAATATCTAACTGTTTTCAATATCTTTTTTGACAGCAATCGACTGAGAATTTATTTACAGGGTGAGCCAAATGACTTTAAAAACATTGAGGTGTATGGATGCATTCAATTCATTGAAAGTCTGTGGTCAATGACTACTTTGGCTGTCCCCAAAATCTCGCTGACTATCTCAAGTTTGTCGGCTTTTGGTGAAATATCGCCAAATAAAGTGTCAGAAGGAAATCTTTCAAATTGAACTCAGCTTGGCGATATCGAAATATTTGGCTAGAAATCGCTAAACCTTACTATTATTGATATTTTATCTCTTTCAAACAAATAAATTTAGAGGAAGTGCATCGAAAATATTTTTGATCTAATGGACGTTCAAGGAAGTCATGTGTTGGACACATCAGATTTTTTTTTACTGCAACTAAATGCAATGGAACCTGGATTTTTCATGTCACAACGCAATTCAATAGTTTAAAATACCCCAAGCAAATAACTTCTTTACACTCCCTTTCCACGCACACGTACAAACAAGCTCTACGGGGTACAGAGCCAGCATATTCTACAGGATGATCAAATTTAAATGAGTACCCATTGTCTTTTTTTCTTACAACCCTTAGATGTGACGGATGTAGCAACTACATTATTAATACAGGGTGATTCTTAATTCATCATCAATATTTAGTAGGGAGGTAGGCAGTGGCGTAGCCAGACATTTTTCATGGGGGGGAGGAGGGGCGTAGCCAGAAATTTTTCATGGGGGGGGGGTTACGACTACTACAACTCATATATATGTATAGGTGTGTGTGATAATGTAGTGAAAAGTATACATTTTGCATGGCAAAAAATTCCTCATGGGGGGGGGGGTTATGACCCCCCTAACCCCCCCCCCCCCGTGGCTACGTCCCTCGGGGGGAGGGTTACGACTAGTGCAACTCATATATATGTAAACGTGTGTGTGATAATGAAGAATACATATTTTGTTTGGCAAAAAATTCCTCATGGGGGGGGGATTATGACCCCCTAACCCCCGGGCGCAAACGAACGCATCATAATGTAGGGGGGGGCGGTTTATGTCAACCACTCCCATTCTCGCTCTGTACGATAGCTCTGTTAAAATTAATTTCGCTAGCAACAGGGGTTCCTTACGTCATGTTTCCCATCAATCCCCATACAAAGAAGTCGATTGGAGATCAATCCTGTGACTGTGGTGGCCAACAGATCAACCCACTGCGACGGATTCATTGTGCAACAAATTTTCTTACCAGGTATATCCACTCGCGTCAATTTTCCGAAATATTGAAGAAGTCGATTAGACTTCTTCAATTGATGGAAAAGATGATGATGAAAAACATGACGTACATGACGGGGTTGATGAAAAACATGACGTACGGAACCCCTGTTGCTAGTGAAGTTCTGTGCATGACATCGATGCATTTATCATGATTCATCTTTCTTGTTTTTTAACCCTTAGTCTACTAACGGTACTTATGAAATTATTCAAAAAAATTAATTGATTCACTTTAATTATTTCTTTGAAAATTCCTAGCCAAATCAGCTTACATCACGACTGCACACTCTTTTTAAGCAAGTTTTTATTTTTTGAAAGGATAGCTTTTCGTCACTTTCTAGTCATATCCAGCCAACGAAAAAAAAAAAAAAAAAAAAAGTCAGAGCATTAGTAAATTGTCAGACGTTGGTTTTATGATTCAAGGATTAGATTTTCCCAAAGTGCGTCCATCAAAGTATTATTTGACTTCTTCAGTTCTGTTTGTGTTATACTCTTTTGTAAAATTATCCACTTATTGCTTATGAAACAATCATCAGATGTATAGCTAGTGCTTATTTCTAAGCTTTAATGTTTTCTTTTTTCATTTAATTTATCCAACCCTTTAACGCGCAGTGTTCCCACTCTGGGAACACCAAACTCTGACGTTTTGATTGTTGCCAGTCACGAAGAATAGCTTTGATTTCTATAAAAATAGTTGCTGGTGACATAGCTCCACGAGAATCCTTTACTTTTTAGCACGTCATTTCCCGTAAAAAAAAAATTGTCACGATTATTTTTAACAGCACAGACATCTGCTGAAAAATGGAAGAATGCGAGAACAGCTGGAGAGATTGCCCAATGCTGAAAAAAGAGCAGCCGTTGCCATCGCTCGCATTAACTACCAGCAAGATTGCGGACGATCGAAACGTTCATTTCGTGCCACAGATCTAGAGACCCTTTTTTTTTACGGCAGCTGGCTGTGAGCATTGGGAAAGGGTTGCGCCTCAAAGGGTTAATCAAATGAATCATTCATTGTCAATTATGAAACAAGAGAAAACAGTTTCAAGTTGATATTATTGGCCATTCGTAATTTGGAAGATAAACGGTTAAAGTGATAGTTAATATGGGCATGCAGACAATGTTTCCTCCCTACATTCCTATTTGATTTCGGGTCTTCTAGCTGTACCCTACCTCTCACAGAGGTTTTTAATCATGGCGCTGAAATATCTTGTATATTTCGGAATGAAGAATATTGAATTGTCTTGAAGTTAAATTTATGACCATGTTTGCGTATATTCTTTCCAAGAACTCGTACTTCTAGAGGCAGATTCGATCAGACGTTGTTCATCATAAAGCCGTTTCCCTGGAGACCAAATATTACGCAGAGCTGCAAACGTGTACGGCGAAATGGCCAATATATTTTAGAGAATCTTCAGTCTTTTGAACTTTACTGTCAATAAAAATATTTACAACGCCAGATATTTAATATCCTTATATATTCGGGGAAGAAGTTAGATTTCTCTCCAGAAGTTTGTTTTCTTTAAATGTGATTTTATTTCCGGATATGTGTAGATAAAAAACGGGCTGGCTGGGTAAAAAATCAAAAAAGGTTACTTGTAGACGAGACGGAACTGTTCCATTTGTAGAAAGTTAAATGATATTTTTATTACCATTCAAAAAAAAAAAGGTAAGAAAATCTGAAACACTTTCATATTTTAAATACGCACTAAAGTGCCTAACTCTAAGAAAAGAAAAATAGATTCAAGGTGATATTGTCGATTTTTAATTCAGTAGATCAAGGGCATAGGCGTAGAGTTATATGGGTCCGTGGGGCTCGTGCCCCCCCAATAAATTGTGAATAAGGGCTGAGCCCACCCAATAATTTACCACTCAATACAGAAAATTAATTTATACTAACATAAAAAAGTATTCACGCCATTTACAAACGTTTAAAAAAAAAAACCTTTACTTGTACTTTTAAAAATTTTCTCCTTTTGATTTCAATCATGATTTAGTATTCATTGTGACGCTACGTAACACCCAATGTTACTATAAGCTGCCGTCGCCAGGCTCTGGTTAATTAAAATCAGATTATGCAATGTAAAGTATGAAATGAAGAAAAGTTCAGATGTGTCTAAAATGCACTCTCATCGAAAATGTTTTTTTTTTTTCCTTTTTAATATTTTTTACTTTGCTACTATTTTTAACTTATAACATGGTAGGAAGATACTAACATGGATACTTACCTTACATAGGCGTAGAATTCTATGGACCCATAGAGCTCGAGCGCCTCCAATAATTTACACTTATATATAGTAAGTCATAGCTACCAACTACTGCGGAATATAATTAACCATTTTTTGTTAACAGTATATTTTTTACTTATTTTTTTCAAAATATAGTAACCAGCTCGCGCGCGCAGTACAAAAGTTTTGCTGTATTTTAAGCCGAAAAATCATGTAGAAAAAGTGGTTAATTATATTCCGTAGTAGTTGGCAGCTATGAGTAAGTTATATGTACGTGAATCAGTGGCGTAGCCAGAAATTTTTCATGGGGGGGGGGGTCACGACTGCAACTCACATATATGTATACGGGTGTAAAGAATATACATTTTGTATGGCAAAAAATTCCTCATGGGGGGGTGGTTATGACCCCCCTAACC
The DNA here is from genome assembly GCA_038373885.1 of Cheiracanthium punctorium. Taxonomy (NCBI): domain Eukaryota; kingdom Metazoa; phylum Arthropoda; class Arachnida; order Araneae; family Cheiracanthiidae; genus Cheiracanthium; species Cheiracanthium punctorium. The sequence goes on from JAWZYV010012013.1 coordinate 147,860, forward strand.
CACCCCTTGGCTACGCCACTGACGTGAATATATGTGGTTGTGGGGCCCAGCCCCCCCCCAATAATTTTGAAAACTTTACGCTTATGATCAAGGGTTAAAAAGTCGATCTCTTTTGCTCTAAGCATGCGCAATGCATGATAAATATAAACGACGTCTCGAAATTAAGCGGTGCTCATGAATGTATTGTCAAATCGACGTTTTAGGTACGATTCAGTTTTCTCATTCAACAGGGAATATCTACCAAAAAATCAATTTACAAACAGCAGATAACTTATGTTAAACGAAGGATGAACGTCGAAGTTTGGATTCTCGGAAAGTTAAACAGACGCCCTATTATTTTATTTATTCTATCTTTTGAACTCCTCAACAACATGAGGTTTTTTTTTTTTTTTCTGTTTGTTCATATATATTCAGTGCACTTCTACAACAAACAAATTCATCATCACACTAGGGAGAAAACTGTTTTGAACTGGCTTCAAAACTTCCGCTTGAAATGTTTTAGACGTATTTTTGGATGAATTCCAAGTGTTTTTCATCATCATAACCAGATTGTCCATTTAAATATATTGATTTTCGTACAATGGGGATGAATAGGGAAATTTCCGCTGCCTGTTGATGAATGGTTATTTCTAAGAACTGTTTGAGTTCAGTTTTAAACGAGAAAACAAATTATGCCAAACTCATCATTTACAAAACACTTTCCATCAGAACAGTCCCAGTTTGGAGATAAACCTTCGTCAAGCGAGATTTTAGCGACGATTTCAAAGAAGCTGAAGCTAAATAAAGATGAAGTTGCTGTAAAATTTTATATTAGTTTATTTTTTGAACACTTTAACGTGCAGTGTTCCCGCTCTGGGAACACCAAACTCTGGCATTTTCACTGTTGCCTATCACGAAGAATAGATTTCATTTCTATAAAAATAGTTGCGGGTGACATAGCTCCACGAGAATCCTTTACTTTTTAGCACGTCATTTCCCGTAAAAAAAATTGTCACGATTCTTTTTAACAGCACAGACATCTGCTGAAAAATGGAAGAATGCGAGAACAGCTGGAAAGATTGCCCAATGCTGAAAAAAGAGCAGCCGTTGCCATCGCTCGACTTAACTACCAGCAAGATGGCGGACGATCGAAACGTTCATCGCGTGCCACAGATCTAGAGACCCTCTTTTGACGACAGCTGTCTGTGCCGGCATTGCCAGCTGCGTCAAAAAAGGGTATCCAGATATGTGGCACGCGATGAACGTTTCGATCGTCCGCCATCTTGCTGGTAGTTGAGTCGAGCGATGGCAACGACTACCTTTTTTCAGCATTGGGAAAGGGTTGCGCCTCAAAGGATTAAGGGCGGACACTTAACCATCCATAATTCGCCCCTACCAAGACCCGACGTATTAGTCATTTTATTGTGGAGGCAGCCTGTAGGGCGCCAACGTTACCCCTTATAAAGGGACGGACAACTTAATAGCCAAGCCCAATCCGGGAATCGCACCCGGACCCAAGGTGTTATATTATGATTCGTTAGCCATTATACCACCTAGTCGACATATACTTATCGCATTCTGCTTGAAAAGAATGAATTTCTTTAAACTTCCATAGACATCCATAATGTATTGGAACTGTTTTGAGTGCTCCTGTAGAACTATAAATGTTTTATACACAATATTCGATTATCATTATTTTGTAATTCTTGATCAATTTTGCTTTGCACGAAATATCCAAAATTTTCGCCCATGAGTTTCAAAAAATCCGATATGTAGATTTCTCATAGAAAAAAACTTATAAAGGTAGAAAACATTAAATCATAAACATGAGTGTAAACACTTTCAGTTTCCAATCGTAAGAACGCAAAAAAGTATACGTTGTAGATGAGGGGGGTCCATGTACTGAACAAACAATGATATATTTTTTTCAGATTTCCCATTAGTTAAGATGAAGCAACATGACATGAAAATAAAAAAAATCTGGAGTGACTGCACTCGACTTTCCGAACACTTACGATTAAGATCATTACCAAGCATTTAAATAAATTTTAATCGATGAATCATTCAAACATATATACCAAACTGAAACTCAATCGAATGCACCGTTTAAACGCTTGTGCACTTTCAAGAATTTCTCCCCCATGTGCCATTATGCCATAATATAAAAGAAAGTTTTGTCGAAGCCCTGTAGGAGAACTATAAGTCCTATACACACCAAAATCAATACCGGTCTTAGGATGGTGGTTTATAACATGTATACCCACTTTGAGTTCAATCGAATGTATCGTTTAAACGCTAGCGCACTTTCAAGAATTTCCCCCGATAGGCCATAATGTAAAAGAAATCTTTGTCGTAGCCCTGTAGAAAAACTATAAGTCCTATACACACCAAATTCAACACCGGTCTTGCGACGGTGGTTTATAGCAATATACCCAATTTGAGCTCAATCGAATTTACCGTTTAAACGCTAGCGCACTTTCAAGAAATTCCCCCCATAGGCCATAATGTAAAAGAAATCTTTGTCGTAGCCCTGTAGAAAAACTATAAGTCCTATACACACCAAAACGTCCTATACACACTTGCGACGGTGGTTTATGACATACATATCCAATTTGAGCTCAATCGAATGCTCCGTTCAGGAGCTATCGTGTTCACTCACATACACACAAACACACACACACACACACACATACACACACATACACACATACATACATACATCTCGTAAAAATAGCATAAATGGATTCAGAAGCCCTCAAAACGTGTAAAAACACCAAAATCTTGGAAGTCGAATTTTTTCATGATTACAATACTTTCCTTACATGGTACATGTTCGGAAAGTAATAAAACCCCACAAACGTTTTCAATACGTTTATTATTTGCAATCAGTCATATACCTAAAACAATCCAAAAGCACATTACGAGCTTAAAATCTAGCACTGAATGTTAAAATCACAGATTATCTGTAACACCAAAAAATTTTGGAGGGAGCAGAGTACATATTGAATTTAAGAGCAGAAAATCTGAAACACTTTTATATTTTATATTTTAAAGTGCTCTTATATTAAAAGCGTATCATGATCCATGCGTCGTCCCTATTTTTCTTTCCCTATCCAATTAAGTTGGAAAGAGTATCATCAATCATGAGCGTGAGTATTTTTCTTCCTTGTTCCATAAAGCACATCTTTGGAATCAAAATAACCTGCTAAAACTGTTTTATAATCTTTTCCAAGCATATTCCAACAACACTTCACCATTTTAAATACCGTTTGGAATGTGCATCATAATCTAGGAGTGTACAGTATATATCTTCCCTGTTCCGCCCATAAACACTTCTTCGGAATTGAAATCTATATTAAAATTGCCTACTAAAACTATTTTACAGTCTTCGCCAGGCACCAAACTATACTATTGCTTTGTAATAAACTATCACGTTTGCCAGTTTCTAGCCAAATTTGGAAGATATCGCCAATCTCGGTTCAGTTTTGGAGATTAATTTTTTGGCACCAAACTTGGCAATCAATCATCAAAAATGGCAAACCTTGGTGACTTTGAACATTTTATTCCAACTTCCTTCTCCCCCCCTCCGCGTTATCTGGCACCTTTAAATATTTCTTTCTACTGGCCGAAATGTATAAGAAATATTTTTGTAGACCCGTAAAAAAACTATAAATCCTATATACACTAAAATCAATAACAGTTGTACGACGGTGGTCTTTAATATGTATACCAAATTTGAACCCAATCGAATGTACCGTTTAGGGGCTAGCATGCACTCAACACACAAACACACACACACACGATAATAATAATAAACATTTGAAAACTGCCTCACCGTGACAGATCATGTACACAAGTTATGTCGACGGTAAATAACCTGATTGATTTTAATAGCATTGTTGTGCTAAATATTTATAATTCGATGTTTTGATATATCGATTGTACGTAACGTTCTATAATGCTCACCTCTTGCGTTTTTACGCTAAGTATTACGCATTTACGTTTATTATGTTACAATATAATTGCAGTAATTAAGCTCTCAATTTAAGCATTTAATATAACACGTAAATTTATTAATTCAGTTTCGTTTCATTTATATCTCTTTATAACAGTAGCGTAGCCAGTAAATTTTCATGGGGGTTTTGCGACTACTGCAACTCACATATATGCATACGTGTGTGTGATAAGGGAGTGAAAAATATACATTTTGTATGGCAAAAAATTACACATGGGGGGGATGTGACCCCCTATACCCCCGCTTAGCTACGCCACTGCTCTATAATAGCATTTAATTGCATTTAATAAACACATTTTGTCTATAAACTGGATAAACATAGGTAAGAATGTCGTCTACAGAGCCATACGCAGTGATCCGTTGTTCATAATCGGAAAAATTTTAACATAAATAAATTTTAAAATAAATGCCTAAAGAATTCATGAAGTTCATGTTGTTGGAGAAAACTCTTCTAGTTTCTGGGTTCGTCGTTGTAAAGTTCGGTAGGTGTAGAAAGTTCTAGTAAAGAGTCCACTCCCAGACAGCACAGCAAACTTGCATCAAACTTGCAGCAAGCTTGATTTATCAAGTCAAGAAGCTTGAATTAAGCTTGAAAATTTCAAGCGTGCAAGCTTGATTTATCAAGTCAAGAAGCTTGAAAATTTCAAGCGTGTAAGCTGAATGCAAGCTTGAATCAAGTGTTCTAGTTTACACTTGCCCAGCTTGCATTAAGCTTGACATTTCAAGCTTAAAAAATTTCCCTAAATACACGGGGCGCCGGTCGGCGAACTAGCCCCACATATTTTACTTTGCCACGCATTTCCCCACCTCTACGCTGAAATTTCAATTTAATTTAACAGTTTCCATCGAGTGTTCGTGGCTAGAATAGAACCCGGGACCTTACGGTTGAGAGTCGAGCTCACTATCCGTTCAGCTACTAAGCTTCACGCAGATATGACTAAAGTTTGAAGTGACTTATCACGCCGTTTTCTCGCCAGATTGATAAGTGGGCGATGTGTTATTTCTTTTATTTTTCCATGGGATGCATCAAAATTAAAATAATGTTATGTGTGATTTAGAGACTCTACTAATAGGGAAATAAGCATAATATAAACTTAAGAGCAGCACACGTTTTAAAACTTTCAGTACCGCAACACTCATGAGCAATACTGCTGGCCAAAATCGAGACAAACGACTGATTTTGAAATCAATTTCGTAGTATAATTGTATTTTATTTGGAAATATTGAATGGGTTTACTTACTTAACATAAATTTTGTGTTAAGTAATCTGAAATCAAAGAAACAGATAGTTAAACGTTACTTCGAAATGCTATATCACAGTTGCTAACATGTATGGAATACAAACACTTTAGTCATTTTTGTAAATATTTCTTAAAATAACAAATAATTGGAAATTTTTGCTATTTTTTAACGCTAAAAATTCTCTTTACAAATGCGGTTATTTATTTTCCTACATATTGGTATGCTATATCGATACAGAGCATTTCGAAGAATTAAAAATAAGTTTAAATTAATTTATACAAATGTAAATTTGAATTATTCTCATTGTTCATACTTTATAATTAAAAAAATTATTTAACTTCTGATTTTTTTTTTTTTTATCCTTTGTAATTTTATTTTAAAACTACAAAAGTGCAAGATGTAAGATTTTTGGGCCTAAACTCTGTAGGCCCTGGGCAGTTGCCCCGTTTGCCCTGCCGGTAATATTGCACTGGTAATAGAATAAAACACATCTTTTACGAACTTTCAGCAAATTTGAGGACGCTAGACAATTAATGTCCATTCTCTTTCACAGATGGCGCCATCACTGCGCACTTTGAAAGCTAAAATCAAGCTAAAGTCAAGCTTGCATTAATACGTCAAATTCAAGGAAATGTCAAGCTTCATTTAAGTTTATGTGCTGTCTGGGCTTGTCAGGATGGAACACAAACTTTATATTGCTTCTAGAACTCAGCTGTACAAAATTCACCGGCACAATCAGCCAGTACAACGTGCTTATAATAGTCCGCTTAGTACCGCAGCTTTCAGAAGTTCTGTAATTCTCACACAAAATAAAGCACTTCTACACGCATAAATTCAGTGGAAACTTACGAGGGAAATCGCTAACAGTCCCTCAAGACTCAACAATGAAGAATTTACATACAGCACTCAAAAACAAAGCTTCAAAAAACAAAATATTCTTCGAACAATCAGCTGTACAAAATTCACAGGCACTAACGGCCCGTAGCTCGTTTATAACAGCCCATTCAGTACCGAAGCTTTCACAAATGCTGTAGTTCTCACACAAAATAAAACACTTCCACAGGCAAAAATTCAGCGGAAACTTACGAGGGAATTCATAAAAAATCCCTCAAGACTCAGCAATGACGAATTCACACACAGCACTTTAAAGCAGAGATTTTAAAACAAACAAAAATACAACTTCTGTAGCCTCAATGCAAAGCCTTTAGCTTTCACGGACATCTGATCACGGACAGAAGCGAGACTGACTTGACCGGAGCAACGCGCCAGTATTTATAGATGAAGCAGAAGCTATTAGAAATTTCCCGAAGGATCCCCTTAAAGCGCGGACATTGAATACGTCACAGGAATACAGCTAAATCAATAGGCTATTATGTAATGTTAATGCCACAAAACAAACATTACAAGCCCCCACTGGAAAAATCGCGCCAAATGGCCAAAATGTCACCAAGCTCGGCGACTTTTTTTGCGAAATATTGCCAAATTTGGCGCCAAAAATAAGTCACCAAAAGTGAGGTTAGCGAAGGCCTACGACCCATATTTATCAAGATTTCTAGAAAGCGCGGTAGAAACTAATGGGGAAACATAAAACTCCATCATCTCTCTTCTAGTTAACCGCTTTTGATGCAACAAAATGAAAAAATTAACTATTTCACGCGTAGAACACAAATTTTAAACTATTTTAAAGAGCGTAGAATTGCAAAGAAAATTCATAACAATATGTTTCTAGGAAATTATGTGCGAAATTCAGGTGAAAGGTGGAAACGGATTTTTTTAGAAAAGCAGCGCGACAGCGGGGGAAGGATATTTCACTTACTCCGGAAATTTTGAACGCCATGCGTATTATTTCGCACTTTTTATTGGCAACACAAACAGAGAAGAAGGAAATTGGTACCGTAAATTCCTCGAGAGAGATAATTTTTAAAAAAATGTTATGTCGTAGAACAAATTGTGTACTTCCGCTTAAAATCTGAGTAGGTGGTGTTTCGAATTTTAGAAATTTTGAAGGCTTTGAAGAGAAATGTAGAATATTTTGAATTGTTACTTGATTCTATTTTAAAAGAGGATTTTATTGGTAAAAAAAGAATATGTATTTACTGTTTTTTTTTTAATCGGAACTTTTCGTTATATAACCGTTAATCATTTTAACCGCTTCGTTATATAGCTGTTAATCCGTCCTTTTTCAACGGACACTTTAGTTATACAGTGGACTTGCACTACAACGCAATCTGTCGTACGCGAATGGTATATTACGCGGGTTTTTCACGAGTAAATACCTTATTACACGAGCAAAATTTAGAACAATTTGTTTGCCGCAACCAGTCGAAAACTCGTTCTAGCAAGTCTATGAGCATACAGGGTTGATATGATGAACAAACTCGGCTGTGGTTGTTTACGCACCCCTCACAAACGCCAGAGATTCCCCGAATTGGCGATTGCTAGAGCATGTAATTATAGATAGCACATCGCCTCAGCAACATTTTTAAATATTTAAGATTTCCAGGGTTCCATAAATGTGGAATTTTACTAATGTTTTCAGTCAGATCTATTTCCATATCGCTATTCCATTTAAGAGACATTTTGTTTTCGTCTGTCACTACGATAGGTGTCGTTGAGTCTTCCGCCATCTTGTGACGAAGAAATAGGAAGCACTACGATTGGCTGGCATTCCAGCAAACAGCGATATTTCCGCCTCTTAACGTAAAAGTTGGAGTTCACCGTTCCCTAGGTAACAGAAGGAAATTTTCAGGAAAGAACTTTCCTCAGTTGGTTGCGGTAACCAAAGTGCTCGAAATTTTGTTCGTGTAATAAAGCCTTAACCCCTTAAAGGTCGTAATATTTACAAGAAAACGGTCATAGGAGTACCTATTTTTTAATTCAAGAAAATTGCATAAAAATTAGTACATGTATAATATATTCATTTTAAGGTTTGGGATATCTGTTCAGCATGAAAGAAAAGAAAGGTTAAATTTATAGGAAAAGCCAACATTTAGGGTTATTTTGACTAAATGTGTGTTTCCTAGTAAAAAGGGAATAATTAAAAATAGATGTTTTAAACAGTAACAGATATTTTTTAAAAACTTACTTCATAAAATAAATCAATTTTTCTTGGAATATAAGTAAAGAAAAAGTGAGCTAAAATTGCAAAATGCATATCACGAATACACGTATTTGAGTAGTGCTACTATCTACTTAAAAACAAAATATCTCCAAATAAGTTAAAAATAGTTTGGCACTGCAATCCGTTGTGGAAAATGAGATATAAAAAAGTCTGTGCATGAAAATTGAAATTCTGTAATCTTTCTGGTGAATAATTTTTGAACACTACTATACGGATGTATCACGGGCACGAGAAATAGAGGGAGAAACCTGAGCCCGTGATTTAGACGGGAACGAGAAGGAAGGGGGTTAAAGCACCCTCCTCGCCCATAGCACGAGATTGTTTGCCAACAATAAGAAGCGCAGACAGAAGCGACAGGTGTGAGGGGTGAGTACCGTCTTCCTGATTTACTACTGCAGAAGAGGACCAATCAGCGAACGGAATTTTATCCCTGGTAGCATCACTGAAAGTGGAAGCACCCAAACTGCTCGATTCTAAACCTGGATTTATTTATGACTTTGAGTAGGGCATGATAGTGTATAGTTAAGGAATGGTCTAAAATGGTTCGAGGGGTATTTATGTTCTTCAAAATGTCGTATATGCGCACCCTATTTCACAAAGCGAAATTTTCCCTTATTCGTGGGGTCTTGGAACGCACTCCCCGCCTAACTAAACACTCCACTGGATCCTACTATGTGCTTTGTCAATCTGTTAAACCAATTAGTGCTCGACTTTTCTCAGCACATTCTCGAATTTATGTTGATGCCAGAAGTGATAAATGAATTTAAGACGTTTATGCGAAATCAAGAATTTTTTTTTCTTCTGAAAATAGGAATAAAGCAGTGAGAAATTCTCGTATCGCACGGCAAGTGTCCGCCATTGGAAAAAAAAAAAATGTTATCTCTGAGTATTTTGTGGATTTCGGATTTATTAGAGAAGTTAAAATAGGAAAATATAAATTCTTTAAAAAATTCGCGTCAATTAATTTTTGCGACTGTATAAAAATAGATCACTGGTCGTTAATGGGTTCAAGTAGAATTTTGCTGTTGTAAAGTGTTCCATATATGTGTTCCATCTTAAGTTTCCAAGAGGATGAGCAGATTAGAATGAATTCTGTTCTGTTCTTTTCGATAGTCAAATTAGTTGGAATAATCTTTATATATGCGATAAATTACGGACAATGTAATATAGTGAAATTGTTTATTTCTTCACCCACATTTTACGTCAGAATAGCAGAGCTGAAGAATATGTCTGAAAGAGGTTCGGGGGGAACTCTGAAGTGAAAGGGTAATTTGTACTTCGGGTGTATTTAAAGGGGGCAAAATATCTTTGTAGAAATGCAGTTGTCATTAATAGAAGCTTGTTAGCCTTTTGAGAACAACAGTTTCTCTACGCTCATAACAAATTTGTCCATTGCCAGTTCCTTTCAATCTAAAAGAACATAGAATGACTCCGAAAGGAAATTTGAAAAACGTAAGTTCTCCCCATTCCCCTCTCTACTCCAGAAGGCTAATAAGAAGACTGTGGCCGCATTCGTAAACGACAAACGAGTTGCACTCGTGCAACGAGTTTCTATCTAAGGTGTTCGTAAAGGAAACTGAGGGCTTTCAGTTTAAAAATTAGAGCGTTCGTATACAAAACTGAGTGCAATTAGTTTCAAACGAAGTAAACTGAGAATGAATTAGGTTCGTTGAGTTTTACTTTCTACGCGTTGTTTTTGTTTAGAAATGGCGTCCGTTGTTATGGAATAGTAATGTTATGAAAAGTATTTTACGTTTGCTGAAGCTGCAAATATTAGTTTTTCGAGGAGGAAATTGAGGCATACGTTAGAAACTGCTACGAAGTTACATACTTTTTCAAAGGTAGTCATTTTCTTGTATTTTTCATTTAAGTAAATTCAAAAATGCATGTTTTAGTGTCGAGATTGAAGTTGATTTAAACCGTTATTTGCGAAATTTGAATTTCTCTTGCTAAATACTTTTGAAAGAATGAAGTTTTAAGTTGAAATTTCTAAATTTTGATCTGTGTACTTCAATGATGGCCACTCTTTCTTTTAAAAATCCTGTTGATTTTATATTGAGTATGTGCTAAAAACTCTCCTCAGCAAAGTTAACGCATTCGCGAATTGTAAACAAACACGTCTCCTAGGCGACGAAACTCAATAAACTGAAGTTGTTCGTAAAGGCAAAAGAAACTGATAACCACTGACAGCACAAAACACAGTTTTCTTACGAAAACTCGTGCAACGAGTTTGTCGTTTACGAATGCAGCCTGTAAAAGTGTAATCTAAGTATTGTACTGAAAGTCACTTAAACTAGAATGAAAATGTGTTATGGTTCTGGAGGAAATATTGGACAAAGATAATTGCATTCTGGAGAAACATTGGGCCCTGTACATTTTCTGCACCTCTGCAAGGACAGAAGAGTTGGACAGCGTGTATTCTCTGAGATGGCATGCGCTCACGTCACACCTGGGCGTTAACAAAGGCCACAATTGGAGAGTTACAATGACATAAGCAGGCGCCGATTGGTCGTCGTGACGTTTTTACAGAGAAAGTGACTTGGCCAGTGGGCAAAGCAAAGAAACCCTACTAAATCTAATCTGGAAAATTCTACTGTGTTTTACGAACTACTACGTTCTACTGTTTCGTGAGCGTCGTAGAACAAATACCAAATTAAGAATAAAAAGAATGAATTTTGAGGTACATACTAGAGATGAGACGGGCTCAGCCCGTGCCCGACTCGGGCTCGGGCTCTGTAATTCACGATTGCGTTCGGGCTCGGGCGGGCTCGGGCTCGTGAAAAATTTCTCCTTTGTTGAACATACTCCTTTAAACAGATTTTAAAAAGTGATTCATGGGATAAATAGACGTACTTATTTAAAAAAATAGCGGCACGGGGGACTAGAAGGTGTGTGAAGCTCCAAAATTTATTGTATCCTATTAATGAAGTAGTTAAATTTATTTGTCTTTAGCTGAAATTTCGGGCTCGGGCTCCAACTTTAATAATATTGCTCGGGCTCGGATTAAAAGTCCTCGGGCTCGGGCTTCAAAAAATGAGCCCGAACTCATCTCTAGTACATACTCGATAATGAACATTCTTCTTATATGAAAAAATCATTACATACCTACACATAACAAGCTACAAATTTATAATTCCAGTTATGATTACTTCAATTATAAATAACGTGCTTTAGCATTAATATCTTGAAAGGCGCCAAACAATAGCTATCTTTCGTCATTAGCACCCCCATAAGATAAATTTGACTAAAGTAAATTAAAGCAAGTACCTAGGAAAATACTTAACACAATGCAGTTTTTCAAATTTACATATTCAAGGAAATTATACTCAAAAGGCAGAGCTGAGCAGTGGAAATAGAACTTTGAAGAATAAAATAATCACATCCGCGAAGGAAGGAAATTTCATTTGGTCTGCAGATTTTAAATGCAACGCGTATTATTTCGCAATTTTTATTGGCAACGTCATGAAAGGAGAGGAAATTGATACCGTGACTTTCTCTCACGTGGTGTATTTTTTTTTTCTTTCTTTCTTTCTTTTTTTAAACTCACATTAGCTTTGGAAAATAAATTGGGTAAATAGGAGATATGCATTTAAAATTTGAGCAGTAGGTGCTTTGAATTTTTGGAAATTTTGGAAGGGTTAAAAGAGAAATAGATTTAGAAAATTTTGAATCTCTCTCTTATTTTGTTTAACCCTTTGAGGGAAAGCGATACATGTAGGGAGTAGAAAAAGTACTAGGGAACCTTGTTTTAGAAAATTAATTCATGCATTTTCTATTTACTTTAATATTCAGAAAGAAATTTGATCATATAAATGTCATTCAAAAATAACAATTTCGAATGGAAAAATTCTGTTATTTAAGAAATCAAAATCAGAAATGTAATAGGTGCTTTTACAGGTAATGAAAAATAGAAAGTACAGTTAGTAGCGAATTTTCTTCTATTAGTTTTTCGAATAATCAGTTGAATTTTAAACATAACGTTACGAAATTGTAATGGTGTTTTCTTACATAGGAGTTTGCTGCGGGAATGTGAGTTGTACAGACATTGTTGTAAGAGTGAAATGAGTATGTGACTCCTTGTAAATTAAAACAAGTATCGAGGGAGCTGCTTAACACAATGTAATTTTTTTCAAATTTACATATTCTCCTTCCTATATATATATGGTCATAATTCCTTCACCGTGGCGGCGAACTTGGCGATTGATTTGGCAATTTTGGCTACCGTTACAAAGTTTCCGAAAACAGTGGAGTTTTGGCTGTGCTCAATTAAAAAAGAAGATATTGGAAAAATCTAGAAAAATGATGTCATATCCTATGAGACGTCACATCCGTTTGGAAATCAATAAATAAAGAAGTCACTCTCACTGTGGAATTAGTGTGTGATAGACTGCAAAGGGAAACGTTGTCTTTGCGCTTGGAATAGTTTTATTTCTGTGTTAGTTAATGATTTGATATTACCTGTGTTGCTAAATTCTGTATTTTTGTGAAGAATTATTGGGGTTATAGTAAACTCAATGTGCGTTTCATATATCTTTATTGGAAATCAATTCATTCAAATTTGATAGTTTGCTTCACCACAAAGGAGCAGAAATAACGGTGAAACAAAATGAAAAATAAACAAAACAAAAGGAAATAAAAGAGCAGCAATAAGGAACAAGCAAGAGTCTATAATTAGTGGTATTCCATGAGAGCTTTTGCCTCCCAATACAACTTGGAGATGTCTCTGTTTCTGTGGGAGACTTTATCGAGTCCTTTGCACACCAAAAGGTGGTCGTAATTCAAAGTGTCTGTTTTACAAATTGAGCACACTTTAGTAGGGAGGATTTTCATTTTAAATAAATGCTACTCTATGCAGTTGTGACCTGTTTTGAGTCTAAAATTTGCTATTGCTTCATTTCGAGGTTTGTTATTAAGAGATTTCCAACTATCGTGTATATTTTCTCATCTTTTGCCGTTTGATATTTTAATCATATTGTGGCTATTTGTTACATTATATTTACTAACAGTAAATTTTTTGAGTGTGTCAGTTGTAACGGTTTCCATCAGTAAAGTAAATTCTATGTTACACAGCAACTATGTGCTGCTACCTACACGATTGCTGAGGGAGTTACAGCTTACAAAATTTGTGATCTTAATAAAATGGTCTTTGTTGAATACTTTTGTGACCCTAACCTGACAAAACCAAAATGTGGTGCCACACCACTTGGGCTTCAATGAGCTCATATTACATTCATTGGTGCCGTTCAAAAGGTTAAAAAATTATTTAAATATATATTTATAATTGATTGATAAATTTTTATTTATATTTGGTCATTGCATTTTCTATTTATTTTATTCTTCATTTACATTTAATATACTCAACCAGTATTTTGTTAAAAATAATAGTCATGCTTATCACATTTCTAAATTATATTTCATTAATCTGCACTACAACTTTTACTTTTTAACTTTTTTTTTTTAGTTTTAATAAATTTCATTGAGTAATGTTGTTTAGTGTTTCATATTTTATTAGCTGCATCATTAAATGTATGCTGAATATAGATTTTTACTACCTCACTATAATCATATTTACTTCCCTATATAAATGTATATTGATCTTTTCACCTAAAGTGAAAGGTTTGAATTAATTTTCATCTAAATAAAGTTTTGCAGCTGTTAAAATGTGCTAAATCTGAAAATTGAGGTATAGTATATGTAGACAGGAAGTACCTGAAACAATAAAACTATGTCCATATAAAATGTCAAAAATTTATCTAAATGTATATTTATGATTAATTAATAAATTTTTATTTATATTTAGCCATTGCATTTTCTTTTTATTTTACTCTTCATTTACATTTAATGTACTCCATCTGTATTTTATTAAAAAACACTAGTTATACTTCTGACAATTCAAAATTATATTCATTAATCTGTACATTAGAACTTTTACTTTTTATCTTTTTATCATTTTTTAATTCTAATCAATTTCTTTACATAATACTGTTTTAATGCGTTTTATATTTTATTAACTGGATTATTAAATATATGCTGAATACATATTTTTACTGCCATGCTAAAATTGTATTTACTTTTCAAAACATGTATATCGATCTTTTCATCTAGAGTAAAAAAAGGTTTGTTTTAATCGTCATCTAAAGTAAGGTTTACAACTGTTAATACGTACTAAATCTAAAAATTGAGATATAGTATATGTAGACAGGGAGTGCCTGTAATAATAAAACTAAGTCGATTTAAAATGTCAAATTAAATTTCAACAATACCTCAGAGAAATCACAATATTTCAGAATCTATTTTAGGATACAGCCTAAATTTATACAGTTAAACAAACGAAAGAAATTAGACTATACATATGAAACATTTTTTTATCATTTAGTAATATCTTAATTGTAAAGGATGTCTGTAGTATAGAGCAGTCGTGTTTTATATCGTGATTATCTGGCATAATTAATCTTGTTTTTTTATGCTGCATTGTGCGAATCTATTATATACCATGTACTGTAGATATGACATCCCATATAATGCTTTCTGTTCATTTTCAAATACCGTAAATTTACAAAGCAGTATTTATTTGCAGTAACACTCAAAAGGAAAGTTATGTTAAACGGTAAAATTATTTTAAAAATTTGTAAAACGAAACAACAACACATGATAAAGATACTGAGCAAGACGAACGTTTCTGTCGTTCCAAACAGGCTACCCTTCTTCAAAGGTTACAAATAGCACTTATTTTAGAACTAGCATTCATTTTTTATGTACGAGTGATGGAAATATTTTGCAGTTGAAAAAGAGTATTCCTTTTATACCGATCGAAACGACCGTCTTGATCGATATCTTATTTCTTGTGTGTTTAATTACAAAAATTGTTAATTAATTTCAGTATTTATTGGTGCTATAATAGAACAAAGAACTACATTTTTACTTAGCTGTGCATTCCGACAGCTTTGAAGTGCACTGTAACCTTGATCAAAGTGTTCTTAAGAAGTACATTGTTCTTAATTTAATTGTAAATAACACAAGACTGGAAATGAATCAAAGGAGACCTGCTCAATCAATTATTTAAGCCTCAAATCGGTGTGATGATATTTCCGAACTCAAAACTTCTTAATGTGAAACGGCACTGGAGCATTAATTAATTTCCACCTGTTCTGTGCTCTCTGTTCTAATTGAAAGGTATTTTCATTTTCGGCAATTGTTTCATCTCGTTTTGATTGAGTTAGCGGAACTATCGTCTTTTTGATGACTAAAGATCTAAGATTCTTTAACCCGTAAGCACGCGCGTCTACTTTTGCAACTTAAGAAGTCGCATGGGGTAAATCTTACCCCATTTTGTCTTCTTTATATTTTTGACTAAAAACGTTTTAAAAACAAATTTGTGGACTTATAACATAAAATACATCAGTTCTGTTACGTTTCATGGGAAGAAATCGTGCTTTTATATTTATTTAGAGATTTTCTGGCAGTTTCTTTAAATATCATGCTTTCTGAGAAGAAAATAGCATATGATATGCTTTATACCTAAAAACACTAATTACTTTATTAATATGATATTAATTTCATATAATAGCCTTTTGTCAATACATACCAGTTATGTAACGTCAATTTATAGTTAATTTACATTTAGTTTATACTTAGTTTACGTTAACAACGTAATGAAACGTTGTTAGTCGCACGGGAGTATTTAATCCCAAAGTGGAATTTTCTTCCCTTCCGGATACAAAGAAACGAAATTCCTTCACCCACCCCAACTAGACCTTGACTTTGAAAGGTAGAAGACGGGGCAAACTTTTTCTCAAAAACTTTCTCCCATTTTACGAAGAAAAAAGTCGCTGGGGTGAGATTTACCCCAACGCGCCTGCTTACGGGTTATTTTTCTAATACGATTCCCTGTTATATGTGTGCCGCTTTTAAGTATCGAGAAATAGATAGAGTGCATTACACAAAACCCGTGATTCGACAATTTCTTCTGCAATCTATAACTTAATTAGTTTTCTCGTAAATTGTGTAAAAGTACTTCGGCGATTCATAAAAGTAAGGGAAACCCACCAAGTGCATAGGACACTAAACGTAGTAGGCGGCTGAAGGTTCCGGGTTCGGGACTATTGCTCGGCTGTCGATATAACGGTCTGGAGTTTTGGGCAGTTTTCTCCAAATGTAACGTGAATGCCCATTAGAGCTCCTTAAAAAGTCCTCCGAATAAGGTCCCAGGATAATATTCTCCACTGCATCTTTTCAATAATGAGAGTGAAAAGGTTAAGCATGGAAACGCCGTTAATTGCTCATATGCATATAGAATGTTATTATAAACTCACTTAAACAAAAATCATATAAACAATATGCACGTTTCGGATGGTACAAAAGGTCAACCCTCCTTCACCACGCTCCTAAAAAGAAGGGTGGACCCTTTGTACCACCCGAAACGTGCGCACTATTCTTTCGTGAAATTTGGATAATGCAAAATTTTTGTCGATTCCTAGAATTTTTTTATTTATCACTTTTTTCTGCGAGAATATATATTGTTCGGAATTTTTAGTTATTTCGAATTTTTTCTCTGCTCTTTTCTGTGTATTATTATGCTATACCATATTATCTTTTTTTCCACTGAAAAGAGGGCAACTCACAACTTAAAAGTTTATTAGATCTATTTTATTCCCCTTGGAGTACGAGGTAGCAGCAATTTTGTAAAATTTTCCAGGAGCGACCTTAAGGTACGTGGTGCCCCCCTGCAAACGTAAAAAAAGGCTCTCCTTTTATACATTTTCCACGTTTTGAGCTCGATATTGTTGCCCCCAAAAACAGCGCCTCGATGCGATGCTTACTTTACCGGGGATACACGTTAGAATCCAATAAAAAAAAGTCCGTCACCCGAGGCACCCCTCTCCTTAGGCAGAGCCCCTCGTTTAGGCATGAAAAAGAAAATTGTGGCATTACGCGTTGAAATTGTCTTTATTTGAATTATCCAAATTTCACGGAAGAATAGTGCGAACGTTTCGGGTGGTACAAAGGGTCCACCCTTCTTTGAATTTAATCTAAACAAGAAAGCTAAATCTTTCCAAATTCATTGATTATAAAACACTTTCTAACGCACTAGTGAGCACACACACTCGTCCCATAAGCAGATAGCCTTTACGTTAGCTTTGCTTCAGCACAACACAATACACTAAATCGGTTAATTAGAGCACGTGTCATGAATTTTCATGATTCATTATACCTTGTTATATAACCATATTACGTATTTTTTGATTTCCCGCCCAATAAGGAAAATATCTCCAAGCTGTGTGCGTTTTTCGAGTGATTTTTATTCTCACCGTTTTTGGCGATTCATCGCGAAAATCATCCATAATGGCGACTTTTCGTGCAAATTTTGAGGGAGATAATACATGGCATTACATTGTAAGATAGTATTGTGCTTTAAATGGATGCTTGTCTTTAAACTGCCATTGAAGGTATTGTATTGGAATTACTTAGAGTGCTTCTGTCGAAGAACTATACATATAGACACTAATTTTCGATGGAGAGCTTTATCTTGTAATCCTTAATAACATGTACCTCGATTATGTTTTATTTAAAATTAGTGACCTATCTCTAAAATGCTCATTAATGAATGACTGTCCGTAGATCGTCATGTATTGGAAATAGTATTTTGAGTCCTCCTGTAGAAGAACCAGGCGCGTAGCCAGGAAAATTTTTCGGGGGGGGATATGAACTTATATCTGCATAAATAGACAGAATTTCATCACTAATCCAAAAATTTTGGGGGGGGATATATCCCGCTATCCCCCCCTCTGGCTACGCCCCTGAGAAGAACAATATATATAGAGACTAATTTTCGATGGAGAGCTTTTTATATTGTAATCCTTAATAATATGTACCTCGATTATGTTTTATTTAAAATTAGTGACCTATCTCTAAAATACTCATTAAAGAATGACTGTCCGTAGAACGTCACGTATTGGAAATAGTATTTTGAGTGCTCCTGTAGAAGAACAATATATATAGAGACTAATTTTCGATGGAGAGCTTTATCTTGTAATCCTAAACATGTACCCGATTATGTTTATTAAATTAGTGCCTATCCTGAATACTCATTAAGAATGACTGTCCGTAGACGTCATGTATGGAAAGTATTTTGTTGCTCCTGTAGAGAACATTATATAGAG
Organism: Cheiracanthium punctorium; assembly: GCA_038373885.1. Taxonomy (NCBI): domain Eukaryota; kingdom Metazoa; phylum Arthropoda; class Arachnida; order Araneae; family Cheiracanthiidae; genus Cheiracanthium; species Cheiracanthium punctorium. Next base: position 166,377 of record JAWZYV010012013.1, read on the forward strand.
ACGATTTAGATGGAGGCTTTCTTGTATCCTTAACATGTACTCGATTATTTAAAATTAGGAGCTATCTCAAATCTCATTAACATATAAAGAATGACTGTCCGTAGAACGTCATGTATTGGAAATAGTATTTTGTTTGCTCCTGTAGAAGAACAATATATATAGAGACTGATTTTAGATGGAGAGCTTTATCTTGTAATCCTTAATAACATGTACCTCGATTATGTTTTATTTAAAATTAGTGACCTATCTCTAAAATACTCATTAAAGAATGACTGTCCGTAGAACGTCATGTATTGGAAATAGTATTTTGAGTGCTCCTGTAGAAGAACAATATATATATAGACTAATTTTCGAAGGAGAACTTTGTCTTGTAATCCTTAATAACATGTACCGCGATTATGTTTTATTTCAAATTACCCACATATCTGTAAAATACACTTTAAGGAATGGCTACTCATAGAGCATCATTTACTGGAAATCTTTTTAGCTGTCCTGTAGAACTGTACATGTTACATACACCCTTTCTCATAGGGTACCTGTTACAGTACATAGAAATACCATTGATAAATTTCGTAGTAATTGGTACATATTTACACGAGTTAGAGCGAGGAAGGATTTAAAGACAGTCATACAGACAAATCGGAATCATAAACACTTATCAACCTTATTGGAAAGTGTAAATGAAAAGATGGTATTATTTTTAGGTCCCTGTAATTTTCGTAAACTGACAGTAATTTGCATTCTGAATTTCCTTGAACTTTAGGTGTGTGTGTGTATGTGGTGGTTGGGGGGGGTCATCTCTTTGTTTGTGTTGTTATGGCAAAGCTACACATGAGGTATCTGCTTAGGATGAGGAATGTCTTGAGAGGAGGACTTTGTAAGGGGCTCTGATTTGTATTCGCATCTCGAAAAAACCGACTAAAACTCAAGACCGTTAGATCGACAGCCTCGAGGCAGATCAGAACCCGAGACTTTTACTCTTCAGCCGTCCACCCTTTTGAGAGGCTTATTCACTCGGTCATGGTGGGACAGGGGGTGGCAACTGCCCCTCCTTACCCTTAGTAAGTTACGCTGCAATGTAACAAACCTATCAAACCGTGCTTAAAGTATTCCCTTCACATATAAATGCTTCTTTAATTCAAACTCAACGCCACCGAATTGTGCTAGGCTCCCTAAACATACCAGTGACTGAAAATTAATGAATACAGTCCTGCCGAAACCGTTATTTAAACCTCTAATCGAGGGTGATATTTCCATCACCCCCGAGAAAACTTCTCCCCAACTCCCCCCGGGAAGCCCATCGGCCCATAAATTCCCGTCTCTCACTTTGCTCTGAATAATTTACAAGTCTTTCAACTTTATTCGCGATAGATGTCCTTTACCCCCGTCAGCCTTTCTTGATTGAATTAAATTAGCGATGTTATGTGTATCGTGTTGAGATAATCTCTTGATGATGCGTGTTTAAAATTCTTTATTACTCTGTCCAACAACTGGATTCCCTGTTGAACGGTCACAGCTGTTACAGCGCCGGATCACCAGCTTTAGAGCCCTGATTTTCTATTAACCCTTTGAGGCGCAACCCTTTCCCAATGCTGAAAAAAGGGGACCCGTTGCCATCGCTCGACTTAACGACCAGCAAGAGGGTGGACGATCGAAACGTTCATCGCGTGACACAGATTCTAGAGACCCATTTTTTGACGACAGCTGGCTGTGCGGCACAGCCAGCTGTCGTCAAAAAAGGGTCTCTAATTAAAAAAGTCTAAAGTCTAAAAAAAGTCTAAAAAGGTCTCTAATTAAAGACCTCTAAAGGGTCGTCACAAAAGGGTCTCTCGATCTGTGGCACGCGATGAACGTTCCGATCGTCCGCCATCTTGCTAGTAGTTAAGTCGAGCGATGGCAACGGCTGCCCTTTTTTCAGCATCGGGCAATCTAGCCAGCTGCTCTCGCATTCTTCCATTTTTCAGCAGATGTCAGTGCTGTTAATGGCCATTATTTGACGGGAAATGACGTGCTAAAAAGTAAAGGATTCTCGTGGAGCTAGGTCGCCCGCCACTATTTTGATAGAAATCAAATCTATTCTTCGTGACTGGCAGCAGTCAAAACGTCAGAGTTTGGTGTTCCCAGAGCGGGATCACTGCGCCATAAAGGGTTAACCCTCCAAGAGTTTGCGACTTAAAATCCCGTCTACTTTATTCCAGTTTTCACTGCAATGCATCCATAATTTAAATGATTTATAACACTGAGATATCTTAACATATGTTTTGATATTAAAGCTTAGGAATATGTTAGGAGCCTATTTTTAAATAATTAAAAATCTTTCTATTAAAATTTTAAATTTTTTAAAAATAATTTATAAGCTGTATGGAAATTTTACTGTGAAAAGAACCTTACATTATTTGCCCATTTCCAAAACGCTCAGAGGGTTAAGGTGCAGTAAACCCAAACCTGGGAGGGGGGTCTCCCAAAATTTTTGTTTTATAAAAGAAATAATTTAAAATTATTTTTTTAAATTTTCACTTTTTAGTAGCAGCGAACTTAGTTTTACTGCTTTTTAACGCTTCCTAATATGGCTGAAAAGTGTTTTTGATTTCGGTTTGTCTGTCTGTCAGTCCGTGCTCCAACTGCCGTAAAGCCCCACCTTGGCCGAGTGGATAAAGCACTCAAAATTGTACTCGGCTGAAGTGTGAATGTCCCGGATTCGAGATCCATCGCGCGGCTGTCAATCTAACATTCTGGAGTTTGGAGTTTGGGTTGGTTTTCTCCAGATGTAACGTGAATACACGTTAGAACCCCTTGGAAAGTCCTCCAGCCAAGACACCCACATTCCTAGGCTCATCGCCCATGAGTGGCGTTGCCATATCAACACAAACACAAAGAAACTAACTGCACTGATTACTACGAAATATATATGTAGGTTATTCCCATGTACTGCACAAAGAATTCTATTCAAAAGAGTCCATGTAGCATTTACAGCTCTTTTACAGGAGCACCCAAAAGAATTCCAATACAATCTATGAACAGTCATTCTTTGAAGCTCATTTCAGGAATATTAAGCTATTTTAAAACAAAAAAGGATGATGTACGTTATTAAAGGTTACAAAATAAAGCTTTCTATATACATTGTTATCAAGAGGATACATAGTACAGTGCGCAAAAATACCATGCATAAATTTCGTGGTAATCTATTGGTATTTTCGGCACTTACTACACGAACGAACAAACAGTCAAACTGAAATCACAAACACTTTTAAACTCTGTTGGAAAGTGTTAACCCTTTAACGCGCAGTGTTTCCGCTGTAGGAACACCAAACTCTGACGTTTTGACTGTTGCCAGTCACGAAGAACAGATTGGATTTCTATAAAAATAGTTGCGGGTGACAGTAGCTCCACGAGAATCCGTTACTTTTTAGCACGTTATTTCCCGTCAAAAAATGGTCACGATTCTTTTTAACAGCACTGACATCTGCTGAAAAATGGAAGAATGCGAGAACAGCTGGATAGATTGCCGGACGATCGACAGGTGGCTGTGCGCAATCGCTTAACTTGAGCGCACCTTCCCAATGCTGAAAAAAGGGATGCCGCTGCCATCGCTCGACTTAACTACCAGCAAGATGGCGGACGATCGAACGACGATTGACGACAGCTGGCTGTGCCGGCACAGCCAGCTGTCGTCAAAAAAGGGGTCTTTAGATCTGTGGCCCGCGATGAACGTTTCGATCGTGCACCATCTTGCTAGTCGTTAAATCGAGTGATGGCAGCGGCTGCCCTTTTTTCAGCATTGGGAAAGGGTTGCGCCTCAAAGGGTTAAGAAGATAAGCACATGAAAAAAAATGATAATAATAATAATGCCGGTATTAAAATACACTTTTAGCGACTGCTATTCTTCGTGGAACAATAAACAGATGCTTTTCAACGAAACTGATTCCTTTTGTCCGTATTCTCTCTTGCACAGACTATAAACGCCGCCATAAACACGAAAATTAAAGAATTATGAATTATTTCGGAAGTATCTCCTTCGATTTTAATTAAAAGTGCTTGGGCAAAAGTAATTTGTGATACAGTGCATAAAAGAGATAAATAATTCGATGATTACGAAGAGAGGGATGAAGAATTATGCATCTACGCATGTCGGAAATGGAAATATCAAAAGAAGCTTGGAGGGATTCGACGTTAATTTTTTTAATGCAATACAAATGTTTTATTTATTTATTTATTTATTGGATGGCTTTTCCGTCTTTCCTTTGTTAGTGTTGTTGACTTTTTAAATGCTTAAATATGAAATGGGAAGATTGAAAAAACAGGAGTCAATCGGCGTATACAGGGCGTAGCATGTTTAAATACTGATATAAAACATAGAAATAGAAATGTCGAAGGAGGTTCGATGTTAATTTGTTTAATGCAATACAAATGTTGTTTTTCATTTTTCTACGGTTTTTCAGACTAATTTGTTTACGCAAACTTTTTAAATGTTTAAAGGAAATCACTTTAATTTGCTTAAGGCAAGAAAAAATGTTATATATATATATATATATCAAGGGCGGCTCCAGTGAGGGGGCCATAGGGGTCATGGCCACCTCCGAAATTTTGTTTTACAACTTTAGATTCGCATACTTCACGATTTCACACGTTCAATTTGAATTTTGAACAATTTATAGACCTAAGTAAAAAGTTCGATGGCCCCCTCCGAGAATTCAGTCTGGAGCCGCCCTTGATATATATATATATAATATCATTACTGTTAAAATTATTTCTACAGTTTTTCTCCTTTTCCACAACCTCAACTAAGTACTTCTTAGCTACTGCAGCTAGTACTACGTTAAAGATAGGCTAGCTATACTAGTGTTATATTTATTTTATTATTTATTCATTTAATTATTACCATTTTTATTCTTTTTATTTATTCATTTAATTATTACTTTTTATTTATTCCTTTCCTTTCCATACTTCCAAAGTATTATTAATATATCTTTTTTTTTTTTTTTTCACACTCCATGGCATTACTTGTCTTCTCTGATGGCAACATGCACTAATACTGCCTCTATTACTGAGCTTTGATCTTCTTGTCGGTCCACTTCCTCGTTGTTTATTTCTAATAGCTACGGTCGCGCCCCCAAGTTACAAAAGGACCCTAATTTTGGTCAGGTAACTTGCAGAAACCTAGCTATTATTGTTTTTTTCGATTAAATTGAAATGTGTGTGCGGTGGCGCCTGATGATAGAGCACACCATTTCAATATTAATTCCATTTTCCGTCTATTTGCGGTTACATGTGATTAGGCTTAAAAAGCCCACCAGTTCTAATTTGGCGCTTTATATCCAATTTATCCACTCTTTCATTGCCTTAAAAGGCTATATTTAAACACTTATCCGGTATAAGCTCGTTAATTGGCACCATGTGCTATCTACTTTTTTATTTTTTTATATTTTTACATTTTTTTCACTTTATCAATGGATTATCTTGGGATTTCACTTTACGTAAGAAAGCTATTATATATTACATATATATATATATATATAATTACCTTTCTGTTTGTTTGTCTGTTTGATCACTTTCTAGATGTTAAATATGAAAATCGAAGAAGAATCAGTAGTCAAATGGAGCATATATGATCTATGATGTTTAATTTTAAAAAACATAGCGAAGAAATGAAAATACAGACAGGAGAAGGTGGAGCGAATCGATGTCAATTTGTTAATGCAATGTTGCTGTGGTTTTGTATAATTTTCCAGTCTTAATTTAGTGTTAACTTTTTAAATATTTTGGATGCTTAAATATTAAAATTCAAAACGTAGTAAAATTTGAATTGTTAAGTGTTTTTATCAAGAGGGTGTTTCAAAAGATATCTGCAATAGTGACGAATGATGATGATATAGGGAAACCACACTAATCCGAATCCCATAGCAATTCAGGGTCAAAAACATGCTTTTCATACACGAGATATTAATAATCAGTTTTTAAATGGACCATGGTTAAATTGTTCCATTAGCAAACTTTTTTTTTTTCTTTGAAAACTGCATCATTTAAAACTAAATATAAATCAATCGGGAAAGTAACAGTGGAAAGTAAAAATCGTCCACTGTTCGGACATACCACGCGGCTGTCGATCTAAAGGTCTGGGGTTTAGGTCATTTTTCTCCGGAAGTAAAAGTGATTATGCCAGGCGCGTAGCCAGGAAATTTTTTCGGGGGGGGGGGGGGATATGCGGCTGGAAAATTTTTTGGGATATGCGGCTGGAAAATTTTTCGGGGGGTGATATGAACTTATATATGTATAAATAGACGGAATTTCATCACGGATTACGCGTTAGAACCCAGTAAAATGTCTTTAGGCTTAGCAGAACACAATACCTTCAACATTCCCAAATGAACGGGTTTAACAAAAATTCCCGATTTATGAAGAACCCCGATTCATGAAGAAAACGGACATTTTCCTGAAAAATAAAAATTTTCAAGTAGATCGCACAAACAGTGAAGAAGTTATTAGGCTTTTTGTGTTCACTTTTTAATCTTTTTGCAGAAATGGCAGAAAAAGTTTTATCTTGAAGTCAGGGATCGCAGCGTAACTATACACAGCAGGACGATACGCTTTAAAGAAAACCTTCCCATAGAGCGCAATGTTTTGGAATATTTTGAGTGCTCCTGTAGAAAAGCTATAAATGCTACATAAACCATTTTCAATAGGGTACATGGTGCAGTAGATAAGAATAACATATTTAAATTTCGCAGATATCGATGCATATTTACGGGAGTTAGAGCACGGACGGACGGAAAGACGGACAGACAAACCGAAACCATAAGCACTTTTCATCCTCGTTGTGTTAAAAAGGAAGCTAAGAAAACCTTGAAGTTATCTGATTATTACTTTCCGAACATGTACAATGTAAGGAAAGTATTGTAATCATGAAAAAATTCGAATTCGAGATTTTGGTGTTTTTACACGTTTTGAGGGCTTCTGAATCCATTTATGCTATTTTTACGAGATGTATGTATGTATGTGTGTATGTGTGTGTGTGTGTGTATGTGTGTTTGTGTGTATGTGAGTGAACACGATAGCTCCTAAACGAGGCATTCGATTGAGCTCAAATTACATACATATGTTATAAACCACCGTCGCAAGACCGGTATTGATTTGGGTGTGTATAGGACTTATAGTTTTTCTACAGGGCTACGACAAAGATTTCTTTTACATTATGGCCTATGGGAGGAAATTCTTGAAAGTGCGCTAGCGTTTAAACGGTAGATCCGATTGAGCTCAAATTGGGTATACATGTTATAAACCCCTATCGTAAGACCGGTATTGATTTTGGTGTGTATAGGACTTTTAGTTTTTCTACAGGGCTACGACAAAGATTTCTTTTACATTATGGCCTGTGGGGGGGGGGGGAATTATTGAAAGTGCGCTAGCGTTTAAACGGCGCATTCAATTGAGCTTCAGTTTGGTATATATGTTTGAATTATTCATCGATTAAAATTTATTAAAATGCTTGGTAATGATCTTAATTGTAAGTGTTCGGAAAGTCGAGTGGAGTCACTCCAGATTTTTTTAAACTGTGCTGTAAACATATTCTTTCAACGTCAAAATAATCCGCAAATTCCTCTTTCATGTGCTAGTATTAAGTATTTCGTAATTTCTTTGGTGTAGCAATCTTCAGAATTGAACAATTACCTACCTCTTTTAATTAAGATAATAAAAGCTTTTTTACCCTAATAAGTATCTCCGCAAAACTTTAAATTTCGTTTCTCGCACGCTTTTCATCCCTGCATGACTAACTGAGAATAAAAGACTTCCTTTCTACCTGAAAGAATTGCTTTTGTCCTGTTCGCGAAATTGCAGCACAGCCAAAAATTATCTTTATTTCAGAAATAACATAATTTCGCAGGGGGGGGGGGCAGTTAGCTGCTTTTTTTCTGGCTTTAATAGGTCCTATTAAAATATTATTATATTCATAGAGATACGAATACAAGGAGACGGCATTAGCTATCTGATATAGTGAAGCCCGAGCTGTAACCAATCCGCCACATTGCTTAGACTCCATTGCAATAGGATTGTGTTATTCTAGGTGAAAGTTCCATATTTCAGAGAAGTAATATCGCCAAGAAGGGCGCCAAGAATAAATACGTACTTGAGACAACTGTAAAACTTATAACAGCAGAATGCTGAGATTTTGTATTTAGAACTACCCTAATATATAATTGTGTGCATCTTTACTTTAGAATCCGTAAAGTCCTGCATCTTTTACTGTTATTTGAAAAGAAAGCACTTAAGGCGTCTTCTCACTCTGAAAATTAAAAAAAAATCGAATTCTTTTTTTTAAATTTTGAAAGTACATATCATCAAAAATGTTATATCAAAATTTCATAAAGATCGGACGAGCCTAACTACATTTTTGGGCGACCGAAACACGTTTTTACGGAAAGAAAAACCGTGGAAATTGCTTGTCAAACAGCAGCATGCATTTATAACGAAGGGCTACAACCTGTTTTAAAAATTTTGAAGGTGATGGGTGTCAAACTTGGCCCTATCGCCGCCCAATACGCCGAGAAACGCTACAGTGATCGCGTACGCGTAGGGTACCGCCGCAGCTCTAACGCTTCAAAAGAGACTAGGTCGAGACGAAGGGAAGCTATTTTGGACGAGCACAACTTCTACGAAGAATCGGAAGGTCCATTGTATGGAGCAGGCATCGCTGATTAACCCGAGGTAAGGTGTTTTTCATGATTTTTCTGCAACCAAAACTTTAAACGCGTTTATCTCAAAACAAGGTTTTTCAGTGCCTTGTTGATGAAATTTCGGAAACTATCCGGCCGATTGTCATGAAATTTGAATGACATATTCTTCATAGTTATGGCTATAGCGCATATCATCAGATTTTTGAAATTATGATTTGAAGTATTTTTTTTTTTACAAAAAACTGCAAAAAACGCGTTTTTTTTACTTTTTCGAAAAACGTGCGTCATTTTGTTATTTTCGCGAATATCAAAAATCTGATGATATGCGCTATAGCCACTGACATACTGAATCTAAAACTGTTTTACTTTTTTGTTTCAGATGACCTGTCTCGGAGATACCATCAACAAGCCACGAACATTACATTTCTACACGGGTTTTTCGATGCTACTGTTTTATTATAATAATTGTTCAAAAAACAAAAAAAAATTTCTTGTACTTGAAAGATGTGTTTATTATATAGGATCCATTTTATCCCATAATTGTTTGCAAAAATCCTCGAAAAAAAATCGCGAAAATAGCCTATTTTCGAGGTGCCTAAAGTGAGAAGACGCCTTAAATGTTCCGCCCTGCTTATACCAACGCTGTTACTTCATTTAGTCCAGTGCTGAAGATAGCTAATGCTAAACTCCATGGTTTCATCTCGATTCATAGCTCAGCGAAATTCAGTTCTTGGCCCAGAAACCAAAATTCCATCTAAAAACTAGGGTATGTGCACTGCAGACACTGAGTACGCCAATACGCATAAAGCGATGATCTGAATTTATTCTGACCTGCGTGATCGGTCAAAATACCTAAATTTGACGATAATACGATAAACTGTGCACGAAATATTGGTCCGCATATCGGCCGACCCTCTGTTCACTGGCGAGCACCGTACATCAGACAGTTTCAAGTCCAGGGGGGTCATAAACTGTGTGTATCCGTCACTTTTACGGCCCAATTTCTTTTCATTGGCGAAAGGCTCTGTAACCGGTTGTAACCCGAGCTGAAATTGCTTGTAGAAAGGTCAGGAATTGCTGAGCGAGGCTACATTACTTGTTTATTATAAATTCAACGCCTAATCGACAATTGCAAGAATGTTATTTTTAAAAAAAATATCACTAGAACGCTATTAATTTCAGACAAGAATTTCTGTTGCACGGCAAAACGGCATATATCACTGATCAACGGTTGCCAGGTATCACAGGATTGGGTTAGCAAAATGTCAAAAGTCGCCAAGGTTGGCCATTTTTATAATTTATCGCGAAGTTTGGCGTTAAAAATAAAGAAAATTTAAAAATAAAGAAAATAAAGCAAAGTCCCTAAAACGGAACCCAGCTTGGTGATATCTTCTGTGATTAGTGAGAAATTAGCAAACCTTACTGCTCGTTATATAGGTTAAGTATAGTTAGAAAACGCCTGACAAACATTGAAAAAGGCTTTTAGTAGTCGATTTTACGATAGATCTCAATTCTTAAGAAGTGTTTCTTGGAAGAAGGCAGATAAATAAGGCTGGGATACGGTTTATTGTACATTTTCCAATGTTATTATGAAACAAGACAAACAGGACTGACGCATGAATAATGATACTCTTTCATATTAAATGACTTGTTCATACATATTCTTGACATACTTAATGGATCTTTCATCTTAAATGACTTGTGTTGCCTTTTGGCGACAAACCCAGTTTAGTTTCATAACAATAAAGCAAATAACATTGAAGCTTTAGTTGCAGAGTCTTTAAAATTCATGGGTGTTTAATTTTACAGAATTTTATCAAGATAATTTTCTCTTTTTAAAGCTCTGTGCAGCCTGTTTAATAAATAATAATTATAGTACGATAGGTATTTAAGGGTTAACGACACATGGAACATAAATTAGCTAAAATTTTCGAATTTTCAATTATCGTCCTAAAAAAAAGAGCAGACTGAGGTGATTACATACATATATAATTTGTGTCAGTTCGGAATATACATAAACACTCAAAATATGGCATTAAGAATGTTAACAAACGGCTGCAGTAAAACTTTTGCCTTTTTTCTCAAATTGTGTTTTTATGCTTTGGTACACTTTTCTAAAAATCTTTTTCATGTTAAGAGTTGAAACTTGCCTGAATTATTTAACTAACTCGTTTCTTGAAAAATATCTAACATTCGAGATCTGTGTGAAAAAATTTTGAAAATAATGATTTTTTTTGTATCTTTAATTTTGAGGATTGTTAAAGTTTTGTAGTAAAATGTTTTTAATTTTATTTCTTTTTAACCAAAAATGAAAATCGAATCTTATTATTCTCAGACAGTAGGTTTTCCAGTGCCAAACTAAAATTTAAGGTGATAAACTCAAAAGTTTTTAGAAAAGTATACCAAACTGACATACTGTTCAAAATATTTCGTAGAGATGTGTAAAAAATTTATAATTTTTTAACAACTAATTCATGGATAAAACTAGTTTTTCTTTAAATTTATATATGGATTATAATGTGTGTATATACAGTGGACAAAAAATTTCAATTGTATCTCTATTTTTAAATAAAATATATGTTGTTAAATCTTTTGCAAAAACTGCCTCTTTTAATCGTCGAGATGTTCCAATGTGTCCTTAATGATGTTATAAAGTAAACAGGGCCGACGGCAGGATAATGATACACATTTCAACGTAAAGAATCAAGAAAGACAAATAAGACAGACGCATGGATTATAATACACTTTTAATATAAAGCACTTCAGTGCAAATTTAAAATAAGAGAGTGTTTCAGAATTTTAAATAATCATATTTTCAAACACTTATACAAAAGAAAAACATGATTTCATAATTTTTTATCCATGCATAATGAATACTTTCCAATAATTAATTTAATTTAGTTTATTGCTTATTTAGCATACATATACTAAAACAAATATTTTTACACCTCGCCATGTTTCATAATTATAAAATAAATAAACTTTTTTTTTTATATTCAAGCATATTCGCCTTTAAGAAAATTAATGTGTCCTTTAAAAAAATGAAAATTTATTCATAATTTTCTTTAATAAACAGACCGGTGTTCAAAATTTTCCGCACTTCAGATTATAAATTCAAATTCGATTTCCGTAAAGCTTATCGCTAATGTTTATAGCCTTTTATATCCCGCATTCATAATACTTCCTTATTTTCTAGTTAAAAAGAAAAAAAATGACGTATAAAGACTAATGATTTTCCCTCTGAACATGAAATCCAGGAAATCGTAACGCTAATTATCTAAGAAAGAGAATATTGCTATGCAAATTTTGGTAACGTTGCCTACATTCAAACTCAGTTTGGAAAATCAGACCTTACATGAATATAAATAAGATTTGTTTTGTTTTACTTATTTTTTTTATAAAAGTTCATACTAGAAGTACCGAAAAGTAATATCTTATTTTTAGAACTAGAGAGCTATTTCGTCCACTGCGGTTTTCCCATAAACAATTTGTGGACAGAATTTGTGGACGTATTTTCTGGACCTACTGCTCACCCAAAGATGAACGATCGGCTTTGGCGCGCTGCCAAAAAAAAAAAAAAAAAAAAAATGGATGCTGCGATATGTTCCCTACTAGCAATTTTGCTCGGGCAATCATCGGCCGGCTACGTGGCCGGTGGTAGCCCGAGCAAAATTGCTAGTAGGGTTTATCCCGCCTGGCTGTGCCTGCGATATGTTTATCCCGCCATGGCTGTGCCGGCACAGCCAGCTGTCGTAAAAAAAAGGGTCTCTAGATCTGTGGCCCGCGATGAACGTTTCGATCGTCCGCCATCTTGCTGGTCGTTAAGTCGAGCGATGGCAACGGCTGCCCTTTTTTCAACATTGGGAAAGGGTTGCGCCTCAAAGGGTTAAGGAAAGGAGATTGTGTTACTTAGGTTGAATTGGCTCTCCTTTCCCCCGAGATATATTTAATCGGAGAAAATTAGAAATTCTTGGAAGAGAAGGAATGTTCAATCAATTTCACCAGATGGACACTGATGAAAAAATCTGGAGTGACTCCACTCGACTTTCCGAACACTTACGATTAAGATCATTACCAATCATTTAAATAAATTTTAATCGATGAATAATTCAAACATATATACCAAATTGAAGCTCGATCGAATGTACCGTTTAAACGCTAGCGCACTTTCAAGAATTTCTCCCCATAGGCCATAGTGTAAAAGAAATCTTTGTCGTAGCCCTGTAGAAAAACTATAAGTCCTATACACATCAAAATCAATACCGGTCTTACAATGGTGGTTTATAACATGTATACCCAATTTGAGCTCAATCGAATGTACCGTTTAAACGCTAGCGCACTTTCCAGAATTTTCCTCCATAGGCCATAATGTAAAAGAAATCTTTGTCGAGGCCCTGTAGAAAAACTGTAAGTCCTATACACACCAAAATCGATACCGGTCTTGCGACGGTGGTTTATAACATATATACCCAATTTGAGCTCAATCGCATGCCCTGTTCAGGAGCTATCGTGTTCACTCACATACACACAAACACACATACACACACACACACACACACACACACATACACAATACATACATCTCGTAAAAATAGCATAAATGAATTCAGAAGACCTCAAAACGTGTCAATACACCCAAATCTCGAATTCGAATTTTTTCATGATTACAATACTTTCCTTACATGGTACATGTTCGGAAAGTAAAAATAGAACCGCCGCAAGATTAAGAATCGAGTCTAAAATAAGAAAGTTTTTAATAAGAAATAGAGGAACCACGCCCGCAATTGGATGACGTAAAGTAAGTAACGGCGTTCATTCACATTCCAAGACGGAGAAAATAGTAAAAAGGAAACTACTGTTTTTATAAGACGAAATGTACTTATTTATTGTGTGTTTCAGTAGGGGATCAAGAAAAGTTTCAAAAGAAGTAGGTTGAATGATGTAAAATTGCATTTAACCACATAAGTGGGAAAAAAATCTTATAAATATTTCTTAATAATTTTATACAGTACTAGCTGAAGTACCCGTCCTCGACGGGTTAGTGAATGCAAATTTCCAAAAAGCAAGAACTTTCGTCAGCATTGTAGGAGTACACAGAATGGATGTAGTATGTTGCCAAAGTAAAGAAAGCGAAGTTATAATTTTTATGTATTGTTAAAATATTACAGGTTAGAGAGTCACTAAATAATATCATTTCATTCGCTTTAGTCGTAATTATGTGGTGCACGAACGAATATTTACGCATATTAAAATAATTTTCGCAAAATTTCAAAATGTAATCAAAATATTTTTAAAATTCAACGCCTATAAATTAAGATTAGCAACTACCTATCCTATCACTCAATTTCGTATCATTCGTATTAGTCGTTATTACGTGATGTTTGTAGAAATAAATATAAATGTATTTTGAGAGAATTTTCACAAAATCTCAAAATCTAATAAAAATATTTAAAAAATTGGACTCCTATAGTTTATGTTGAGCAACCATCTATCCTGTGACCCAATTTCATATTATTCGCTTTAGTCGTTATTACGTAATGCGGGTACAAAGATTCACTCAGTTTTAAACGATTTTCGCAAAATCTCGAAATCGGATCGATTTTTTTTTTTTAATTAGATGCTTATAGTTTAAGGTGAGTGACCACCTATCCTTTCACCTAATATCATTTTTTCACCTTTGCAGTTATTACGTGATGTGCGAACACAAATTTACGCAGTTTGAAAGGATTTTCGCAAAATCTGAAAATCTAATCAAGATTTTTTAAAAATTGGACGCCTATGTTTTAAGTTGAGTGACCACCAATCATGACACCCAATTTCATATAATTCGCTTCAGTCGTTTTTGCGTGATGCTCGAACACAAATTTACGCAGTTTGAAACGATTTTCGCAAAATCTGAAAATCTAATCAAGATTTTTTAAAAATTCGACGCCTATGTTTTAAGTTGAGTGACCACCTATCATGACACCCAATTTCATATCATTCGCTTCAGTCGTTTTTACGTGATGCTTAAACAAAAAAAGCGTCACGGACAGAATGACAGAACGACAGAATGACAGAATGACAAACTTTTTTTTGAGGGTCGCATCGGATTCCCGGGTGCTTGAAACGGATAGAAATCGCAAAATTTTTGAATTCCAAGAAATGTACAGACAAAAGTCTAATTTTATTTATATACATACCCGGTGATTCAAAATAGATGTTAAGGTGATTATTTTTTAAACCGTAAGTGATCGAAACGTACTTCCAATTAGGAAAGTTCGTAATTAAGAGTCGCTTTCAGATACGGCACTTTTTACTGGGAGTTGTATACGTGTTAAAATACGAAATTTAATTTTTATACAGTCTCTCCTTTCCTACCCTTTATATTTAGAAGAATGTTGCTCTTTGCCTCAGAAAATTAATGAAAGAAACCCCGTTTCTCTACGTGGAATAATTTCGGAGATACAGTGCGCACCGGTTATAACGGACCTGGGATATAACGTACTATCGGTTATAACGTAACCTGGAAGCCAGGTCCCGCTTGAAGTCCTATATTTATAATGTCATTTAACTTCGGTTAACCCTTTGAGGCTCAACCCTTTCCCAATGCTGAAAAAAGGGCAGCCGTTGCCATCGCTCGACTTAACTACCAGCAAGATGGCGGACGATCGAAACGTTCATCGCGTGCCACAGATCCAGAGACCCTTTTTTAACGGCAGCTGGCTGTGCGGTGTCAAAAAAGGGTCTCTAGATCTGTGGCACGCGATGAACGTTTCGATCGTCCGCCATCTTGCTGGTAGTTAAGTCGAGCGATGGCAACGGCTGCCCTTTTTTCAGCATTGGGCAATCTATACGGCTGGTTTCGCATTCTACCATTTTCCAGCAAATGCCAGTACTGTTAAAAATAAGTGACAATTTTTTTTACGGGAAATGACGTGCTAAAAAGTAAAGGATTCTGGTGGAGCTATATCACCCGCAACTATTTTTATAGAAATCAAATCCATTCTTCGTGACTGGCAACAATCAAAACGTCAGAGTTGGGTGATCCCAGAGCGGGATCACTGCGCCTTAAAGGGTTAAAACGTACTTAACAAAAGTACGTACTTCGGCCCAAAAATAAAGCCCAAAATAAAATTTTGCTTTTCTTAAGCCTTTTATTTCCTTTTCTCGGAAATTTCAGTGCGTTCAAAAACACTCGTTGTCAGTTTTCAGATTCTCTAGCGAGATGAATTGTGTATGAATGAAGGGAGCGATCTTTAATCTTTTTCGCCTGCTAGGTGAGGCTAAGAACAAGACTATGTTTTTCATTTGTCATTCAACAATGTAAATGCCTCCTCTCGAAAAGCCCTATCTATAATGATTCTGATGATAGTGAAGAAGAAACAGAGGAGCCTACGCCAAGCATACCCGGCGCATTAAATATGCTGCAAAAACATGATCCCGATTTTTTGAATGCCGCATTGATAAAGCAGAGACACTACAAAAGTATTATGGATGTCCCAAAGGGTATTTTTAAAGTAGCATCTGCCCATAAAAAAAAAGAAAATTACAGATTATTTTTCTCAATAAAAATTGTAAGTAATAAAGAATTTTCTCTGTTTAATTTAAATTTTAAAATATCAGACCTGTTTGAAACACATATTACAATGAAAATATGAGTCCACTTTCTTTATTTTGTGTAATATTGAATTTTACTGGCGGTACTGCTTATAACGTACTTCGGCTATAACGTACTCCTTTTTTAAGTACCGTGAGAGTACGTTATAACCGGTGTCCAGGGGCGTAGCCAGAAATTTTTCATGGGGGGGGGGTTACGACTACTACAGCTCATATATATGTGTGCGTGTGTGTGATAATGTAGTGAAGAATATGCATTTTGTATGGCAAAAAATTTCTCATGGGGGGGGGTTATGACCCCCCTAACCCCCCCCCCCCGTGGCTACGCCCCTGCCGGTGTCTACTGTATATCCATTTGGAAGTTTTGGCATGGGTCGCCAAGCACTAAGGGGATGTGTCCAAGGTGAGAAAAATTTAATTTCTTTTCAACTGACCTTAATACATGTTAACCCTTTAACGCGCAGTGCTTTCGCTCTGAGACCACCAAACTGTTGACGTTTTCATTGTTGCCAGTCACGAAGAATAGATTTGATTTCTATAAAAATAGTAGCGGGTGACATAGCTC
The DNA here is from genome assembly GCA_038373885.1 of Cheiracanthium punctorium. NCBI lineage: Eukaryota > Metazoa > Arthropoda > Arachnida > Araneae > Cheiracanthiidae > Cheiracanthium > Cheiracanthium punctorium. The sequence continues at coordinate 183,210 of JAWZYV010012013.1, forward strand.
CACGAGAATCCTTTACTTTTTAGCACGTCATTTTCCATAAAAAAATGGTCACGATTATTTTTAACAGCACTGACATCTGCTGAAAAATGGAAGAACGCGAGAACAGCTGGATCGATTGCTCAATGCTGAAAAAAGGGCAGCCGTTGCCATCGCTCGACTTCACTACCAGCAAGATGGCGGACGATCGAAACGTTCATCGCGTGCCACAGATCTAGAGACCCTTTTTTGACGCAGTTGGCTGTGCGCGAGCACAGCCAGCTGTCGTCAAAAAAGGCGTATCTAGATCTGTGGCACGCAATGAACGTTTCGATTGTCCGCCATCTTGCTGGTAGTGGAGTCGAGCGATGGCAACGGCTGCCCTTTTTTCAGCATTGGGAAAGGGTTGCGCCTCAAAGGGTTAATAGTCTCTCGATAGACACACTTGAGTCCTCAAATCCTAATTTAGCTAGAACTTTCCAGTAAAGCATGCTTGACGGTTTCGAGTGAAAGTGACCACACCATAGTAACCTACACCATTATTTTGTCATTCTATTTTACGTTTACAATTCCTTTTCTAAAATCGTGATGTAATGAGTGGATGACCCCCCCCCCCAAAAAAGACTACATCATCGCCCATTTCATAAAGCAGTACCGATCATATTAAATAAAGCTGCACCTGTTCATTTCACACATATGAACCCGTTTATTGCATTTCCCAACAATGGGATCTTTATTTATCTTTCATCAACTCATAGTGGGTCCCCTAAAGTAAAGATTTTTTCTCTTGAAAAAAAAAAAAAAAAAAGATGTCACCACAGCAGGTAAAGTGGTGTAAGTAAACATTTTTTTAAAAAATCTTTTGCTAACTATTCCACTTAGAGACACTGGATTTGTTTCATTAATTTTCTTAGAGAAAGAGCAACATTCTTCTATAGTCTGTTCGCGGAAACGAGAGAACGAAAGTAAACAAACGGGTTACCAAAGAATTACATTTTTTGGCACCAATCTCTAGTTTGAAGTTAAAGGTTAAATGCGCCTAACAGCGTAAATGGAAGAAAGCAGAAATTCATACTGTGTTTGGTGCTTTGGCAAAATGCCAGGTGTTGACTCTTCGCCAGTTTACATGTGCCATTATTTAGTTTCGTTCTCTCGACTCGGCGAACAGACTATAAATATATATGTATACAACCCACAGTAAAAAAAAAAAAAAATGCCCTATCTGAAAGCTACTTTTAATTGGACGAACTTTTCTAATTGGAAGTATGTTTTGATCATTTACGGTTTACTAAATAATAGCCTTAATATTTATTTTAAATCACCCGGTATAACTGACATATTTATCCGTGTTCTGAACATATGTTAATCTGAATATATGTTAAAGTTCTATTACATATGAAAATATTTCAACTTTTATGCAAAAACTCGGTTTTTCTAAAAAAAGCATTTTTTGAAGAAAAAAAACTATGATAAAATCAATAAATAATCACAGAAATTCTAAAACTGTGCAGTTCTAGAAATTTTGGATTTTAGCAGGCTTTTGATTTATTATGTTATAGAATAGTCTCAGGCGCGCAGTCAGTCTGGCGTCTTAAAAGTCATAACAAACCTTGAAACCAGATTATGGGATCTGCCAATAATTTCAACGTGCATGGGTCATGTCACACGACCTCCAAAGTTAATAAAAGGGGCTGATGCAGCCCAGCAGCGGCTTTTTCACGTGACCGCAACTGCCAAGGACAGATGTATCGAATCACCCAATAAAATAATGTAATCGCAGTTCGACTCATTCTTTCACCGGCCAGCTAAGACCGGCAGGAAGCCTCAACAGCCTCGCCTCCTCCGGCACTCGACTACAACCTTCCAGTAGCCGTTTAATGCTAAATATATATAGATCGAAATTTGGTAATAATCCCTTCACACTTTTTAGCTGTAGAATCCTGTTTATAGGGACGCTTAATTATAAACCTCATGCACACCCTAAAATAGAAACTCCCCACCGCCCCTTTTTAATTCTTTAATTTCAAAACTTTGAACTGACTTTGATGATTTTAGCTTTGTTCCTCTACTGTTACCTAATCAGTCTGCAAACCTACAAAATTACTTCCAAACATGCTCTACTATTCCACAAACAAAACAAGTATAAGAAAAGCTTATGAAGAAAGAACTGATTTTCCAAATTGATTTTGAATTTATAATACATGCTAAAAAATTTCGAAATTCGCAAAGAAATTCTTTCTTTTTTTATTGCATAGTGTCCGTTATGTTCGTTTCGTTTTTTATTCAGACAGAAAACATTAATATTTTACAGCAGCTTTACTTTTTAGAAAACAGAGAATATAAAGAAGAATTATGAACACTGAATGCGAAAGGCAGTAAAAATTAACAAGATTCGATTAAAATTTGAATTTATAATTAGAAGTGGGGGGAAGTTTGCACGACCGCTTCTTTATTAAATAATAATGAAATTTTTAGAATATTGAATTTTAATGGTGAAAGTTTTGGAAAATTTTAATGGTGAAAGTTTGGTTAAAAAATCACCCATTTACTTTATAATTAGGAAACATGTATTGAGATTGGTAAAGATACGATGAATTAATAATAAACGAAATTGACTAGTTATGAAAATCTGTAGTACTTTTCTAATTTTATGAATTGAAAAAAGAATTTCTACAAAACAGTGCTAAAATATTTATGAATTTGCATTTTAATCAGAGTTTTATGAATAGTAAAGGCACAGGAATTACGAAAACAAATTGTTTTCGTAAATACTGGATTTGTTTTTTTCCTAAAATTTTTTAAATGCTTCTAAAGTATTTTAAAAATATCTTTCCATAAAATCCATAACCTAACATAACAAACCAACAAACGAAAAACTTGATAACTTCAGAAATTTTTGCACAAAGTAATTATAATCAAATAATTAAAATATTTTCTCTAATAAAACTACACCTCAAAAAATGTCGAAATGTCAAATTTCAGACAAATATTTCAACTAAATTTTTCTATCAACGGAGATCCAACCCAGACAACACAGCAAACTTGCATCAAACTTGATTTATCAAGTCAGTATACTTGAATTAAGCTTGAAAATTTCAAACGTGTAAGCTTAATGCAAGCTTGAATCAAGTGTTCTAGTTTACACTTGCCCAGCTTGCATTAAGCTTGACATTTCAAGTTTGAATCAAGCTTGACATTGCAAGCTTAAAAAATTTTCCTAAAAAAAAATTTCCTAAATACACGGGGCGAACTCGACCCACATATTTTACTTGCCACGCATTTTACCCTCTACGCTGAAATTTCAATTTAATTTAATCTGTTTCCATAAAGTGTTCGCAGCTGCAATAGAAGCCGGGACCTTTGGGTTGGCAGTCGGGCACACTATCCGTTCAGCCACTAAACCTAGTGCAGCTATGACTAAAGTTTGAAGTGACTTATCACGCTGTTTTCTGGCCAGATTGATAAGTGGACGATGTGTTATTTGTTTCTTTTATTTTTCCATGGGATGCATCAAAATTAAAATAATGTTATGTGTGATTTAGAGACTCTACTATTAGGGAAATATACATAACATAAACTTAACAGCAGCACACGTTTTAAAACTTTCAGAATCGAGACAAACGGCTGATTTTGAAATCAATTTCGTAGTATAATTGTATTTTATTTTGAAGAATTTCCATATTTGGAAATATAGAATCTTTTTTTTTTTAATTCTATGGTCAAGTAATTTATGACTGATTAATTATTTTGTGGAGGCCGGATTACGCCTCATTCTACTACCCATAAAGTGAAGTATATTAACTAACTAAATTCTGTTAATTATATTACAATTTATTTTTAGGGCTAATTAATTAGTTAATGGAAATACTAATGTTAATTAGATGTAAATAAAACTAAAACTCCCCTCGTGTTACACTTCAGAGGGGCTTATCCCAGTTATTCTTTCCCGTTAGAGTTGTTGACCACTGTTTGTTGCCAATGTTGACCACTTTTCACGGTTTATCGCGAAATTTGGATACAAAAAATAAGTCTCCAAAACTGAACCCACCTTGGCAATACCTTGTTCATTTGGGCTAGAAATTGCCAGTTGCTGTTGTTTTACAGTGAGAATAATTTTTTTATTATAGTGTATTAACTTAATGTAATTATTCATTCTTTTTTTTAAGAAAACATGGTTATTGATAGAAATGTTTGAAAAAAGGAACTAAAAAGCTATAAGCGTTAATGCATTCTCTAAACTAAATCTGACTTTGAAATGTGCCTCGCTCCTATAAGAAATATTTAATAAAATATTCTATGCTTTTAAGGATAAAACTACAAAAACCTATCGGGACTAGTCTGAAGAGCATATTTATTAGCTATAAAGAAGGTATTCCAAAATAACATTTTCTTTTGGTCTAAATTCATAAAAGTGCATTAATCGTAGAAACGCATGCATTAAGTGCATTAATTAGAAATATACGCATGCAGCAATTAAGGTAATTTTACTTGCATTATGCATGTACGGAAATGCAGTAATTAATCGATATGGTTTGAAGACAAAATTAATGTAACTATAGTCATCTAAGTTACTGTGATAAGTAATTATTCAAAGTTTACTTACTTAGGTATGTAAATGAGCGATTTATTCTTTTTATTATTAAGTATAATAAAAAGGATAAATTTTAAAAGCCCGTTAATTTTGCATTTTTTTTTTTTTTTGTCAGTTATACAAACCCCCTAGAGATGAACTCATCGTCTTGAAATTTCTCACTGGTGTGCAAAAACTTGACAGAAATCTATCTGCTATTTTAAAATTCTAATTAAAGAGCTTAATATTCATACAGCTTTTAATCGCTAACTCAGTCGGTTTTATCTTAAGCGACATTTTATGTCTGTAGTGCAAAAAATTGAATCAGTGAATAAAAAAGTAATGTTTTACTACATGTTCGCAAATCCTTATAAATAAAAATGAAATTTTGTTTGTGGGTTTAGACCGTATACAAATAAATAAAAATCTGGAGTGACTCCACTCGACTTTCCGAACACTTACGATTAAGATCATTACCAAGCATTTAAATAAATTTTAATCGATGAATAATTCAAACATATATACCAAATTGAAACTCAATCGAATGCACCGTTTAAACGCTTGCGCACTTTCAAGAATTTCTCCCCATATGCCATTATGCCATAATATAAAAGAAAGTTTTGTCGTAGCCCTGTAGGAGAACTATAAGTCCTATACACACCAAAATCAATACCGGTCTTAGGATGGTGGTTTATAACATGTATACCCAATTTGAGCTCAATCGAATGTATCGTTTAAACGCTAGCGCACTTTCAAGAATTTCCCCCGATAGGCCATAATGCAAAAGAAATCTTTGTCGTAGCCCTGTAGAAAAACTATAAGTCCTATGCACACCAAAATCAATACCGGTCTTGCAACGGTGTTTTATAACATATTTATCCAATTTGAGCTCAATCGAATGCTCCGTTCAGGAGCTATCGTGTTCACTCACATACACACAAACACACATACACACACACACACACACACATACATACATACATCTCGTAAAAATAGCATAAATGGATTCAGAAGCCCTCAAAACGTGTAAAAACACCAAAATCTCGAAGTCGAATTTTTTCATGATTACAATACTTTCCTTACATGGTACATGTTCGGAAAGTAAAAATGGAAGCAGCCTGAAATTTTGCACAGATGTGTAAAATAATATACAATAAATGATAGTCCACCCTTTCCCGGAATTTAAGAGAATTTTTATGTTTTCCACGCAGAAAGCCTTCCGTGATTGTAACCCCTGTAGTGAAAAAGTGTGAAATAAGCATCCTAGTTGTCATGTGTGGCGATTTTGCGAATAAAATCTTTTAAATTCTTAAAGTAAAAATAAAAGAATAATGATTTTTTCTGTTAGTTTATATTAGTAAGTGTTTTTTAAAATTATAATATCGTGTGCACAGACATGGGAAATCAGAGCAGAGATGTAATGTTTTATACACAAAACAATAAGGATTGAAGATTTTCGAGGCTAATATGTAAAATCTTTAGTTTGGTGAAAAATAAAATGGCTGATGCCGATTTTGAGAAAGTGAGTTCTAGCGGTTTGTACAGTTTTAGGCTTGGCGCAATTTACTGAGAACTCAAGGAAATAGCATTTTTGGAAAAAAAAAGTGTACAGGCTTTATTAGAATATAGCGTTAAATTTTAATTATCCGTGCAGAAATAATGTGGTTATTAAGGGATTTCAAGCGATCTATGGCCGGAATTCTCTCCAAATTGAATAAATTGGTTTAAATTGAAGGAATTCCGCCAAATGTCAGAAAATTGAAATCTTCGCATTTTCGTACAATGGAGTTAACGATGAATAAAACACGTCATAGTTGATAATTTAAAAAATGCTGCTACTTTTCAAATAAACGCCTGCTTTACTCTTTGGTGAACGAACCATATAAGTGACTGATATTTCCCATTCTGATTGCTGTTAAGTCAATGATATCGAATGATTCCCTGAAAAAAATCTTGCAAAATGGTGTATGATGGCACTTTGGCAAGTCTTAGATATGAAACTGGATATTATTTGAGATTGGTATTTATGATAAGACTCGTTGCATGTCCCCGAATGCCAGCAGGGGTACCCCGATAGTAAGATAATAAATAAGTACATAGCCCCTCAAAAAAGTTGAAAATTCATATAGATAGATGTAAATCATTAAACCAAAAACTTATGCTATATATAGGCAGGATATTTTGCGATGTTCCTGCAGTGCCTAGCCGCTAATCTTAGTTTCCGTAAGTACGCGGAAAGTAAAGCAGTGACGACAATGTGCTCGAACTTGTGTCCCTTGTAGCGGAACTAGTTCAAAACACGTCTTTTAAATGTCAAAACACGTTTTTTTTTTAAACTAGTTGTTGTAGTTAGTGCTTGTGAATGTGTACAACGTCTCTCGACTGTACTGCTGTGGAAAGGCGTGTGCTAATGGGAGCTGGTGCACGTAAAAATCTGTTCGCGCCTCCAATGCCCTCCATGATCAAACGATACCTCTGGGGGTGCAGATCCTGGTGCTAGGTCTCTCATCTTGAAAGGGTTCGAAATTAGAATACACTGAGCTAAGTCGGTCTACTTCCCACTGGTACACAATAAAAATGGAAGCCGCTCCTTTCGCCATATGGAAAACAACATTTTTATTTACTATTTTTTTAAGTATTGAAAGCAGTAACATTTATTCTAGCTGCTCCTACTTCAAAACAAATACTATACATAACAATCAACCAAATGAACATACTATACTCGGGGCACAGCTAACCTGATAATGGAGGGAATGCTGCAGACCGTGTATTTCCGCCGCTTTCAAATAGTTCTTTCCGTTTGCCCTGCTTTTTACAGAACTAAGACATTTATCAACTATTAAGTGCTAAAATAAAGTGTATGTTATAAAATAATTGCATATTTATCTTATTTGAATTCAATAATTAAAAGGATTACGAAATTAAGTCAGAAATTAGATGTAACGCCTTCGCAGACGCTTGACCAATGATAGACCTCTTTCGTGCTGGCGGGAATCAGAAATGCAGATTCGCCTTGCGATTGGGTTGCTTTGTGATATTGACAGCCAATAATAATTGGAAAGAGAAACGAGTGTCGGAGTGATACATTCGGAAAGTAGTGAAAAGGCTCCTCTAGCCTTCTCCTCTGTTATCAGGTAAGGTTTGCTCCGAGTATATATAAAGAAACATGTCTTTCCAATTGAAGGACTTTTAATAAGCCTTTATTATACTACTTGCTCTGGGGGTTGCTGTGTATTTTTGAGTCAAGCTTTTCAGGTTTGCAAACAGACAGCTTAGTACCGATTCGAACAACAAAAATCTAAATTACAAAAGTCAAAAGTTTTGAAAATAAAGAATCAAAAAGGGAGGGTTCTATTTTAGGTTATAATAAAGCCCTGGGAAAAACCAACCTCCTCGACGAAATCGAAAATTCAGCAGATTTTCTATTAAAAAAAAAACTGCCTGTTACTGTTTTTTCAAAATTAATTCCGACCAGCATGGCACTTAATTATTATCAGCGGACGATGCAGATGAAAATTGGGTCCGTTTTGCGGCCTTTTCACAAAATTACAATCGATTAAAACGGCCCTTCAGTTTACCTTACATTTTACCGGCACTTTACCTTACATTTTAATCTGTTTTATCAATTATTTTAACAAAAAAAGTGACATTTATTAAAAATTTGTATGAGAACTCGGAAGAATAAATTTATAAATTCACAAAAATAAGTATTCAAAATTACAAAATTGATTTTCCCAAAATTGGCAATTTTCCCAAAAATGGAACCTTGGAAAATATTCCGGGGTGAATCTTGTTTAC